>JAUJYZ010001087.1:0-575000 GCA_033675265.1 Actinostola sp. cb2023
AGTTTTTGACGGAAAGAGAGAAGAACTTATCTCATTCGACCGCCGAGACCCGAGGGCCCGACGAGGGATTCTGAGCGGATAGTTTTTTGATGGAAGCGCCTCTCGCGCTTCTTCTTAGGGCGACTCACGTTTCGTTGTGACCATTTAGTATTTTCGCGAGCGACCTAAAAAAAACTTCGCCGCCCCACCGCCCCCCGACCGACGCAGAGATACCAAAAATATCAGCTTAGCGACCCCGCGTCGAACAACTCATTCAAAACGCTGATGAATAGTTGAAGTCTGTAGTTCACAAAAAAAAAAAATTCGTTCCTTCAAGCAGAATTCACTTATCCTGCCAAAAACTTGGTTTATCGCAATTAAAGCTGTTTTGCAGTAAACTGTCGAATGCAGTTTTTTGACGGGAAGAACTTTATTCTTATTCGACCGAGATTCTGTGCTTGCATAGTTTTTGTTGAATGGAAGACGCTTTTCTTAGGCCGACCGACGTTTTTTGTGACATTTTAGTATTTTCGCGATCGACCTCAAAACTCGCCGAATACCAAAACTCTAGCGACTGTCGCAAACGCTGAAGAGACGATTTCACAGGGCACTCTTCCCCAACGCTGAGCTCTCTAGCTCACAAAGAACTCGTTCCTTCAGCAGAATTCCTTATCTGCAAAAACTTGGTTTAACGCAATAAAGCCTGTTTTTTGCAGGAAACTGGTCGATACAGTTTTTGTGAACGAAAGAACTTTTCCTATTCGACCGGAGATTCTGTGCTGGATAGTTTTTTTGATGGAAGACGCTTTCCTAAAGGGGACCGCCGTTTTTTGTGACATTTTAGATTTTCGCGATCGACCTCAAAAAAACTCGCCGAATACCACAAACTTCCTAGCGACGTTCGACAACTCTGCCCAACGTGAAGCCTCTGTATTTCACAAAAAAATCGTTCCTTCAAGCAGAATTCACTTATCTGCAAAAAACTTGGTTTATCGCAATAAAGCTGTTTTGTCAGAGTAACCCTGGTCGATGCATTTTTTTTGACGAAAGAACTTTATCTTATTCGACCGAGATTCTGTGCTGCAATAGTTTTTTGATGGGAAATGCGTTTTCTTAGGCGACCGGACGTTTTGTGAACAGTTAGTCATTTTCGCCCGATCGACCTACAAAAAAACTCGCCGAATACCAAAACTCTAGCGACGGGCGACAACTCTTCCCAACGCTGAGCTCTGTAGTTTCACAAAAATTCGTTCCTTCACAGATTCACGTAAAATCTTGTTTTATCCAATAAAGCAGAAATTGCACTTAAATCCGATGCAGTTTTTTTTAACGGAAATAACTTTATCTTATTTGACCGTATTCCTGTGCTGCGTTTTTTTGATGAAGCTGTTTTGCAGGCAACGTTTTGTGAATTTTGGTAATTTTTCGCGATCGACTCAGTTTTTGACTCTAGAACGTCGAAACTTTATCAACCTGAAGACAACTCTTCCCAACGCTGAAGCTCTGTAGTTCACAAAAAATTCGTTCCTTCAGCAGAATTCACTTCTCTGCAAAAAACTTGGTTTATCGCAATGAAGCTGTTTTGCAGGAAAACTGGTCTATGCAGTTTTTTGACGAAAGAACTTTATCTTATTCGACCGAGATTCTGTGCTGGATAGTTTTTTGATGGAAGACGCTTTTCTTAGGCGACCGACGTTTTGTGACATTTTAGTATTTTCGCGATCGACCTCAAAAAACTCGCCGAATACCAAAACTCTAGCGACGTCGACAACTCTAACATCGCCAACGCTCTGTAGCTCACAAAAAATTCGTTCCTTCAGCAGAATTCACTTATCTGCAAGAATAATTGGCGAACCGACCGTTTTGGTTTTGTCATTTTTTTGCATAAAGCTGTTTTGAGAATTCTCTGCAGGAAAAACTGGTCGATGCAACCTTTTTTGAGGAAGAACTTTATGCAGTTTTTATTCGACCGAGATTCTGTGCTGGATAGTTTTTTGATGGAAGACGCTTTTCTTAGGCGACCGACGTTTTGTGACATTTTAGTATTTTCGCGATCGACCTCAAAAAACTCGCCGAATACCAAAACTCTAGCGACGTCGACAACTCTTCCCAACGCTGAAGCTCTGTAGTTCACAAAAAAATTCGTTCCTTCAGCAGAATTCACTTCTCTGCAAAAAAACTTGGTTTATCGCAATCAAGCTGTTTTGCAGGAAAACTGGTCGATGCAGTTTTTTGACGAAAGAACTTTATCTTATTCGACCGAGATTCTGTGCTGGATAGTTTTTTGATGGAAGACGCTTTTCTTAGGCGACCGACGTTTTGTGACATTTTAGTATTTTCGCGATCGACCTCAAAAAAACTCGCCGAATACCAAAATAGCTAGCGACGTCGACAACTCTTCCCAACGCTCTGTAGCTCACAAAAAATTCGTTCCTTCAGCAGAATTCACTTATCTGCAAAAAACTTGGTTTATCGCAATAAAGCTGTTTTGCAGGAAAACTGGTCGATGCAGTTTTTTTGACGAAAGAACTTTATCTTATTCGACCGAGATTCTGTGCTGGATAGTTTTTTGATGGAAGATGCTTTTCTTAGGCGACCGACGTTTTGTGACATTTTAGTATTTTCGCGATCGACCTCAAAAAACTCGCCGAATACCAAAACTCTAGCGACGTCGACAACTCTTCCCAACGCTGAAGCTCTGTAGTTCACAAAAAATTCGTTCCTTCAGCAGAATTCACTTCTCTGCAAAAAACTTGGTTTATCGCAATAAAGCTGTTTTGCAGGAAAACTGGTCGATGCAGTTTTTTGACGAAAGAACTTTATCTTATTCGACCGAGATTCTGTGCTGGATAGTTTTTTGATGGAAGACGCTTTTCTTAGGCGACCGACGTTTTGTGACATTTTAGTATTTTCGCGATCGACCTCAAAAAACTCGCCGAATACCAAAACTCTAGCGACGTCGACAACTCTTCCCCACGCTGAACGCTCTGTAGTTCACAAAAAAATTCGTTCCTTCAGCAGAATTCACTTATCTGCAAAAAACTTGGTTTATCGCAATAAAGCTGTTTTGCAGGAAAACTGGTCGATGCAGTTTTTTGACGAAAGAACTTTATCTTATTCGACCGAGATTCTGTGCTGGATAGTTTTTTGATGGAAGACGCTTTTCTTAGGCGACCGACGTTTTGTGACATTTTAGTATTTTCGCGATCGACCTCAAAAAACTCGCCGAATACCAAAACTCTAGCGACGTCGACAACTCTTCCCAACGCTGAACGCTGAAGTTCACAAAAAAGTTCCACAAAAAATTCGTTCCTTCAGCAGAATTGTTTGTAATTTTTGTAACTTCTTGTAATTTTCTGCAATTTTTTTGTATTGGAGTTATCTGCAAAAAACTTGGTTTATCGCAATAAGCTGTTTTGCAGGAAAACTGGTCGATGCAGTTTTTTGACGGAAAGAACTTTATCTTATTCGACCGAGATTCTGTGCTGGATAGTTTTTTTGATGGAAGACGCTTTTCTTAGGCGACCGACGTTTTGTGACATTTTAGTATTTTCGCGATCGACCTCAAAAAACTCGCCGAATACCAAAACTCTAGCGACGTCGACAACTCTTCCCAACGCTGAAGCTCTGTAGTTCACAAAAAATTCGTTCCTTCAGCAGAATTCACTTATCTGCAAAAAACTTGGTTTATCGCAATAAAGCTGTTTTGCAGGAAAACTGGTCGATGCAGTTTTTTGACGGAAGAACTTTATCTTATTCGACCGAGATTCTGTGCTGGATAGTTTTTTGATGGAAGACGCTTTTCTTAGGCGACCGACGTTTTGTGACATTTTAGTATTTTCGCGCGATCGACCTCAACCTCAAAAAACTCGCCGAATACCAAAACTCTAGCGACGTCGACAACTCTTCCCAACGCTGAAGCTCTGTAGTTCACACAAAAAATTCGTTCCTTCAGCAGAATTGTTTTATCTGCAAAAAACTTGGTTTATCGCAATAAAGCTGTTTTGTGGTTTATGCACTTTTGTAATTTTTTGTAATTTTTTGTAATTGAGTTATCTGATTTCTGTGCTTGGTTTTTCGCAATAAAGCTGTTTTGCAGGAAAAACTGGTCGATGCACGTTTTTTGAGGAAAGAACTTTTATTATTCGACCTGGATTCTGTGCTGGATAGTTTTTTGATGGAAGACGCTTTTCTTAGGCGACCGACGTTTTGTGACATTTTAGTATTTTCGCGATCGACCTCAAAAAACTCGCCGAATACCAAAACTCTAGCGACGTCGACAACTCTTCCCAACGCTGAAGCTCTGTAGTTCACAAAAAATTCGTTCCTTCAGCAGAATTCACTTATCTGCAAAAAACTTGGTTTATCGCAATAAAGCTGTTTTGCAGGAAAACTGGTCGATGCAGTTTTTTGACGGAAGAACTTTATCTTATTCGACCGAGATTCTGTGCTGGATAGTTTTTTGATGGAAGACGCTTTTCTTAGGCGACCGACGTTTTGTGACATTTTAGTATTTTCGCGATCGACCTAAAAAAAACTCGCCGAATACCAAAACTCTAGCGACGTCGACAACTCTTCCCAACGCTGAAGCTCTGTAGCTCACAAAAAAATTCGTTCCTTCAGCAGAATTCACTTATCTGCAAAAAACTTGGTTTATCGCAATAAAGCTGTTTTGCAGGAAAACTGGTCTATGCAGTTTTTTTTGACGGAAGAACTTTATCTTATTCGACCGAGATTCTGTGCTCGATAGTTTTTTGATGGAAGACGCTTTTCGTAGGCGACCCACGTTTTTTTGTGACATTTTAGTATTACAAAAAAATTACAAAAAGGAACAAGACATAACAAAAAATAACAAGAATTAACAAGAAATAACAAGAAATAATACTAAATAACAAGAAATAACACGAAACAAAAAGAAATACATAAAAGTAAAAAATTACAAAAAATTACAAGAAGTAACAAGAAATAACAAGAATAAATGTAATTTTTTGTCATTTTTTGTCATTTTTTGTAACTTCTTGTCATTTTTTGTAATTTTTTGTAATTGAGTTATCTGCAAAAAACTTGGTTTATCGCAATACAGCTGTTTTGCAGGAAAACTGGTCGATGCAGTTTTTTGAAGGAAGAACTTTATCTTATTCGACCGAGATTCTGTGCTCGATAGTTTTTTGATGGAAGACGCTTTTCTTAGGCGACCGACGTTTTGTGACATTTTAGTATTTTCGCGATCGACCTCAAAAAACTCGCCGAATACCAAAACTCTAGCGACGTCGACAACTCTTTACAACGCTGAAGCTCTGTAGTTTACAAAAACATTGTTCCTTCAGCAGAATTGTTTTTGTAATTTTTTGTAATTTTTTGGAATTGTTTGTAATTTTATGTAACTTCTTGTAACTTTTTGTAATTTTTTGTAATTGAGTTATCTGCAAAAAACTTGGTTTATCGCAATAAAGCTGTTTTGCAGGAAAACTGGTCGATGCAGTTTTTTTACGAAAGAACTTTATCTTATTCGACCGAGATTCTGTGCTCGATAGTTTTTTGATGGAAGACGCTTTTCTTAGGCGACCGACGTTTTGTGACATTTTAGTATTTTCGCGATCGACCTCAAAAAACTCGCCGAATACCAAAAGTCTAGCGACGTCGACAACTCTTCCCAACGCTGAAGCTCTGTAGTTCACAAAAAAATTGTTCCTTCAGCAGAATTGTTTTTGTAATTTTTTGTAATTTTTTGTAATTGTTTGTAATTTTATGTAACTTCTTGTAACTTTTTTTAATTTTTTTTAATTGAGTTATCTGCAAAAAACTTGGTTTATCGCAATAAAGCTGTTTTGCAGGAAAACTGGTCGATGCAGTTTTTTGACGGAAGAACTTTATCTTATTCGACCGAGATGCTGTGCTCGATAGTTTTTTGATGGAAGACGCTTTTCTTAGGCGACCCACGTTTTGTGACATTTTAGTATTACAAAAAATTACAAAAAGGAACAAGACATAACAAAAAATAACAAGAATTAACAAGAAATAACAAGAAATAATACTAAATAACAAGAAATAAGACGAAACAAAAAGAAATACATAAAAGTAAAAAATTACAAAAAATTACAAGTAACAAGAAATAACAAGAATAATTGTAATTTTTTGTCATTTTTTGTCATTTTTTGAAACTTCTTGTATTTTTGTCATTTTTTGTAATTGAGTTCTCTGCAAAAAAACTTGGTTTATCGCAATACAGCTGTTTTGCAGGAAAACTGGTCCATGCAGTTTTTTGACGACAGAACTTTATCTTATTCAACCGAGATTCTGTGCTGGATAGTTTTTTGATGGAAGACGCTTTTCTTAGGCGACCGACGTTTTGTGACATTTTAGTATTTTCGCGATCGACCTCAAAAAACTCGCCGAATACCAAAACTCTAGCGACGTCGACAACTCTTCCCAACGCTCTGTAGCTCACAAAAAATTCGTTCCTTCAGCAGAATTCACTTATCTGCAAAAAACTTGGTTTATCGCAATAAAGCTGTTTTGCAGGAAAACTGGTCGATGCAGTTTTTTGACGAAAGAACTTTATTTTATTCGACCGAGATTCTGTGCTGGATAGTTTTTTGATGGAAGACGCTTTTCTTAGGCGACCGACGTTTTGTGACATTTTAGTATTTTCGAGATCGACCTAAAAAAACTCGCCGAATACCAAAACTCTAGCGACGTCGACAACTCTTCCCAACGCTGAAGCTCTGTAGTTCACAAAAAATTCGTTCCTTCAGCAGAATTCACTTCTCTGCAAAAAACTTGGTTTATCGCAATCAAGCTGTTTTGCAGGAAAACTGGTCTATGCAGTTTTTTGACGAAAGAACTTTATCTTATTCGACCGAGATTCTGTGCTGGATAGTTTTTTGATGGAAGACGCTTTTCTTAGGCGACCGACGTTTTGTGACATTTTAGTATTTTCGCGATCGACCTCAAAAAACTCGCCGAATACCAAAACTCTAGCGACGTCGACAACTCTTTCCAACGCTGTGTAGCTCACAAAAAATTCGTTCCTTCAGCAGAATTCACTTATCTGCAAATAACTTGGTTTATCGCAATAAACCTGTTTTGCAGGAAAACTGGTCGATGCAGTTTTTTGACGAAAGAACTTTATCTTATTCGACCGAGATTCTGTGCTGGATAGTGTTTTGATGGAAGACGCTTTTCTTAGGCGACCGACGTTTTGTGACATTTTAGTATTTTCGCGATCGACCTAAAAAAAAAAACTCGCCGAATACCAAAACTCTAGCGACGTCGACAACTCTTCCCAACGCTGAAGCTCTGTAGTTCACAAAAAATTCGTTCCTTCAGCAGAATTCACTTCTCTGCAAAAAACTTGGTTTATCGCAATCAAGCTGTTTTGCAGGAAAACTGGTCTATGCAGTTTTTTGACGAAAGAACTTTATCTTATTCGACCGAGATTCTGTGCTGGATAGTTTTTTGATGGAAGACGCTTTTCTTAGGCGACCGACGTTTTGTGACATTTTAGTATTTTCGCGATCGACCTCAAAAAACTCGCCGAATACCAAAACTCTAGCGACGTCGACAACTCTTCCCAACGCTCTGTAGCTCACAAAAAATTCGTTCCTTCAGCAGAATTCACTTATCTGCAAAAAACTTGGTTTATCGCAATAAACCTGTTTTGCAGGAAAACTGGTCGATGCAGTTTTTTGACGAAAGAAAGAACTTTATCTTATTCGACCGAGATTCTGTGCTGGATAGTTTTTTGATGGAAGCCGCTTTTCTTAGGCGACCGACGTTTTGTGACATTTTAGTATTTTCGCGATCGACCTAAAAAAACTCGCCGAATACCAAAACTCTAGCGACGTCGACAACTCTTCCCAACGCTGAAGCTCTGTAGTTCACAAAAAATTCGTTCCTTCAGCAGAATTCACTTCTCTGCAAAAAACTTGGTTTATCGCAATAAAGCTGTTTTGCAGGAAAACTGGTCTATGCAGTTTTTTGACGAAAGAACTTTATCTTATTCGACCGAGATTCTGTGCTGGATAGTTTTTTGATGGAAGACGCTTTTCTTAGGCGACCGACGTTTTGTGACATTTTAGTATTTTCGCGATCGACCTCAAAAAAACTCGCCGAATACCAAAACTCTAGCGACGTGGACAACTCTTCCCAACGCTCTGTAGCTCACAAAAAATTCGTTCCTTCAGCAGAATTCACTTATCTGCAAATAACTTGGTTTATCGCAATGAAGCTGTTTTGCAGGAAAACTGGTCTATGCAGTTTTTTGACGAAAGAACTTTATCTTATTCGACCGAGATTCTGTGCTCGATAGTTTTTTGATGGAAGACTCTTTTCTTAGGCGACCGACGTTTTGTGACATTTTAGTATTTTCGCGATCGACCTCAAAAAACTCGCCGAATACCAAAAGCCTAGCGACGTCGACAACTCTTCCCAACGCTGAAGCTCTGTAGTTCACAAAAAATTTGTTCCTTCAGCAGAATTGTTTTTGTAATTTTTTGTAATTTTTTGTAATTGTTTGTAATTTTATGTAACTTCTTGTAATTTTTTGTAATTTTTTGTATTTGAGTTATCTGCAAAAAACTTGGTTTATCGCAATAAAGCTGTTTTGCAGGAAAACTGGTCGATGCAGTTTTTTGACGGAAGAACTTTATCTTATTCGACCGAGATTCTGTGCTGGATAGTTTTTTGATGGAAGCCGCTCTTCTTAGGCGACCGACGTTTTGTGACATTTTAGTATTTTCGCGATCGACCTCAAAAAACTCGCCGAATACCAAAACTCTAGCGACGTCGACAACTCTTCCCAACGCTCTGTAGTTCACAAAAAATTCGTTCCTTCAGCAGAATTCACTTATCTGCAAAAAACTTGGTTTATCGCAATAAAGCTGTTTTGCAGGAAAACTGGTCGATGCAGTTTTTTGAAGGAAGAACTTTATCTTATTCGACCGAGATTCTGTGCTGGATAGTTTTTTGATGGAAGACGCTTTTCTTAGGCGACCGACGTTTTGTGACATTTTAGTATTTTCGCGATCGACCTCAAAAAACTCGCCGAATACCAAAACTCTAGCGACGTCGACAACTCTTCCCAACGCTGAAGCTCTGTAGTACACAAAAAATTCGTTCCTTCAGCAGAATTGTTTTTGTAATTTTTTGTAATTTTTTGTAATTGTTTGTTATTTTATGTAACTTCTTGTAATTTTTTGTAATTTTTTGTAATTGAGTTATCTGCAAAAAACTTGGTTTATCGCAATAAAGCTGTTTTGCAGGAAAACTGGTCGATGCAGTTTTTTGAAGGAAGAACTTTTTCTTATTCGACCGAGATTCTGTGCTGGATAGTTTTTTGATGGAAGCCGCTCTTCTTAGGCGACCGACGTTTTGTGACATTTTAGTATTTTCGCGATCGACCTAAAAAAACTCGCCGAATACCAAAACTCTAGCGACGTCGACAACTCTTCCCAACGCTCTGTAGTTCACAAAAAATTCGTTCCTTCAGCAGAATTCACTTATCTGCAAAAAACTTGGTTTATCGCAATAAAGCTGTTTTGCAGGAAAACTGGTCGATGCAGTTTTTTGAAGGAAGAACTTTATCTTATTCGACCGAGATTCTGTGCTGGATAGTTTTTTGATGGAAGACGCTTTTCTTAGGCGACCGACGTTTTGTGACATTTTAGTATTTTCGCGATCGACCTCAAAAAACTCGCCGAATACCAAAACTCTAGCGACGTCGACAACTCTTCCCAACGCTGAAGCTCTGTAGTTCACAAAAAATTTCATATGGTGCTTATTTTAGGATAGCTCCTTCATCTTTTTCCCCTTAGTACGTGCAATATCTGTACTAGTGGTCATCTCTTCTTTGTTAGATCTTTATACACACAGCTCATATACCAAGGCGCCGTACCATAGGGTGTACTAACGTACTAAGCAGAGTGTAATTTTGAATTATTAAAATATAACTAATTATAAAAATAATCAAACTATTATTGTGATTTAAAATATCTCTGTTGTATAAATTGACAGGATCCTCATCGGTCTCACCTTCGAAACTTTACGGGTGACTTACTTTATCGAAATGAGTGTATACACTTTGCACAAAGTGTATATACATGCAACACATATACTATGGGTCGTACTAACGTACCAAGACAAAGTGTATATACACACAGCACACATACCATGGGCTGTACTAAAGTACTAAGGCAGAGTGTATACACACACAACACATATACCATAGGGTGTACTAATGTACTAAGGTATAGTGTATATACTACACACAGCACATATACCTTAGGGTGTACTAACGTACCAAGGCAAGCGCAGAGTGTACATGTATACACAGCACATATACCATAGGGTGTACTAGCGTACCAAGGCAGAGTGTATATACACACAGCACATATATCATAGGGTGTATATACACAGCACATACACCATAGGGTGTACTAACGTACCAAGGCAGAGTGTACATGTATACACAGCACACATACCATGGGCTGTACTAACGTACTAAGGCAGAGTGTATACACCGGCACACAGCACATATACCATAGGGTGTATATACACAGCACATATACCATAGGGTGTACTAACGTACTAAGCCAGAGTGTATACACACAGCACATATACCATAGGGTGTACGAACGTACCAAGGCAGAGTGTATATACACACAGCACACATATCACAGGGTGTATATACACAGCACATATACCATGGGCCGTACAACGTACTCAGGCAGAGTGTATATATACACACAGCACACATACCATGGGCTGTACTAACGTACTAAGGCAGAGTGTATATATACACACAGCACATATACCATGGGCTGTACTAACGTACTAAGGCAGAGTGTATATATACACACAGCACACATACCATGGGCTGTACTAACGTACTAAGGCAGAGTGTATATATACACACAGCACACATACCATGGGCTGTACTAATGTACTAAGGTATAGTGTATATACACACAGCACATATACTTTAGAGTGTACTAACGTACCAAGGCAAGTGCAGAGTGTACATGTATACACAGCACATATACCATAGGGTGTACTAACGTACTAAGGCAGAGTGTATATATACACAGCACATACACCATAGGGTGTACTAACATACTAAGGCAGAGTGTATATACACAGCACATATACCATGGGTCGTACTAGCGTACTAAGGCAGAGTGTACATGTATACACAGCACATATACCATAGGGTGTACTAACGTACTAAGCCAGAGTGTATACACACAGCACATATACCATAGGGTGTACGAACGTACCAAGGCAGAGTGTATATACACACAGCACACATATCATAGGGTGTATATACACAGCACATATACCATAGGGTGTACTAACGTACTAAGGCAGAGTGTATAATATACACACAGCACATATACCATAGGGTGTACTAACGTACCAAGGCAGAGTGTACATGTATACACAGCACACATACCATGGGCCGTACTAGCGTACTAAGGCAGAGTGTATATACACACAGCACATACACCACAGGGTGTACTAACGTACTAAGGCAGAGTGTATAATATACACACAGCACATATACCATAGGGTGTACTAACGTACCAAGGCAGAGTGTACATGTATACACAGCACATATACCATGGGCGTACATATACCAGGCAGAGTGTATAATATACACACAGCACATATACCATAGGGTGTACTAACGTACTAAGGCAGAGTGTATAATATACACACAGCACATATACCATAGGGTGTACTAACGTACCAAGGCAGAGTGTACATGTATACACAGCACATATACCATGGGCCGTACTAACGTACCAAGGCAGAGTGTATAATATACACACAGCACATATACCATAGGGTGTACTAACGTACCAAGGCAGAGTGTACATGTATACACAGCAAGAGTGTATAATATACACACAGCACATATACCATAGGGTGTACTAACGTACCAAGGCAGAGTGTATATACACACCATGCCAGTTCGTTAAAAAAGCTGATATTTCTATTATATATATTATTATTGCCATTATTAACAACAATACATTGGCCAGAACCATAGAACTTCAAACATATTACATGAAAATGAGTTTATTTATTGTGAGTAAAAATATATTTCATCGACTATCACATATAGAGTGATCTTACTTGCTCAATAAATACATGTAGTTCATCTCCATTTCTTAATTTTTACAGTGTGCTTGCTTACGTGACCTGAACAACTGTCATCAACTAGATAAATTATGCACTTTCACATGCACTGTTTGATTGCGCGCAAGCATGAAGGTGATGCATGAATGACACAGTCGGTGAGAGTTCAACTAACACTTATAGTTTCTTTGATAAAAGTATGTCATGAACTGAAACTTTGAGTTATTTTGTGTCTTTGCTTATATACACGTCAAAAAGTTTGATTAAACAATCAAGCTCTGCCGTACATTTCGATATATAAGTTTCAGGGAGTAGATCCCAGAGTAAACACTTTTTATCCTAGAGAGATTCTATAGAGAAAATTTATCAGTAACGATTTAGATGTACATAATGTTATAAATGTAAAGGAAATTATGGCGACGTTTCGGTGTCGACTAGGCACCATTATAAACCACTTATCATCAACCAACAACGAGTGGTTTATAATTTCCAATGATGCGAGTTATGTAGGGTACACCTACAGATACCTGCACGAGCGCATCGAAGAACACAGAGGCATATCTTCCAGCATCGGCAAGCATTATAGGATGGATCATGACATTGTCCCAAGAGACATTAATAATAACTTTAAGATCCTATAAAAGTGCAAGAGTAAATTTGATTGTTTACTCTATGAAATGCTGTTAATTAGAGAAAGACGACCTACTCTTAATGTACAATCTGATTCCCTAAGGGCCAAACTATTTACTTAGTGCTATGCTAATTTACTGCTATACTCTTAATTGATGACATTGACTTTCTACTCATTTCGCTTGATAATGGTGCCTAGTCGACACCGAAACGTCGCCATAATTTCCTTTATATTTATAACATTATATAGAGAAAAAATCATTAAAATCGAAAATATAATAAATCGTTTATAAACTGTCTGTACTAATTAAATTATGTGTAAGGTTTGGTGCCGTTACGACAAAGGGTAAAATTCAAACGGCTGTAACTCGCTCATAATCTCTGTGTTTGAACAATTCCTGGTGTTTGATATTTATAAGTAATAGCATGACATGAGGGTGATTAGTGATTAAATGTCCCCGAACTGAGCCGAGGAAGGTTTCTTGACATTGAAATTCCAGATATCATGAAAACCGAAATCAATAATTGTTTTATTATACATTGTCTATGTGGATTGACTCATAATACAAAGATATAAGCAATTCAACAACAACAACAAATGAATGAAAATGACAGCACTGTAGTAACCTACAGATAACAACCAATCCGCTGACCTACGCAGGCTCGTTTTTGCAGATAAATGCCTACAGATAACCACCAGACCGCTGAAATATCGCTGGCGCGCACTGATAGTTAGAATTATCTGTAGGCTCTCGACCAATGAGAATACAGATACTGAGTACAATGTATAATAAATGACAATTATTTACTTCTTCTGGGGAAGGAGAGGTACTTTGTTTAATTGGTGACACCGTTCGGTATAACAGTTGCGACGCTTGATAGCTCTATGAAGATAAAAAAATTGGTGCAGTCTGGGCATTGCACACATTATTCGTTTCATCCTACTAGCCCAAACAAATGTTTGCTCCGCAGCCATAGAATTGTATCCTTCTGGAAGCTTATCTTCTGGGTTGTACAATGTCTTACATTTGGCATCCGTGTGGTTGCGAATATGCAACTTGTCGATGACCTTTATAAGAGACAGCCATGCTTTGTCAAGTGGAGCTTGAAATGGAAGGTTTTTTGATGCAACTTTTAAGCCATCAACATGGCACATATTATCATATGCCAGTATTGTTGAAGAGATCATTTCTTCCACCACTTCCGTTGATATTCCATTGTCAATTAAAGGCTGGAACTTCCGGTATAACCACAGGATCAATATCAAAAAAGCTTGAGAGGGAGATTCAGATCTGAAAATTGACAAATATACATATATATTAAGGGGTGTTCAGTAAGCTTCATTACTTTTTTTCCCGCTCGCGGTATCTGAAAATGGGTACTCTTTTTCACTATACGGACCTCCCATGAAGTCGGTAATTAAATATAGCTTATCATATGACCCGTACGAATCCGTGCGCGCACTCTTAATAAAAACCAATGAGAAAAGTCAATAAAAACCAATGAGAAAAGTCAATTGATGTTTTTCCCGACCTACCTTGCGAGAACATCATTTTCAGCTTAAAAGTATGCGATCTTGGTGGATAAATACAATAAGCTAGCCTCTCAAAAAAAAATATTCTAGCCTCTTTCGGGAGGCTAGAAAATCACACAAAATCTACAAGCTGTAGGCTCTCGGATTGCGAGAAAAAAACTTTCTTATTACTTTGTCATATGATGAAATCAGTGCCTATTGGCTGAGTTAGGTTGATTGGGCCAGACAGGAAAATATTTAGCTCTTGGTCATTTGCGTGCGGCATAACCTTGAATCAAATATTTTCCTGTACTGCTCTGCCAGTACATACCGTAAAGTTCCGAAAGTAGCGAGGTTGTTACTTTCGGATTTAGCAACCTTAGTCAACTGTTACTTTCGGGGGGGGGGGGGGGGGGGGGGCACTACTTTCGGAACTTTACAGTAGTAAAACTGCACTATTTAATTATATACTATAAACGATCTATTAAAAATCGATTATATATGAGGTGAATAGTATGATAATTCAGTATGTTGTGACTCGAGCTTTCCATTTGTAAGCTATACAGGTTTGAAATTGCGATTTGCTCTGAGTTTAATCCAGGGGGGTGGGGGGGTTGGGGGGGGGGGGGGGGGGGGGGGGGGAGTTAGCCTGATTATCATTATTCACACCGTTCTCAAAATAAATACTTCTTAACAATCCAACTGTGCAGCATCAGCAGAAAATAACATGTTCATGATTAAAATTTAATTAACATACCTGTAAATAGGTTGCCAGTACTCAATATGCCCCCCAGCACTTACAACAAAGAAAAGACCTCGTGACCAACTTTGCAATGTCTTCCGCCCACCAGTATCTTCAGTTTGTTGCATGTTGATGGAACAAGTTCAACACACTCTTCTAAGAATTTGACATTTGAACGGATAAACTGGCCAGTTCCTATATAAATATAATGTAGCACTTTAACAATAAAAACAAGCAATTTTCTACAAAAATAGACCCATGCATAACCAGTTCAAATAATAATTATGATTTTATGTTGCTGCATTTACACAATGTTTGTAATATGATGATACTATAGTAATTCTCAAAAAGGTTGTCCAATTTATATATTTAAATACTTTAATATAGCGAAGATAAAGCTTGTTTTTTTGTGTGTGTGTGTTTATCACGTGATATATATTAAATTATTAAATAAATATCGTGAACAATCTTTTTGAGAATGACTCGTGATCTTTGTGTGCCATTGTTGCTTCAAGAGATTGCAAGAAATACTTCAGTCAAGCGCGGACCTCAGATGCTTCGCTTTCGTGTTACTCGTTCCCAAGCCCAATAACTTCTGGTTAGTTTTGCACACCATGATTTTTATACTAATATTCTCACAACTTTCATGTAAACCAGTTTTTAAAGCTGATGATAAATTTTGTGCTTTAATAAAGATTTTGATTGATTGATTGATTGATTGATTGATTGATTCATTCATTCATTCACAGCTTGGAACGTTGTCGCATCTACTTGTTTCATTCGTGTACTACTACGTACATATACCAGTAGCTTTTAATTTGTCCTCAATCTTGTTTTGTGTAGATTGGGAATCATCTTGTTGATTTTCTAAAACTGACATTTGAAACACAAAACAGAGTGAGGTTACACAATAAATACAGTGTCTCATTATATATTCGTTTTGCGCACACTTCAAGAGTACCGTAAATAACTTTATTAAGCCCCCTCTATTATGCCCTCCTTTAACACTCTAATTTATTCAAACTTTGGATTAGAAACGCTGCACGTGCACAATAATTGCTATTATTATACATTGTACTCAGTATCTGTCTTCTCATTGGTCGAGAGCCTACAGATAATTCTAACTATCAGTGCGCGCCAGCGATATTTCAGCGGTCTGGTGGTTATCTGCAGCAGTTATCTGTAAAAACGAGCCTGTGTAGGTCAGCGGATTGGTTGTTATCTGTAGGTTACTGCAGTGCTGTCATTATCATTCATTTGTTGTTGTTGTTGGATTGCTTATATATCTTTGTATTATGAGTCAATTCACATAGACAATGTATAATAAAACAATTATTGGATGAGGTTTTGATGATATCCGTAATTATCAATGTCTCGGCAAATGTTATTGGCCTCAGCCTACGGCTTCGGCCAATAACACTTACCTCTACATTGATAATTCCGGATATCATCAAAACCTCATCCAATAATTGTTTATCATCGCGCGCGCAAAACGAATATCTTACGAGACATTAGAATATATTTTAATAGTTAAGGCGGTATACCAGAATTTAATTTATTATTATTATTATTATTTATTATTTCAATACAGTCACATGACATATTTATAGATGTACTTATTGTAGAAGAGGAATGCAATATTAATGCTGTAGTATTTTCGCCAATATGTATTTTTAATATGTTTATCACATGAAAGGTCTGTGTATGTGATCATGGATAATCTTTCTGAGAATGACTGAATGTTTTAGTTTAACATAATTGACACAAAAATTACCTGCTTTACTCTTAATGCCTTTCACACCACAGAACTGTAAAAATTCGCGCAGCCCAGTAGGAATACCACCTTTAGAAGCATCGTCACAGTGATGCTGGCAAAATGCTTTCCCCTTTTGTGGAGACAAAGGGCATATGTTTGGATAGTTGACGGGACTGTCAAATCCATCCACAACAACTGGAACATTCCACATGCAATGTGCATATTTCAATTTCCAATTTCCATCAGCAACATATAGTGTACCACAACCTGTAAATTAAATGTTGTAGATCAGCTGTGTACAGCCGCTTATTTCCGTGCAAGAGCAGTGCGCAAGTGTTTTGTGATCGAAATCTGTATTATCTGTCCCAAATGGTAGTGTTGATACTGAAGAATCATGGGAGTTCCTATTTGCAGCAATATTCTTCACGTACGAATTATGTTAAAACAAAGCGTTGCGGTGTAGAAAATTCAAGTAACATTGAAAATAGGTTGGTTGACTTTCTTATGAAATTTCAGGGAATTCAGGTAGAAAGTCTAATAATAGCAACCGGCTATGATTCTTTAGGGTCACGCCCTTGTTATTACTTCAGGGATGAATAACTTAATATAACTTGATATTACCTTTCTCTTTACAACCATCTGAACACTCGTGGGAATAGAGCATCTCACTTCTCACTTTCTCCACGTGTTCCATTGCATCAACCTGTGTTCCTTGCATTTTTTCCCTCTCTTGACAAAACACCCATGTATTTGCAAGACCCAAATCCTTTAATTCCTCAATCAATTCTTGTTCCCAAAAACACTTTGCAACAGTTTTTCTAGTTAATTCTCCAAGCATGTTAGCTAGAATTGAAGAACCATATTCGGTTATTATTAAGGTTTCTTTTGACTGTTTTAACTCACTGTCGGGGGGCGCAGTGGGCGCTAAATAGAGCATTTACTGTATTGAAATTAGCCGTAGACACATGTACACATAATAATGTCAAACCTTTTTCAATTGATTCTTTTTTGTCTTTAATAGTTGTGGTTGTTTCACCTTCATCTGAAAATAAAGACTTAAACGTGAATTATATTACCCATAATGCACTTGATATATTGATATGTTGTACAGTCAAACCTGTATAAAGTAAATGTATGTATGTATGTATGTACCATACGATACGAGAGCACACCACAATGACATTACCATGTGAATCTCATCACATACAACACAACATAACACATCAATTTATTACCAGTGTCCTCTACGTCGATGTCGATTTCTTCCTCTTTAGCAATATATTCACATGCAATTTCTTTCTCTTAAAAGTAAACATATACATAATAAATAATAATAATAATAATAATAATAATAATAATAATAATAATAATAATAATAATAATAATAATAATAATAATAATAATAATAATAATAATAATAATAATAATAATAATAATAATAATAATAATAATAATAAAGTTCTTGAGAAACGCATCATAAATGAATTATTGTCTCGATGCTTTTAACAATGAAGGACCGGACAATACAATACAATACAGTGCAATACAGTGCAATACAGTGCAATACAGTGCAATACATGCATAGTATTTCTAAAAACATGTACGTAGAATTGAACACAACTTGTACAAGTTGCTTTATTTCATCAGCCAATTCATCTCGCTCCAAGCGGCTCCGTTCTCGGCCCCTTTTAGCAGCCATTCAGAATGTGTCCTGAATTGGCTTCAGCTTACGCTAGAGAACTCGTTTTTAAACTATACTTTCCAAGTTGCGGGTCGAAGGCATATGCGTGCACATACTCATGAGTCCACATATATTCCGCAGTCCGCAACCCACATTCTACTGAGGACCAGAAACGGCTCGCTGTCTCGCAATCGGTACTGTCATGTCGAAAGTAATCAAGATCTGTCGATTGTGAAAATGGATACTCTGTCTAAGACCAGAAACTCGGCCAAGACTTACCTTTAACAAATTGTTGAAACCTTTCAACTTCATCAGAAAATACTTCATTGTAGGTCTCAGAGAATCCACTGAATGAAACCCAACAGTGATTCCTAAAAGTATGCAATTAAAAAAATTGGAAAGGTTTAATACAATCACTTCACATGCAAATCATTTAACAGTTTATACCCGGGTTCAGTTAGTAGATAGCCTTTTTCCACGTTTTGAAATGATTTAATTACATGCTTTCGGAACTAACATCAGTCCAACAACAGGGGAAAAAATGGGAAAAAATGGGGAAGGGAAGTTGAAAAGGAGAGAAAGAAATGAAAATCATTGACTGCCACTTGCTTTCCCTGGCTTTCCCGGTTATTCAGTCACTTTCAGGGAGTTTCATTTATGATTCAAATTCATATATTCATATGCTCACGTTAAAAAATCGCAAAAAATCGAAAATCGTAATCTTATATAATAATGCAAGATAATGATCAACCAAAAAATGAAATGAGATTCGTACTTACGCGAGACTTGGTAGGCACTTGTAAAGACTTTTGTCCATGTATGTCACGGTACTTGCTTCAATAAAATGGGTCTGAATTTCTTCAGGGTAAAGATGTTTGCCCCTTTTGTTGGAAAAGTAACAAATACCATATTGCGTTTCGCACTTTCGGCATTCAGATGTAATTTTTGTAGCCGGAAAGGGACCAGAAGCTTCATATACAACCGCCTTTGATGGGGCATTGTGCATGTTAAGATGGCCATGGCATGTCAAGCACGTCTCAACCGGGGGAGCAATGAAGCGGTTATATAAGGCGAAACTTCCCTCTCCGATTGTGGAATTCATGAACGCTGCACAGTAGCGTTCTAGAATTTCTGCGTAGACTTTCACTTGACGCGGTGATAATTCCAATCCAGCGTTTTTCACCATGTCACTCACGAAGGTGAAACGGAGAGATATATTTTCGCTTGTTCCTCTGGGAATTGCATTATAGGTGGCTGGAACATGATTGAGAGCCATCTTCAAATTCAGCACACCTACGAATGTTAACTTTGAAGTTAACAGCAGCAACGCTTGGTTTTCGTCGATATGCAGTTTTCTACAATCGAATATATATCCAGGGATCGAAAACTCAAGAAAGCGTCATTCAATTCTTCCTGGTCTTTCTGGCGCCCGGCCAAACGCTTCTTTATCGTATCAGGCGAAAAGGAATCGGCTAAACGTCGTCTTTTCATCGTATATTAGTAGATGTCGTATCCTATCACTAGCTACTACTAAATAGCGTTACGAGTTACGAAGTTCAGTCAGTTCTTTGAATTATCAAGGAAAACTATGACATTACGCAAGTTGTAGGGCTGTGTACTAACAACTTATAGCTGAATCATTGCAAATACACGACTATTTACGCATGCATGTTGCAACTAACTAACGTCATACAGGCTTGCTTGGCGAAAATCCCGCTAATTGGCTGTCAGTATCTCCTCCAGAGCTGGCTTGCTCAATATACACTATGAACTTGCGTGCCCTGCCTGGAATATTCAAACTAAAAAATCATTTTGCTGTTTATTGCTTTCGGTATAGTTCTTGTATTTCAAATTAACGGTTTGAAGCATATATCAGTCACTTTTCAGTCTGGTTCTAGATCGTATCTGAGTCTGCGTATGTTGCGTTACAAGCCTTTAGAAATCATCTTCGATGCTTCAGTACACAATCCTCGAGATGGTATACGTATCCTGATAAGAAAAGACGTTTTTGAAATTTGATGTAATATCATTCCATAAAACAATTGTATAAACCCCATGTATAAATGGAAAATATCAATCAATAAGCTAAGGAGAAATGTAACGCAAAGAGCCAATTTGAGTATGAATACAGTGAAAACAGCCTAGAAAAAGTTACGAGTTAAAAATGCAGAGTATTTTCACTTAGAAAATCGTCTGTATAACAACGGAAATCACATCAAAGTTAGACTAGCCTCGTAGAAGTATTATCAGTTCGCCTTGGGGGACTACCTAGTCGCCGGCGAATTATACTACTCTAAAGTTGGTCTTAGGCAAACACCTAAAGGCATTTTAGGCGACCTAAGATGCGTAGTGAAAACACAGCCCAAGTGTCATAGTAATGAAGAAACAAATTTTAAATCTTGAAAAATATTTGTACAATTTGTACCATGGAGAAGAGGGGGTATCCCTTTCGGCTGGTAGGGAACAATGCGTCTTACCCCCACACTCCTCCTCCCCGGGAATTGTAAACAGGCCTTCTTCAACAATTCAACGTGTGTGCTGGTGATGGAAGCGCAGCGAATCCTGTTACAATTTGGTACATTACGTCATTCTCGTACGTGTGTTCAAAGATTGTTTTTCCAGTGTGATCAGTATTATGGCATGAAATTTTATAATAAACTTGATTGGCCAAAGCATAATTATCACGTGTATTTTAAATTGTACACTGATTTCGAAACAAGCGCGTTGCATGATCATGATTTCACAATGGTTTTAAACATTGCAAAATGCTTTACTACTCTATATGACATACTCTAACTACTAGCGGTCATTTTCGCGGTACACTCGGCTGGAGAGGAGCATTATGCCAAAGAAGAGTTCTCCATTGAAATCTCTCTCTGTGAGGGACGGACAAGATGGCAAACGTTCACTACATGTTAAGAAGGGCGAAAAAGTATATTCATCCGTTGCGAATTTCTACTTTGAAATCATTAGTTTTGTAGAATTCCCGAACGTATTCCAACGTATGAATGGATATCTGTTGGATGTCGTTAGGAGTTGCGATGGCACCAGTTTGTAAGTATCATTAATTTTTTTATAATGAATAATTCACTGCGTGAATCTGAAATATGACTTATATGGCGTTATACGTAATGTCTTCAAAATACTAAATGACCGGCAGTCAAAAATATGTTATAGTTTTCAAGGAATCATCTTAGTTTATTGAATTCAAACCCTCCTAATATAAGTTTGTTAGGAATTGTTTAGCGCTTCTTTTGAGCGCCATAGTTTTCAATATGAAAAGTTTCTATTTTCTATATCGATAATAGAGTTTAAGCATCGCGTTTACGTGAACGCCAAACGTCAGATTTACTTTTGAATTTAGCTTTAAAACCGTCAAATAAACGGGAAAAGCCCACAAATGAATACTTATGTTTTAAGAACGATAAAATGACCTCATTTACGTCTAAACGCGAAAGGATAGAGAGCAAACGCAGCAAAACCATGATCACGTGTACAGTTTTGACGTTTGGCGTTCGCCGTAAACGTGATGCTTAAACTAAATACCTGGCGACAAAGTATTCCGTGAAATACTAACCGAAATACTAAATGGTCGCAAATGGCCGGCAGTCCAAAACTTTCGCCAAATTCTTGCCCAAACACGTTTTTGTGTAATTCTAAACTAATAGTGAAGAATGGTTTGAATTTCACAAAAACGTTTTTGGACGTAAAATTGGCGAAAGTTTGAAGACCGTGACCGGCAGCCTGTCATGATGAAATTAGTGAATTTAGTGTCGCGAACAGAATCATTCGTAATCAAAACCACATGGAGTTCATCAGAAACGCTTATCACATCTTACCATCTTTGAAGAAAGGATACTCAGGTTAATCACATCTAAACAGTTTGTTTTGGGAAATGTGAGTGGGTTTATTTAGCATATTAATATTTGGGGAATGCCGGCCATTTAGTATTAGTTCCAGACTTTGGCCGGCAGTCGATTCGATCCTTCGTATTCAATATTTCCAGGAAAGAGAAACTTTTCATATTAAAACTATGGCGCTCAAAAGAAGCCGCTTATCAATTCCTAACAAACTGAGGAGGGTTTGAATTCAATAAGCTAAGATAATTCCTTGAAAAATATAAAATATTTAGACACAGCGGTACATTATACCATGTGAGACTACCAGTTAGGCCTATAGTTCCAACGTCGTACTCCATGAGCCGTTATCGTCTCCGATGAATTAAGAACGGCTCAGGGATAGTCTGGCGTTTGAACTAGGCCTTAGATTGCTACGACATTGTTGATTCAACATATGCATTGCATTTGTTCTCGCGTCACATCGGCGGATGTTGATCTCGTTTGCCACCCTATGATTTCAACATACCATGCATCAACTTTATATACACCTATTCCAATTAACGTTGATAACGGTCGATCTGAATTGGATGATCTGAAACTTTTAAATTCTCGTTAACCTCTGCCATATCTCGTTCAAACATCAAGCGTGATTCCAAGCTTGAGGTCGAATGAATGAATTTCGCATGTTACTAACTAAAGACTCTCAGTTTCCCATAATTAGTCGGGCTTCCTGTGGAAGCCCTGACTCTAAAAATGAGAAGCGTTCTTTGTCGTCGTTGACCTCAAATCCTGTGCATGCGCCCTGTGCCGGCCGAAGGAGACATAAAGTCTGGCCAAGAAAGATTAGAAAGCACAAACCAATCAGGGAAAGCACCGGAGGTCAAGGGGTCGAAATATAAGTCTTTTTTCGTCTGTATCTAAATTTAGATTGAAACAGGACGCTCTAGTAGCGTGAAGCCGGACTGCTAATTAACGTTTTTACTGATATACTGTAAAGTTCGCAGTACTGAAATTGCAAGGAAAGCATGTTCTATCGAGCTCGAATCACGCAACGACGAGCAACCAAAAACTGTTTCAATCGCACTATAAGATATCTATATTTAGTTCAAATAGGTTACATTTCATTTAGAAGCCCGACTTCACGCTAGAAGAGCGTCTAGTTCGTCTTGGTCTCAGATCATCCATTTCAGATCGTCCATTATCAACGTTTATTGAAATAGGTGTATACTGTATGTGTAAAAGCCAAAGGCACTAATGAATCAAATAAAAATCTTCAAATTAAAAAACTTAAAAAGGCCTATTGGCTTAGCAATAAGTTAATATATAATAATAATGATAATAATAAATAATAATAAAAGTAATAATAATAATAATACTAATCGTCGTCGTCATAATAATAATAATGATGATGATACTACGAATAAAGAAATAAAGATTATTATTATTATTATTATTATTATTATTATTATAATAAAATTTGTTTCAGGCGTTGTTTTGTAACTTGTGAAGAAATGGGCCACACAAAGGCAGTAAGGAACGCCATAAATCGCACGTTTTCCTCCCAAGGAGGCGTCTTCTGGCAGGATGTAAAAGACAGCCAGCTCAGCGAGTATTGGATGAAGGTGCTAGAGGAATACCTGGGCCGAAATCTAGAGCTCCAAAACAGAAAAAAAGCCGCATTGACCCTCGGTAAACAGAGAGATGAAGAGGTTTACTTGTTGGGTGAAAACATGCAGGTGAGACATGACCCATGATACAGCTCAGAGAATCAGGCTGTAAGGAATATGGAAGGAGTGACGGAGGGCGGGTACACGCCTCTAAATATCTAAAAAAACCGAGTTCATATGGGATCTGGGAACCTGGGGAGCTCGAGGGGATGTAAAATATATAGTGGAAGGAGAAAATACACGATGATGATAATAACAATATTATAGATATCCATCCATCCATCCATCCATCCATCCATCCATCCTTTCATTTATCTATCCATCCATCCTGTCATCCATTCATCCATCCATCCATCCATCCATCTATCCATCCTTTCATTCATCCATTCATTCATCCATTCATCCATCCATTCATCTATCTATCCATCCTTTCATCCATTCATTCATCCATTCATCCATCCATCCATCCATCCATCCATCCATTCATCCATTCATTCATCCATTCATTCATTCATCCATTCATCCATTCATCCATTCATCCATCCATCCATCCATCCATCCATCCATCCATTCATTATTCCATTCATTTATTCCTTAGTCGATCCATCCGTTCGTTCATTTCTTCAAGTGAAATTAATAGTTGATAACATGCATTTTCAGCTTGACAGAAATGGAGCTTTCATCGCTGAAGAAGACCAAAGATTTGTGTGGATGATTCCCTACCTGAACGGAGTTTCTGTTTCTGCAAGCGAAAGAGCTCGATTGAAAGATTACCTAAATACAACATTAACATCTGTCGGTCTTAAAAAGCCACTTCAAGCATGGGAATGGTTCACGTTTATTGAAGCTGCTAAACACTTCATGGGAGCAAACTTCTTCCCCTTCATTATGTTACTTGCTGGAGGGTTTATCAGCATTCCACTACCAGAAAATTATGTCTGTAGTCGGTTAGTGTACAAACTGATTATATACATTAATTATGCATGATTAACTTTAGATTTGTGAAACCTGATACAGCATTGTCAATAATTACTGACCAGGGCACCGGCTATAAATGTTGATCAATTTTTGTTTCCCTGATTTGATATGTCGATAATTAATTATTTTATTTCAGGTTCATGTCCAGCTCCCATGGCTGTTGGGGAGACAACTAGTGGCAAAACTACTTCACTCGAGGTTATTCATAAGTTAATTGGTGGGAACTATCTATCACAGTCGTCAGGAGAATATGTGATGTCAGAGCTGGTAAAGAGCTCTTTCCCAGTTTACTGGGATGATCCTGCTCATGCCAGTAATTTGAGAAAGGTATTAGTCTCAACATTCCAAGGAGGAGGAAAGCAGACGAAGGGAGGGGGGCATGAGCTCCCATTGACAACTTTCCTTATGACAGTCAACTTTTCATTAGATGACGATATGAGGTAAGCTAATTCATCATATCATGTAATATAGCAGTGGTAGTAGTAGTAGTAGTATAGTAGTAGTAGTAGTAGTAGTAGTAGTAGTAGTAGTAGTAGTAGTAGTAGTAGTAGTAGTAGTAGTAGTAGTAGCAGCAGTAGTAGTAGTAGTAGTAGTAGTAGTAGTAGTAGTAGTAGTAGTAGTAGTAGTAGTAGTAGTAGTAGTAGTAGTAGTAGTAGTAGTAGTAGTAGTAGTAGTAGTAGTAGTAGTAGTAGTAGTAGTAGTAGTAGTAGTAGTAGAGTAGTAGTAGTAGTAGTAGTAGTAGTAGTAGTAGTAGTAGTAGTAGTAGTAGTAGTAGTAGTAGTAGTAGTAGTAGTAGTAGTAGTAGTAGTAGTAGTAGTAGTAGTAGTAGTAGTAGTAGTAGTAGTAGTAGTAGTAGTAGTAGTAGTAGCAGCAGCAGCAGTAGTAGTAGTGTAGTAGTTGTAGTATAGTAGTAGTAGTAGTAGTAGTAGTAGTAGTAGTAGTACTAGTAGTAGTAGTAGTAGTAGTAGTAGTAGTAGTAGTAGTAGTACAGCAGTAGTAGTAGTAGTAGTAGTAGTACAGTAGTAGTAGTACTACTACTACTACTACTACTACTACTACTACTACTACTACTACTACTACTACTACTACTACTACTACTACTACTACTACTACTACTACTACTACTACTACTACTACTACTACTACTACTACTACTACTACTACTATTAAGATTTGCCTAGTTATCTTGGGATTTTTAAACTGTCTTCCTATTTTGATATTTCTCAGGTCATTTGAAAGAACCACACCAATCTTTTTTGGTAAGCTTGTGACACAAGCTTCCATTGACACTTTCATGCAAGGCAAGACAGAATTATCCAACAAAGCAGAAAGGTCATGTCTGCCCTCTGTCGTACGCATGGGAAGAGATCTCAGTGAAGCAAGGTTGCAACAACATGTTCAATTTTTTAGAGATCATCTGGTTGGTCTTCCAAGCCGATTGCCCACCATTTACAGCTGTTATCGGTATTTTGTTCACGAAGTATGTTCACTTCAGTTATGTATCAGTTTACTTATTTGTACACTTACACATGGGGAACTCGATCACAATTCATTAGGAGGGCACTGTCTTAATCGCCACTTGAGGCTACTTAACCGCTTTTCATTCGCCTTTACTTGATAGCAGGGCTTGATAGACTTACCCCAGACCAATCAGATCTGAGTTTTGGACCAGTTATCGGGCTTGTGTGAAAGTTGTTTTTCACTTTCGGATCGATCGGGATTACCTTGTCACTACGGTAAACAAAGATCGTTGAAGTCAGATTTTTCTAAAATGCATGCTTAATTTTCTACTTATACTCGCCCTTCCTGTAAATGATTAAGATCGATTTTTGTGTGTGTGTGACACAGAGTTATTAGATCGAGCGCTTTTTTGAACAGTTATTCCATATTTTTCACTTTCGAACGCTTTAGATTATGTCTAAAAGGGCATTATTTCCATTTCAACGATTCTTTCAAATCGATATATATGACCATAAAAACATAGTGCCGAAGTATGCAACTCTATTTAAGGACCAGAAATCGGGAAAATTGCTACCAATTTTTATGATAAAAACCGAAATTGGGCTCGAAAACCTATACCCTATATATGGGAGTAGGGGATGAAACGTAATGCGCTCCTTTAAAATATTTTTACAGGTTATATCCCATGTTGCTGACCCGATGATCATATCAGTACAAGATTTTGACGAGTACTTGGTCGGTAAGCTGGTGCCATACGTAACATGTCAATATAATAAAACCAAAGAGGTCCAGGCAACAATTGACCAGCTTATTGGCGACTTGATTAGTGCTGTCGAGAAGACAGAAATGCAAAAGGTAATTTCAAATTTAAACTTGGGCCTTTACATAAAATCTTTAGCTGTTGTTGTTGTTTTGTCAGTGTCAGTATCATTGATGGTCATTATCGATGCTTGTCATGTTATATATAGCTAATTTATATAGCGATCTTGCAATTAACTATATACCGAGTATCAAAGCCCTTTTATCTCTGTCTCTCATTGGACGAGACGGCCGTATCACGTGAGAATCGTCAAATTTCCCTTGGACCGGTAATAACAAAAGCGGAAGTTACTTCAGCGGAAATACAATACAATACACTAATAGAATACAATAATTTATTTAAACACGTATCGTCCGTGAGCGCGAAGCTCATTCGAAATACGAACGTGCAGAAATGAAAGCAAATTATACTATTGTTATTAATATTATTATTATTTAATATTATTATTAGATTAGATTATTTAATACTTGGCATTTGGCTTTTTATATGTTGAAAGTACTTACTACTGCATTAGTTTTTGGGTTAATTGGTGTAACCTGAGTGCAAAGTTTTTTATTGTGTTCTGTATGTATACATTTGTATCATTGTTCAATTCGATAATATTTTTTTTATCTACAATATCATTTGATAACTGGGGATTTAGGTCCATACGTTGTTGAAGCCCAATGTTGCCCAACGTTCTTCCACACAAAGTCCTGCAGTGCATATCAATAAGGGAGAACTTTATAAGTGCTTGGCATCGGCTGGAACACCGTATAGTGCATCGACGGTGAAAAGTGTTTGCAATGGAATTGCCGGTGCTAATTCTGACTTTCGGAGCGATTTTGGTGGAAGCAGTCGTGTACTGTCGGGTCAAGATTCCAAGAACAGCCATCAAGAAGGACCATTTAGAGAAGATAGATAGTTGTAGGTGTTTACATTTGTTAACAAATTAATGTGGTATCATTATTCTTTCATTAGTGCCATTTAGTACTAATTAATTATTTAGTTTTCACGCTTTTTCTCTATTGCACTCTACATTTCACGGGTTCAATAATTCTCTCTATTCTGAAAATGTAAAATGTAAATGAAGGCATTAGGTATTCTGCATATTTGGATTTCTAGTGGCGCTCAATCGAGGGTGGGCGCTTAATATAAAAACGTCAATTGAACTAGGATATTTTTTTCTGTGTGCGAGATAACAAGTACCGATATTTGCCGTTACTTTTTAATAAAACCCAAGTAACGTCATTTTATGTTAATGTTTTACTGTACAGAGGGGAGGGGCGCTGTTTCGAATATCGTGCACAAAGGCGACGCTGATTTGAGGGAGGGCGTTTAATCGAGGATAAACCGTACTTGACTGTCAAGTTTAATTAAATATAGTCTATTTGCTTTAAAGGGTTTTTAAAGGAAGAAGATGATGAGGAAGAAGATGATAAAGAAGACGAGGCTATGGTAGACGAATATACTGAAGCCGCAAATCAGATTGAAAGTTGTAAAAGTTGTGAGATACTACACCAGGAAATAGCAAAACTGAAGAGCGAAATCATGGAAATGCGAAAACAAGAAAGAGCTCTACATGGTGCATATACTAAACAAATCGCAGATTTGCAAGAAAGGCTAAATGAAGAAAAAGCCAAAACAACAGCTGGAGGGACAGCTGGAGGGACAGCCACAGGGACAGCCACAGGGACAGCCACAGAGACAGCCACAGGGACAGCCACAGAGTCAGCCACAGGGACAGCCACAGGGACAGCAGTACTCCAAGCTTTGGATAGTATTAGGGGAGGTAAGATTGTTGTCAATCAAAATAGTTTAGCAGTCCAAACCAATTCATGGAGCGCGGATAGTCTTTATTTATCAGTCAAACTAAGAATTCAAACAGTCAAACTAACAATTTGTTGACTTCTGTTGACATAGTCATGTGTTACAACTGATTCAGATGTCGAACCTTTCTTGTGCTCACAATTTTACGAGAGGGGAAAGCTGTAAATTGGCGAAACACGTTTTTCGTGTTACAAGCGATCTACATGTATTAGTCCTACCTGCACCAGATTTGACACGGATGTAGATACTAATGTACTAATGGTTCTTAACTTTAATTTACACGAAGTAAGATAATAATTGTGTGGAAAGTAGTTGTGTTAGGAACGTCCAAAAACATATGCTTGCAAAACCTGTTTTTTTTTTAATGGGAGAGGAGATATGTGGGGATGATTTTGGTCACGTGACCTGTTTTCTCAAAAATCTCCTTAACGAAAAGGGATGGTCAGATTTTGCAAGCGTACGTTTGTGACGTTCCTAACACAACTTCGGACAACACAATTATTATCTTGATTCGTGTAAACCCGTGATCGCATTTTTAATTTAGTGTTTCAAATTGCAAATCACGTGATAAAACGGACACTCTCGTAAGCGGACAGCTCGTCTTACGACCGCCTTGACAAAACCTTGTTTGATTCAACTCTCATACAAACTCTGTATTTCCACATTCCCGCAAGCGCACAACTCCATTTACGGACACTTCTCCTGCGTATCGATGGTGTCCGCTTACGGAAGTTTCGAGTGTATTATTTTTGGGAAGATCATTCATCAGATTCATGTCCTTGATATTTCGATTGTAAATATTATTATTATTATTAAAGATTATTATTATTATTACTATTATTATTATTATGATGATGATGATGATGATTATTAAATATTATTATGATGATTATTATTATTATTATTATTATTATTATTATTATTATTATTATTATTAAAGATTATTATTATTATTATGATGATGATTACTAAAGATGAATATAGTTTTCGCGAGTTTAACCTGTTTAACTATCAATTTAATGATTTGGTTTTCTGTTTTTAATAGGAAGAAGACTTCGAAAGAGACCAAGAAAACAATAATCCAGCGTGATCGACAACTGAAAAGTATATACGACCCATGGTATATATGCTGCGAATTTTTTTTAAAGAAAAAAAGGAATGCAGAAATGGAATCGCATCGAATTTGACTTCATGATATGTCACGCGCTCGCTCGCTCGCTACGAAATAAATAGTTAGCTATACTATATAAGCTAATTTGTTGTCAGATTGAAACGATATCTATTTGTGCCGTGTAATGATCCTTGTTTATCAAAAGTGGTGTATTTTGAAGACTATTAGCTCAATAAAACAAACGAGAAAAAATCCGAAATGTCAGGTTTTTTTTACGAACTGGCATGGTGTATGTCGTGTGTAATATACACTCTGCCTTAGTACGCTAGTACGACCCATGGTATATATACAGTGTGTATACACTCTGCCTTAGTACGCTAGTACGACCCATGGTATATATACAGTGTGTATACACTCTGCCTTAGTACGCTAGTACGGCCCATGGTATATATACAGTGTGTATACACTCTGCCTTAGTACGCTAGTACGACCCATGGTATATATACAGTGTGTATACTCTGCCTTAGTACGCTAGTACGACCCATGGTATATATACAGTATGTATACACTCTGCCTTAGTACGCTAGTACGACCCATGGTATATGTGCTGTGTGTATACACTCTGCCTTAGTACGCTAGTACGACCCATGGTATATATACAGTATGTATACACTCTGCCTTAGTACGTTAGTACGGCCCATGGTATATATACAGTGTGTATACACTCTGCCTTAGTACGCTAGTACGACCCATGGTATATATGCTGCTGTGTGTATACACTCTGCCTTAGTACGCTAGTACGACCCATGGTATGTGTGCTGTGTATATACACTCTGCCTTAGTACGTTAGTACGGCCCATGGTATATATACAGTATGTATACACTCTGCCTTAGTACGCTAGTACGACCCATGGTATATGTGCTGTGTGTATACACTCTGCCTTAGTACGCTAGTACGACCCATGGTATATGTGCTGTGTGTATATACACTCTGCCTTAGTACGTTAGTACGGCCCATGGTATATATACAGTATGTATACACTCTGCCTTAGTACGCTTAGTACGACCCATGGTATATGTGCTGTGTATATACACTCTGCCTTAGTACGTTAGTACGGCCCATGGTATATATACAGTGTGTATACACTCTGCCTTAGTACGTTAGTACGACCCATGGTATATATACAGTGTGTATACACTCTGCCTTAGTACGTTAGTACACCCTATGGTATATGTGCTGTGTATATACACTCTGCCTTAGTACGTTAGTACGGCCCATGGTATATATACAGTGTGTATACACTCTGCCTTAGTACGCTAGTACGACCCATGGTATATGTGCTGTGTATATACACTCTGCCTTAGTACGCTAGTACGGCCCATGGTATATATACAGTGTGTATACACTCTGCCTTAGTACGCTAGTACGACCCATGGTATATGCTGTGTGTATACACTCTGCCTTAGTACGCTAGTACGACCCATGGTATATGTGCTGTGTATATACACTCTGCCTTAGTACTTAGTACGTTAGTACGGCCCATGGTATATATACCCATGGTACAGTGTGTATACACTCTGCCTTAGTACGCTAGTACGACCCATGGTATATGTGCTGTGTATATACACTCTGCCTTAGTACGTTAGTACGGCCCATGGTATATATACAGTGTGTATACACTCTGCCTTAGTACGTTAGTACGACCCATGGTATATATACAGTGTGTATATACACTCTGCCTTAGTACGTTAGTACGACCCATGGTATATGTGCTGTGTATATACACTCTGCCTTAGTACGTTAGTACGGCCCATGGTATATGTGTGCTGTGTATACACTCTGCCTTAGTACGCTAGTACGACCCATGGTATATGTGCTGTGTATATACACTCTGCCTTACGTACGCCCATGGTATAGTACGGCCCATGGTAGTATATATGTGTGTGTGTATACACTCTGCCTTAGTACGTTAGTACGACCCATGGTATATATACAGTGTGTGTATACACTCTGCCTTAGTACGTTAGTACGACCCATGGGTATATGTACTGTGTGTATACACTCTGCCTTAGTACGCTAGTACGACCCCCATATATATATACAGTGTGTATACACTCTGCCTTAGTACGCTAGTACGGCCCATGGTATATATACAGTGTGTATACACTCTGCCTTAGTACGTTAGTACACCCTATGGTATATGTGCTGTGTATATACACTCTGCCTTAGTACGTTAGTACGGCCCATGGTATATATACAGTGTGTATACACTCTGCCTTAGTACGCTAGTACGACCCATGGTATATATACATGTGTGTGTATACACTCTGCCTTAGTACGTTAGTACACCCATGGTATATGTGCTGTGTGTATATACACTCTGCCTTAGTACGTTAGTACGGCCCATGGTATATGTGCTGTGTGTATACACTCTGCCTTAGTACGCTAGTACGACCCATGGTATAGTGTGCTGTGTATATACACTCTGCCTTAGTACGTTAGTACACCCATGGTATATATACTGTGTGTATACACTCTGCCTTAGTACGTTAGTACGACCCATGGTATATATACAGTGTGTATATACACTCTGCCTTAGTACGCTAGTACGACCCATGGTATATGTACTGTGTGTATACACTCTGCCTTAGTACGCTAGTACGGCCCATGGTATATATACAGTGTGTATACACTCTGCCTTAGTACGCTAGTACGGGCCCATGGTATACAGTGTACATATACACTCTGCCTTAGTACGTTAGTACACCCTATGGTATATGTGCTGTGTGTATACACTCTGCCTTAGTACGTTAGTACGGCCAATGGTATATATACAGTATGTATACACTCTGCCTTAGTACGCTAGTACGGCCCATGGTATATATACAGTGTGTATACACTCTGCCTTAGTACGTTAGTACGGCCCATGGTATATGTGCTGTGTATATACACTCTGCCTTAGTACGTTAGTATACCCTATGGTATATGTGCTGTGTGTATACACTCTGCCTTAGTACGCTAGTACGGCCCATGGTATATATGCTGTGCTGTGTGTATACACTCTGCCTTAGTACGTTAGTACACCCTATGGTATATGTGCTGTGTATATACACACTGCCTTAGTACGTTAGTACGGCCCATGGTATATATACAGTATGTATACACTCTGCCTTAGTACGCTAGTACGACCCATGGTATATGTGCTGTGTATATACACTCTGCCTTAGTACGCTAGTACGACCCATGGTATATGTGCTGTGTATATACACTCTGCCTTAGTACGTTAGTACGGCCCATGGTATATATACAGTATGTATACACTCTGCCTTAGTACGCTAGTACGACCCATGGTATATGTGCTGTGTATATACACTCTGCCTTAGTACGTTAGTACGGCCCATGGTATATATACAGTGTGTATACACTCTGCCTTAGTACGCTAGTATGGCCGCATATATACATATGATATATATGTTCTGTATGTGCATGTGAATCGGTGTGTAAACTATAAACTATAAACCTTTGTTCTGCACTGATGAGCTCACAAAGAGCGAAACAGTACTGTCTGCAGATTGAGTAGTATGCACTTTGTATATGTAAATGTAATTGTTAATAGTTATAAATTAAAGTAGTTAGTACATTGTTAAGGTGTACTAAGAAATAAGTTTAGTATAATGATTCCTATTCTGGGCCTGGTATACTCGCGAAGGTGAATACAAATGATCACCCAATCCACGGTCCGAATGGATAAGCTCCTTCTTCATACCACTCAACGCGTTCAATACGGAAATATGAATCAACAGTTGAAGCAACCACGACAACATAATCAACACCATCAATGCCATTAAAAAACCAAACACCATCTCCTCAAAATCGCTCTTCATCTTTTTCTTCAATCGTTGCAAGAGGTTGTGACAAGTGTAAAGAAACCCGCTCCTCTTCTAGCTTTTCGATGTCCCGATCCGGTAACATCTTCAACGACGAGCGTATTATCAAATAGACCACCGTTTGGAAAACCAGCGTGAATGTAAACGCACCCAAAACTACACTCCACTCGCACACAGTCATCACCAAATCCCTTGACGGCTTTCTTCCGTAATCACTTCTTGTCTTGCCGCGCAAATGGCTTTCAATTTTAACTCTGTCACACCAATCAACTCGTACATCATTTGTCGATCATCCGTCGATCCCAAGTAACGGTCACTCATCATTCCACGCTTGTTATTCAAATACCAAATCAGGTTGTCCAACTCACGGAACATCTTCTCTCTCAAGTGACAGATCATGTCTTCACCCATCTCCACGTCAGTCATTTCCTGAGGACCGACTACGTCAGTCGTTTCCCGAGGACCACCCATGGTGTTTACCACTCATCGTACATGTCGGGTCTTCTTATAACCAACTGTTCCTTTGGCGAGTGACCCCAAATCGATTTCTCTTTTGCACCGTCTCTTTTAATGTTCACACACAATGCTATTTCATCCCAGCCACCACCACTCATCACCGGCCATTTCATATGACGTTTACGACAACATTTTCTTCATACAAACACTTCACCCCAACATGGTAAGGCCGCTCAAAATGATACGGTAAACAACACCCGCTATTTTCCCAAAGCCCCACAGGACGAACATACTTTTCATCCCACACTCCACCACACATACAACAACGATATCCTCCCTCAACACCACTATACCCCCACTCGGTAACGTCCACCAAATAATAATCCCTCAACACTTCACGCATCCACACATGAGGACTCGACTGATACCCCCGCACTGCATCCACCCGTCGGTACCGTCGATCCCCCATCAATAATTTCGGATTCGGCGCACATTTGGTTGACCAACCGAATGACGAAACGCTGCCAGACATCTTCAGGACCCAAACGACCAAACCACATACACCACAACCCCATCAAGGTGAAGAACATCTTTGAATGAAACACTGTTCACTTGGGCTTTTTGTAGATACAACTACACCGGAAAAAATCACCCTCACAATGAGGACAGGTTTTTTGCCATGGTGGAAAACAATGACGGTTCGGACAGCTCACACCTTCTACATTCACTTCATCACATGAACAGGTCTTGTCGGTCATACGCAAATCCAACACGATGTAATGTTCACCGCAGTAAGGGTTTAACACCACCGCATAACCTTCGTCCAAATGGTACACGTCTTCCCCGTCTACCAACAGCGTCTGGCCTTGGGTCTTTAACCACAGCAACCATTCATGAACTGATTTTTGATTTTGACCGCAACGTCCACACACCTCCACACACCATCCTTGGAACTCTCTTAAAAGAGACCCCCGGTTCGGTTTGCAGGGACCCCACATGACTGTTCCGCATCTCCATTCTCTTCTTCGTCTTCTTTGTCTGCCGCCTCGCCACCCACTCCACCATTCCCCACCTCCCATTTTGAGGATTCTTCAAAATCCTTTCGGTACTTCTTGGGGATGTTACAATCATGCACGTCTCGGTTTTCTAACCAAAATTCATACGCCAACACTACATCTCTTGTGGGGGCTTTGAATCCTTTATTCGTTTCGCACACACGGAAATACCATTCTGCTGGGTAAGAGAACTCTCCTTTACGCCCTACTCTTTCCACGGTTATCTTCTCGTCCAATGTCACTTTATGTGTTTCCACGTACACTTTGGAAATAGGCTGGCCGTCGTATTTTCTTTTCCTTCTCTGTCTTCCACGCTCCTCCACAGGTAAGTAATGGTAGTCGAAACTCACTGTGTTGTTGTCTACTGTGACTTTCTTGACACGCACCATCTCTAATATCTCCTCCAACATCTTCTCGGCTGTGTGGGTACCCGTCATCATCCCAAATCCAAACGTTCTCTGACCACTCAATCCATCATCATGACATCCATAGGTTCCCAGTAACCCCGGCTCAGCACCGTGGGGGATAAAACACTCTCCAAATTTTGTCCGTTTGTTACTGAGGAAAGCCGTGTCTCCAAATAACGAACAAGGTTTATTGTAATCTTTTCCAAATAACTTTATTCGTTCTCTCTCTGCGGTTATATCCTTATGGATGTTGAGAGGTGCGAAATTGGTCATGACTGAACACCCTCCCCACCGCACTGCCCTTATGTAGCAACCACCCCTCACGCGGTCAACCGCTGACTCCAAGTTATTTTGTCTGGAGGCTCACTTTGTGGAATAATCGCTGACCAGTAGGTCCCCTTCCTTTTTACAGGACCGTGGGCTCAATTTAGTTGGTAACCTGAACTAACCTCTATTACTACTCACGCTCTCTTTCAAGGAACTTCATGAATGGGCGAAACGGTTGGATTTTCTCGCCCGATGACATATCATGGTATTTTCGAATCCATTCGACTTTCAAATGTCCTGGTACAAGTCCGTTCACAAAATCAACGTCCCTCATAGTGAGTGTTCAACTGATTTAACTCCTCAAGCTGACTGTACGAAGACTCTACTGCGTCCACGAGCTCCACTAGTCCTTTGTAGTCCTCCTCTGAGACAGGTTTCAATCTGTGTAGTTCTTCAAGCGCGGCCTGTACACTTGCACTTGCATCCTCGTAATGAGTTTCAAGTTTCTTCCACATAGTATCATAAGCCTCTGGCTTTGTTACGTATACTGATTTAATACGCTGTGCTGCTTCACCTTTGACTGACCTCTTAAGTTCATGTGCCAGAGCTGTCTTGTTTTCATAAGCTCCTTCTGCTAGTTGCTTCCACACAGCCTTAAACTCAGGCCAGTCCTTTCTGTGTCCCGTAAACACAGGAAGTGCAATCTTCTTCAGTTGAACATTACCGTGGTTGGCAGACATGCCTCTGTTGCTTGGAGTAAAATTGTTATAGTCTGTAGGAAATGTCACATGTGTTCTTGGCTCTGGGCTGAAAGGAACACTTAGTGGGGTATAACTTGATGAGACCTCATACTGTGGCATTGACAGGGGACTCTGTTGTATCTGAGATACCACTGGGCTGGCCAGTGTACTACCCATAACAAAGGGTGTCTGTTGTGTCTGAGGTACCTCTGGGCTGGCCAGTGTACTGTCCATTACAAAGGGTGTGTGTAGTGCCTGAGATACTACTGGGCTGGCCAGTGTACTACCCACACGGCTGTTTCAAACGGCATTTTTAGTCCGCTGACCAAGTGTATCGTTGCGATTATCAAAGGATAAAATTACTAATTTTGGCGGACACGGCGAGTTATGCGAGGAACAACAACAGCAAGGAAAGTAGGGTTTAAAAAAAGAATATGTTGCTTAAACTAATTCTTTGAGCGAAAAAACCCGATTGTGTGAGGAATTCGGTGAAGAAGAACTCAGATACGTCCAAAATCAACTCGGCCTCCCAGAGGAACTCGACCAGACAGACAACGAAGTGACACTGGACTACGAGAGTGATTCGTGAGGATAAGAAATGTATTATGTCGATCATCTTTTTGTAAATATTTGTAAATAAAGTACGTGTACATATATTTTCTCTATTATTTTTGGTATTATTATTTTTGGTTCGTCATATACATAGTATTAAAAGCTTATATATTAGTGTATTCGTCTAGCTAGCCGTTAACTAAATACGATGTTTGTACGCCGCGAAGCGGCCTCCCACGAGCTGCGAAGCAGCGAGAAAGGAAATCAGGGCCTCTGGTCGCAGCCGTTACGACGGCTGCGACCAGAGGCTTTGTTTTCTTTCTCGCGGGATACAAACATCGTATTATAGAGTTTGACAAAGCCTCTGGAACCAGGGTAATAAAGTATCAACAGAGTATTCCTTCGCGATTTCGAGTCGGCCATCAAAACATCATTCTCTATTTCGGGGCGCATAGATCACGAGAAACTGACCGTAGCAATAGTATTTTTTTTGCTTCAAAATATATTCTGTATAATTCTTCTGTGGGATAACAGAGGTATTGCTTAACAGTTATTGCATTGGAAAGAAATACTGGCTTGAGAGTACTTAGTATGGCAATAATTACACACGAATCATGTTTACCGGCAAAATAAAACATCATAACTCAATTCCATCGGATATTTATAGCAATTTCTCGATGTTAGCCCACAGATAGGTCATTCATGTATCTCAGAAGACCATTTGAACACATTTACATTTGTCATGTCGTTAGATCTAATTGCGCCCAACTAACGCATTGGATTTTTAGTGAACTACTCCTTATTTAGAGATAGTAAAATATTAACAGTCCTATTCTCGGTGGGAGACTCTCGCGCATGGCAAATCGATACATACCCGATTCGCTCATTTGAAACAGCCGTGCCCATAACAAAGGGTGTCTGTTGTGTCTGAGGTACCACTGGGCTGGCCAGTGTACTGTCCATCACAAAGGGTGTGTGTAGTGCCTGAGATACTACTGGTCTGGCCAGTGTACTACCCATAACAAAGGGTGTCTGTTGTGTCTGAGGTACCACTGGGCTGGCCAGTGTACTGTTCATCACAAAGGGTGTGTGTAGTGCCTGAGATACTACTGGGCTGGCCAGTGCACTACCCATAAAAAGGGTGTCTGTTGTGTCTGAGATACCACTGGGTTGGCCAGTGGACTACCCATAACTCCTGTAGTAATGTACTTTGTCTTATCTGCACTATCTGTAACTGTTGTCCCAGGAAACTTAATTGGTGTTGAAGCTCTAAAAGGATTAGTAGCCGGGTATACATGTTTGGGCTGAGCATACATTGTAGCTTGTGCTGTTGATGTACTGAGAGGAAACATGGTTTCTATAGAAGTACTATCTTCTGTGGTGTGTGGCACCATTGGAGCACCACTAGGCTTAGTGGGTTGCGTCTGTGTGCTGGATACTGGTGTAGAATCAGATGTAATTCCCATTGAGACATTTGTTGCTGCTGTAGAACTCACTACAGATGATACAGAGGACGTTAATGGGGTTACAACTGATACAACCGACTCTTGAGAGGTGGATAAACCCCGTAGACGTTGCTTTGTTTCTCTTTTTAACTTATAAGCTGATCCAATAACACTATCAACTTGCATTTGATGTTCTGACATTTGTTCTAGAGCTTTAAAGGAACTGAGTTTAGCCATATTGTCTCCAATTACATCCATGATAGGCTCTATATCATCTTTATCTGCTTGCAAAGTGTACAAATCTGGATCAGTTCTCTGAGTACAAGTTCAATTCAATATCCAACATAAATTCTCTCAGTTTGATAATGTTCCTTGAAATGATGACTTTAATTGGTCTTTTCTCTTTGTCTTCCACACTCTTCTGGCTTACAGTTTTTTCTTCAATAAATTATCTTCTAGCTTCCTTGTAAGTTATATACACATTCATTCTGTAGGTAGCAATGTCTTCACCATTAACTATACGATGTTCAGCATTGCATTCCTCCATAACCAGGGCTTCATACTCCTCATTCAAAGCACAAAAATCATCATAAGCCTTTTCCAGGTCCACCATTAAGCATTTCAAAATATCCATATCGACGTCACGGTTGATTGAACCAGTTAGCCTTCTAGCTGCCATTGTAACAGCTCGTTTGGCTGTACTTCTTTGTTGTTTCTTGTCTTCAATTCCACTCATGGTCTGGCCTTCGCTGGGTTTGTATTTAAAAGTACTCTTCAGTCTTGACTGGCAAAACTCTGTAGTCACTTTCTTTCCCAGCTGAGTGTTCACAAGAATCGACGATCGGCGTCCTGCTCTGTTTACTATTGATGTTTTACTGTACTCGGATGTTGAGTAATGGACTACGTGTTTCAACTCGTCAGGTTTATTCGTGCATGGTCACCACGGTTCGAACGACGATGATAATGACGATAATAACGTTAAAGACGGTAAAACCTATAACATTGAGTGACAATTACTAATTTTGTACATTTCGTTAGATAAAGTCAGTGTTGTATACCTACATCGATAGCAGGGGCGGATCCAGGTTTTTGTCAAACAGGGGGTTGTGTTGCGGCCGTTGTGTTGTGTGAGCGGCAAAGCCGCGAACTACTAGGGGGGTGTGGGGGCATGCCCCCCCAGAAAATTTTGAAATCTACAAGCTCTAAAATGCAATTTTTAGAGATCTGGAGTTGTTTTATTAACACAACAAAACTCAATTTTCAGTAAAATTTTGAGTTTATTGGACATCCAACAAAGATGCTTGGAAGAGTCTTCTTGGGTGAGCTTACAAGTATGAAGGCTTCACATACGTTTTTGACGCTAAAAACGGCAGGTTCTTTCTGTTATCAGTCAAACCGGCCTCGAAGTCGAACGGTCGTGTAAATTATTCTTACGAGGGAGAGAGCTGAAAGTGCTTAGAGACCTACGGACAGACATATCTATACAAGCGGTATTCAAAAAATATCCATAGGGGGGGTTGCAACCCCCAGAACCCTCCCCCTGGATCCGCCCCTGCGATAGTCCCTTAGTCTTTGACTTAAATCAAACAGATTACGTATATGTATAAACGTTCCTCGCGACGCCGCCATCTTCTTCTTCCGCGCAAAGACTCTCGGTCATTGAATACGTACCACAGGGTACCCAATCGCGCGATTACAACTGTGTTTATAACTGTGTTCCCGATACAGACCTAGATGAATCATACCAGGGACAGAACGAATTGATTGGCTCCACACGAGCCTTTGCAATGACTGAGGGAGACCCAAACAAACTCTAGGCAACATTAATATATTCTTATTATATACAGCAGTATATGGTAGAGATAGTTCTCCGGTTTTATAGATCAATGTCACAAGTATGCGCGCGCTACAGCCGTGAGCTGCACGAGACATGTTGTGATGCGTCAGCCTTTCCTAGTCAAATTGATGTCTATTGTTCTAGATGGAACTTGACAGGCTAAAGTACGCGCACATTCGGTTCAGGGGAGATAATGGCTGCATAATAGTCAGCTGCCTCGCTATTGCTTTAGACGTCGTACAGAAAGAAGGTATTCAGCGGGAAAGCTTGTTGTACTTTATATGGGGGAGGGGATTGATTAAGGATTGGGAAGACCAACCAGAGTATGTCAGACAAAACCAGAATGTGAAGCATCCGAAGCGTATAGGGTGAGGCCTAGGGCTACTCAGTACTAAGAGATGAGACAGGGAGGGCGTGCCCATACCTTTATTTATTTATTTTATTTTATTTATTTATTTAAACTTTATTTAAACACGGTGGACCCATCACGGTGGACCCTTAATGCTAATAAGGCAGCAGAAAGGATATTGTACTATCTAAGTGATAATAATTCTGTTATTTCACGCTTTTCTCAATATCCTCTAAAAAAGCAGTAGACACATGCGCTCTTGGAGCGCCTATTTTATTAAGAGCGCGCGAGCAGGGCCGTACGGGTCATATGATAAATGTTGATTATTCAACTTTTGTTGGTTGAATTTTTTGACTTCTCATTGCTTGGGCTTCCTGTGCGATTTATATTGTATAATGTTTATACTTTATGTAAGGTTTATTCCCTTATCCACAGGCAGCCCAACCATTGCTTTTGAGGCTACTAAATAATGAAATAAAAATTAATGATATTTGCGTCATTTTATGGGTTTCCTGTGGTAGAGCACGCGCGCAATACGTATTATGTTGGGTCCCCTGTGCATAGAAATGTATGATGTTGGGATCCCTGTGCGTGTCCCGCGCGTCCCGCAGTACTTAGTTCTTAGAGTCGTTTTCGTATGAGTGGGAAGTAGCTACGGTACGGTTAGTGCCGTACGGTGACCATATCGCGCCATCATCATGCCGTATCCAAGCATTCTGATTGGTTGAGCAATGATTTTGCGCGCTGTGATTGGTTGATTAATAGATGTCTTCGATTCCGTACCGTGACCGTAACTCCTCTCTGATATTTCTTTTGCTGAGACCCCAAAGGACTTTGTAAATGTCATAGTACACAAGACGAGGTTCTATACCTTCATTTCATTCTGAAATGAAGGTATAGAACCTCGTCTTATGTACTAGGACGACCGTAACTCCGTACCGTAGGTTTCCCACTCATACGAAAACGACTCTATTAACCGAGCGGGAAGGTCTGTACAGGAAAATCTTGACCGAGGTCGTGAAAGTACAGACCGAGCGCAGCGAGCTCTGTACCACGACCGAGGTCAAGATTTTCCTGTACAGACCGACCAAGCTCGGTTAATAAGATATTTATTATATGGCCATTTCAACAACAACAAAGTAATTTTGAGTTTTTCGCTGAACGTTTTATTGACCCTGAAGTGTGCGTAAATAAGCCTACTTGACTCAGCGAATCCAGTAAATTAAACATCAAAACTTGAATGAAGTAAAGCGTGTTTTTATAAATATATTTCAAATCAGATGCCGTTATACACACAAAAAATATTCACAATCCATTTCTAAGTCATTTTAGGTAAAGAAAAACGTACTAAGAAAAGACAACAAACACGCTTACTTTCACCAATATCTTGTCACTCGTGTTGTCACTCATCATCATGCAGTTTCAGGGAATTTGTTTTTGTTTAGCCTTGTGAAAACTCTTCAAACGCCACAACGATAATTACAAGATACCATTGAACCACATCCAAGAATAAATTGAAGTCACTTTTTGACGAAATAGTTTGAAGAGACGAAAATATGTCTTTGAAAGTCTTCGGCAGACTGCATCCACACGCTACAACAGCCTTTTTGCCCAGCGAAAAACCAGCAATTTCCACGACTTTATCCTTAGATTTTCCATCGGATTTAGAACTTTAATGCACTGTCAAATCGATTCCATCTATTCTCTTAATTGTTCAAGGCAGAACACCAAGAAGAAAGTACAAACAGCGACCTTCTTCATGCAGGGTTCCGTTGTTGAGCTAGCAGTACTGTACGGGACCGCAACAGGGGCGTAGCGTGCTTTTTTCCCAATGTACGCACAGAGCAACGAGCGTGAGTTTCTAGGGGGTGAGGGGGCATGCTCCCCCTGGAAATTTAGAAATCTAGAGTCTTGGAAATACCATTTTCTTCGTTTTCCAGCGGACTTTCTCGCTACATAAATACATAGTAAAATGCATCTATCACTCAGTTTTTTTGGGATTTATGTAAAGAATTTATATAAAGCTTATATCATTGTTACCGAGGTCTATTAGCGATATAACAACCCGATAGGCGAAGCCGGTTTTTTTTTGTATTTATTTTGCTTGAGAGACTGTTCACTGGGGCTGCTACATGTTTTCTCCGGGATTTTCACTGGTCCGAGAGACGACTACGTCGCTGCAGATAACTTTGACGAGCGGCGAACGCGAGAGCTGATAGGAAGTGTGTGGGGGCATGCTCCCCGAAATGTTTTGAAATATAGGGTCTCTGAAATAGCATTTCCTGCCTTCTGAGAGTAGTTTCTAGGAAGTTTACACTGAGTCAGCTGTGAAGATTTGGTCTTAGATTTTTTTTATTTTTATGCTTCTTAAAATATTTATATTTTAAGGATTTTAAATTGTACGCACGTGCGTATGTGCGTATATGCACGCTACGCCCCTGCGCAAATGAACCCAGGCCCGCAAATGAACCCAGGCCCGCAAATGATCCCAAGACTGGATCCCAAATGATCCCAGGCCCGCAAATGAACCCAGAGAGGACCGCAAGTGATCCCAGAGATAAAATAAGGAATCTGGAACGGAACAAAATGGGATTTCACACAGAGAAGTTCTGAAATGGAGTTTTCCAAGGAAACAGTGGAATGCTACAGGTCTACTCGGATGACATGGAATGTTGTGAAAAGTGCTTGTATGAAATGAATTATGAGTTTAATTGAGCCATATGTGCAAATTTATCCAATTTCCTTAAGCTTGGTAACGACTAAGCATGATCAAATTTATTATTTCACTCCGCGTTCGCTGCGCTCACTCGTGAGATATCTAGTTGAACACTCGGAAGATAAATTCGTATCTCCGCGCGTCCATGTATTATTCTCTAAATAATATTACTTTCTCATAATTATTGCTAATTATAAATAATACTGAGGACACGTTTGTTGCTTTAAATGGCATAAATAAACAAATAAATCGTTTCAATTGACACTACCCTGAAGTGGCTTTTCAGTGTCAGTTTTACTGAAGCATTTGCTTCCTTTCGTTAAAGTTCTTATAGTTATCTCGACGAAATTATGTTGGATCAATCGGCCTTTGCCGTAATTTTTGATATTAATCTAATCACGAAATTACAAAATACCGCATATTTTCTCCCCTAAACTGACACCCGGGCCTTTGGATGATATGACCTGCAAGGTGGTGAAAAACAATGAATAGAAAAATAACGCGAATCATTAGTAAAACTAATTAAACTCAGCAGGCCGATGCAAATGTCTAAAGTTTGTACTGATCAGCGGTGCCAGGTTTAATCGAGAAAGGTAGATATGAAATAAAGTGCCTAATCATGAAGATGAAGTTTCTGTTAAAATAAATGGATGATGACGCTGAGAAATGACAATTTGAGGCAAAGTGAGAAACAGTTTATATTTATTAAAATGTTTTTACCCTGGTTAATTACGGAATAAAGTTCAGTTCAGGGTCAGACTCGTTGACAACTTTGTGTGATTGAGTTTGAATTGGTAGTTCACTGACGTTTCTGTAGATATTAGCCTATTTTAGCTGGTATTTCGCGACATATATTTGCTATTCATCACCTCCAAGCAAAACAAGATGGCTTCGCGTTGCGCGAGCGTGTCTCTTTCTTAATTCTTGAAAATAAATTGTATATATATTTGGCTGGCTATTCACGTGTGGCATACTATAAAAGACTCGCGGCTCGGGAAATATCCACCACTACTAACCGACGCTGTTAATTATTTGAGAACAAATTTTATTGAATGAGACTGCCAAATGCTTTTCTAAAAAATGACTATTGTTCTTCTACAAAACAGGGATATTTTTATTTTCAAAGGCGTTAATATGAGAAAAAGTGTGAAATCCGATTTTGTTCCGTTCCAGATTCCCGATTTTATCTCTGGGATCACTTGCGGTCCTCTCTGGGTTCATTTGCGGGCCTGGGTTCATTTGCGATCCAGTCTTGGGATCATTTGCGGGCCTGGGATCATTTGGGATCCAGTCTTGGGATCATTTGCGGGCCCGGGTTCATTTGCGGGCCTGGGTTCATTTGCGGTCCCGTACAGTACTTTCCATTTAAAATAAGTTCCTGTGATGCTTTTTTGATGATTTCAGTCAAAATTAATATCAACTGTCGGACCGGTTTTCAAGCCGGTCTTCATCCAATCAGATTGCTCGATTTGCTAGCGTCCAGGCTCCAAGGAACTCGGCCATATAATAAATGTGTTTATTAATCATTTTACTCACAATCTCGCATCTGATTGGCTGAGAGCATGCAGTTAATTCTCGATAGCCTGTGAACTTGACAGGATAAATCTATTATATGCTACAGATTTATCCTGTCAAGTTCATTCAATGTCATAAAGAGCGGTAGGTTTGCAGTGTCAATGCAAGCCATGGCAGCATTTATTGACCTGATTATAATTGTGTTCTCACATATACAAAATGTTTAATAAAACAATTATTGAATTCGGTTTTCGCAAGATATCGTAAATTATCAAGACCTCGGGTCTGTGTTATCTGCCTCAGCCTGCGGCTTCGGCAGATAACACCACAGGTAGCCCAAGCTGTTGTGATGACTGACGAACCCTCCCCCCCTGAGTTGGGTTGTGAGCGACGTGTGAGAGTTTGTAGTGTTATGAGCGAGAAGAGCAAAACAGTAAAATGTTGAGTTATTAAAAAAAAAAAAAAAAAAAAAAAAAAAAAAAAAAAAAAAAAAAAAAAAAAAAAAAAAAAAAAAAGGAAGCCCCAACGGTGGCGGAAAAACTGGTTGGTGAGTTCATTTGTCGGTTTGGAGTGCCTCGACAACTTCACAGTGACCAAGGTACGAACTTTGAATCAAAGGTTATGGCCGAAGTGTGCAGATTGTTAGACATTGAAAAGACTCGCACTACTCCACTTCATCCACAGTCGGATGGCCAAGTAGAGCGTTTTAATCGTACACTTAAGGAAATGCTGCGTGGGAAGATTAAAGATGATCAGTCGGACTGGGACCTACAATTACCAACATGCATGATGGCATATCGAAGTGCAATCCATGAATCCACTGGGATGTCACCCAATCAACTTATGTTGGGTAGGGAAATAGAAGTACCACTTGATGTGACTACAGAATTGTCACCTGATTCACCCTTGTTACAGACTGCTTATACACAAGCGCTACAAGAAAGACTAGCCAATGCACACGAACTGGCTCGAAACCACCTAAAGAAAGCTGGCCAGCGCCAGAAAAGGAACTATGATAAGCGTCTCGCTGGTAATCCTTTTAGGGTGGGTGACAGTGTATGGTTGCACAATGTACGAAGAAAGAAAGGAAGAAGTCCTAAACTTGACTGCCCTTGGCAGGGTCCCTATCTGGTTACCTCTGTCCTTTCTGACGTAGTATACCGTATCCAAATGAGTTCTAGGTCCAAACCAAAGGTTGTTCACTCGGATCGGTTGAAGCCCTACCTCGGACCACCACTAAAGAGCTGGCTTCCCGATAGAGAAAGCTCAAGAAAACAGATAGTTGCCAAGGAAGTAAGTGGACAGTCAACTCCTATCGTCCAGTTTGGAGAAGATGAAGCTGTTGATGCTGAAATCATTACAGAGAACCAAGTTCAGGACAGTTCTGTTACTGCTGTTAGTGTTAATGAGATTGAGAGTGTAACGGAACAGCAAAGCCAAGACGGTGATCCTGAGGGAAACCAGGTACAGGTTTCTAACGCTGATGTTCCCAAAAGACCCACGAGGCGGCGAAGACCACCAGATCGCTACGGATCTTGGGTGTCATGAAAAAAACATTGCTACTGAAGCGATATTTGCAAAGAACAAACAATTGTGTTATCTAAATGTGCATAGACCGCACTAGGAACAGTGCTTATAGGGAAGGGAGTGGTGTGATGACTGACGAACCCTCCCCCCCTGAGTTGGGTTGTGAGCGACGTGTGAGAGTTTGTAGTGTTATGAGCGAGAAGAGCAAAACAGTAAAATGTTGAGTTATTACACTGTGTATCAGTACATTATTATAAGAGAATGTATGTGGATAATGTCAATAAATTCAATAAGATAATAAAGTTAAAATGAAATCCTCTATGAAGCCCTCTGTATCTTCTTCAATTATTCCTTTATTGCCTGTGAAGATTTGAAGCGATTTGGACGAGAATTGAGCGAGTTATAGCCATTTTAAAAGTAGCCCTTCTCTGACCCGTATGAATTTATTTATTGAATTTATTGAATTTATTGACATTATCCACATACATTCTCTTATAATAATGTACTGATACACAGCTTGGGCTACCTGTGATAACACAGACCTCGGTCTTGATAATTTACGATATCATGCTCAACCTCATCCAATAATTGCTTAATATTGATTGTTCCTTGTTGATTATTCAACTTTTGTTGGTTGAATTTTTGGCTCTTTCTCAGTATATCACTATCCTGAAAATCCTTTGTTATTCAAATCAAGAACTCTTTGTAGAACGAGGCATACAACAATATGAACTATTGTTATTCAAATTTTCAGGCATTCAGGACGGTGATATACTGAGAAAGCCCCGAATTTTTTGACTTCTCATTGCTTGGGCTTCCTGTGCGATTTATATTGTATAATGGGTATACTTTATGTAAGGTTTATTCCCTTATCCTGGGATAGGTCTCGTATACACGAGACCTTACAATATACTTTAATGAAGTACTAACCTTGAATTCATCATGGCGGAGCAATGGAGGAAGTTTTGACAGCGTTACAGCGAGTTTGTTTGCCTTCTGTTTACAGCGAATTGAAGAGTACTTTAGACAAGGTAGAGTAAAACTAGCCTGATACTCTATAAATACTGTGTAAAAGCACTTGGAGAGAAACGTGATTTGACATTGTAGTTTTCTATAGGAGTCATCAGTTTGAGTTAGAGTTTCACAATGACTGTCTTTAACTTTAATACAGCGTTGTTTGAGATCCCCCCCAAAACAGGGGGGGTATTGCCTATGATGTCCTGGGGAGGGGGAGGGGGAGGGAGGTGGTAATTAAGGCAGGGAAACTCTTATTCTGGTATTTTAAAGGTCGTACTACTGAATAACTCGAACAGAGGAATAAAAATCTGAATCTGAATCAGTTATAGAAATCTGGATCACTTTGGCTTGCCGTAACTCCGCTCAATTTCGTTGGATTTTCACAAACTTACCATTTTAGACAAGATGTATTCTTTGTTATCTATGTCCTATAATATGATGGGTATAGGAAGGCTACAAATCGAGAAAAAAAGATTTTTGTTTTCAAAATAAAACGTTCGGCACGTGAATATGCAAATTAGCTCGAATTTTTAAGATACATTCGCTCAAATGACCTCATATGTTGAGTTAAATGATGAAATAATAGGGATCAAAGCAAAATGCGAGAAGTTTAAGAAGAGAAATATGCTATCAGTATCGCACAACTGACACAAGATTGAAATCTAAACGAAATCAATGTCTTCTACATTATAACACTGATATATCTTTATTTTGCTGAGTTTTGAAATCGGTTCAGTTGTAAGTAAATCACTGATTTGAATGCCCAGAATGCAGGAAAAATTGTTCATGATTGTTCGAGTCACCATGCATGTGGATCACGCGATGATGTCTAGTTTATTTATATTTGTATTTGGTATGGATATAATTATGGCATCAAATAAACTATTGTCATTGTCATTTCTATGATTCGCTGAGTTTGTGAAATCGATTTTACAAAGCATGTTCTAATTTACAAAGCATGTTCTGCATTAAATCACCGAAGGCTCTAACAACACATTGTCAGTTGGAGGAAGGTTACTAGTATGTCATACTTCTACTTGCATTTCATTTAAAAATTGTCAGATTTGCACTTTAAAGAATACATATCGCTACTTTCGACCTGATCTCCGCACTTGCTGGTTGGGTCCTTACAAAGTGCGAGCCAGCGAGGCATGCGAGGCACACAGCGAGGCATGCGAGGCATAATAATATAAGTACCATATTATTTATTATTATTGTTTTCTTTTGTACCATGTCAAGGGTCGAGGATATAACTCTATTATAGAAAAGACAATGTTTTAAAAAGTGAATGCATGTCTACATTACTTATCTGTGCCTTGTCTGTTGTCACATCGTGGTATATCTTGACGTAACGGCTTGACCTCTCGTCACGCTCCTCACTTTATTTCTAATTTTAATGTTTGATAATTAAAATTAACTTATCAGTGCGAAAAATTAAGAAATCACAGGAGCCCACAATAATATTCAACGGGCCATATCCAACATCAGAGACGAAATAATTCGAAGGCGTAAAAATTAATTCAAAAATAATTTTTTAGACTACCGAATAATGTGCAATTTCACAGTCTGCCATTATCGTGAGATTCATAGTGATTCTTATATCTTCCTCCCTTCCCCACTGGAGAGCCGCTAAGCAGGCTAGCATTTCAATGGTTTATGCAAATTTGCGATCAATGGTGAAATACTATACATCTACCCAGGAACGTCCTTCCACGAGTTATTGGCAGTGCGTTCTGCTTTAATCCTGTGGTAATTCTCTTGTTCATAGTCTCAGTTTTTGGGTAAGCTTCGTAGTCGTTGCTTTCAACTGAAAATCCAGGTTAATTTTGTAATGATTTTCTTGTCTCTGTTTCGCGCAGTTCCCGCTACGTAGCGACCATCGTTGCTGATCTCTTCGTTCTTTACAGCTCCCTCCCTCACGAATGGAAGGTGGAGGTTCATAAGTATAATTTCATTTATTCGTATTTTTGCATGGCTCGCACTTATGCCTCGCATGCCTCGCAGAGTGCCTCGCATGCATCGCAGAGTGCCTTGCATGCCTCGCTGCCTCGCATATTTGTAAAACTCTTGCTGGTTCTTGGGAACTGTATTTTCGTTCTCTTTACATTATTGTACCTCGTCAACCTTCTAGCTTACGATCTTTTTACGTTTATACTCTCACTAATCAAAACAATCTCTCCTGTTTCTTAGTTACATCCTAGTTTCTCTCTTACAATGCGTGATTCAGTCTATTACCTTCTATTGCTGACATGCATGATTTTATAATTTTACAATTATACTAGTCATTTATAATAGAAAGGGAAGTGCTGCGAGTTGAATTAGTTGCAAAATGTAACTGTGCACATTCATTCTATATTTCAGCAAATGACATAACTTATATCATGAGGAGCCGCACACAGGAAATTTTCTCCACTCAAAATTTGCATAACAAAGAAATGTGGAACTGAGTTCCACATTCCTTTGACACCATTTTCACCACAGTCACAGTATGAAGTAGAGTTCTGTGGACTAATCCTGCGATCAATATGTCATCGGTCCGCTCAGTACTAGTTTTTCTTATGAATCAACTTTCTAACCAGTAGAGATTATCAAACTATTCTTTACCCTGTGGAACTGCAAAACCAACTCAAGGGAGAAATGATTTGAACACCAGAAACAATGGTCGTCGATCTCCGAGATACGATCTCGCTAGCATTTCCCGAGTTGAGAAATTATCGACAACGGTTATGCCGTAGGTATTTATAAAGAAGTATCGACAAGCTTCTTCTCTTATGATACAATGATACAATTATTTGAATCAGTCAAAAATGATAATGTGCATCTGGAGTATATATATTTTTGGATCCCACCCCAGTCCGGTCAGTGTTTTCAGGCAACTAGTCACCCCAGAAAACAACAGACACGAACAGGCAGATAAATTTGATAAAAATACAATGATACAATTATTTGAATCAATCAAAAATGATAATGTGCAGAGTATATCTAATTTTGGATCCCACCCCAGTCCGGTCAGTGTTTTCAGGCAACTAGTCACCCCAGAAAACAACAGACACGAACAGGCAGATAAATTTGATGAAAATACTAGGATCTAATTATTTGAATCAGTCAAAAATGATAATGTGCAGAGTATATCTAATGCCGATCTTATTGGAGGATAAAAAATAATATTACACACATGGACTATTATACAAAAATAATAATAATAATTACAAGAGTAAAAAGTTGTAGTATAAATAGAATAAAAATATGTATCAAATATAATAGGAAATATACTCATAGTTTGCCAGCCATCATCCGGGATTTGCGCTTGTTGTTGAAGTCGAACAGTACACTCTGATAGCACAGTGTCTATTGATGGCTGCACCAAGTTTTTGGAGTGATCGATTCACAAGGGATATAGCAATCTTTCTTAAAGTCCTTTTGTCTTAACAGTGCTCCACACGGCGAACGTGGAAACAACAAAGACATCACAATTTATATTTAAATATTTGGCGCCAAAATACTTCGATGGAAGATCTCCATTTGCCGTGCCGATCAGTTGATTTGATTATACCTGCACTTCTTCAGCTCATCAGGAAATGCTAGCTTCTTGAGATTCATCAGCACTTTTCGGGATCGAGATCGGGCCCAGATATCCGAAAAAACATAATGTGTTTTCTTGTACTACAGTACATCATGTCCGCCGGTTCGCGAAAGGTCAAGAACATATTTATGGTTCAAATATCATTGCTGATTACTAAATAGGAACCCACAATAGCGATATGACTTATATTTCTCAACACTTGGAAGTGATAAGAGTTTCTAATGTGTACATGGATGTGTGCATGCTGTGTTCGGGACGCTTTGATTTGTCAACAAGCAATCACATATTTATTTATAATCCAATTTAAGCTCTGCACAAAATTTTCCTGTCTGAGGCTCCTCATGTTTGGGCTTCCTGTGCTTCAAATTGGCGACACATGTGGCTTTCTAACAACAACAACAACTTTATTTGTGCTCACTCATAATAATTACAATAATATTGAGATATATGCATATCTGTGTATACAGATACACATATACACCTGTTTTCAAAAACGTTGACCAAACAGAAATAGTGAAATAGCAAAATAGCAAAATAGGAATTTTAATTACCTTATTAACATAGGAAACAAAGGTAAAGCATTCAAGCAGAAAACAACTGCGGTGCAGACATGCCGAAAACATACTCGGAAGACCTTGGAAATAGAATTATATGGGCAAAATAAATATCTGCTTCTGCAGAAAGATGAAGAAATTTTGCTGCAAATATTTTTATTTCTACAAGTATTGTTAGCAGAATATGTCGACGATATGCTAGACACGGCGCCTTGTCAGGCCGGCCTAATGGCTGCACAAGTTGTTGTCACGAGTTATTATTATTATTATTATTGCATCTCCACGAAGAGAAACCCGATTTACGGCTTCATGAACTAGCTGGAGAAAAGAGAACAGACTGGATCGATATCAGAGATTGTAGGTAGAGGTAGAGGTAGCTTTCGGGTAGCCGTTACTTCGGGCAGCTAAAATACGTGAATAATTGAAGACGATCGCGAAATTCGTCGTAAACACAACCGTGGAATAAGCATTATGTCACTTTAATAATTTTCATAAGACTTAAAAAATAAGACTTCTGAATAAATGTTCCTGTTCGACTGAGTTATTGTATATACAGAGCTTTCATAAACTTAAATGCTTGTTCCTGTTGTCATTTCCGTTAACAATATGTTTCTTTTGGGAATTACTAGAAATTTAAATTACTAGAAAGGTCCCAAAATTAACGTTACTTTCGTAATTCTACGGTATTCAGTTTGAATGCTTTCCCATTGTTTCCTATGTTAATAAGGTACCGTTAATTAAAATTCCTATTTGGCTATTTTGCTATTTCTGTTTGGTCAACGTTTTTGAAAACAGGTGTATATAGATGTGTATATAATTTAATGTTGGAATTAAGCACAGAGCTCTACTCAAAATAGCTAAAAACAGCTAATCAAGTTGAGTAGCTATGGTCAGTCAGTTATCTATTGCTTTGATGAAACAAAGTATGTTTAGAAATAGGAGAACAAGTGATAAAACATGAATTTATTTCGCTTGATACAGTCAGTCTTCCTTTTCATCACGTTTAATCAAAAGCCAGTTTTGAATATTAGTACGTACAGCACTGTAGAATATAACAGGGCTTATGGTAGGATGTGGGGAAAAATATCAAAATTATGCATCATTTTCTGGCGAATTGTGCGGGAAAGCTCATGAATTATGTGGGAAATTATGCTGGATGACGTCATACATTTAAAAGCAGAAATAAAATTGTTTTATAGACCGATTGCAATAATGGCGGAATGAATAAATCTCATTTATTGTGTAGTTAGTGATATGATACAGCCATCATTTCAAAGAGTATAATAACAAAAAGAAACCTACAAGATTTTAGATTTTACAACGTTGTAAGACATTATAATTGCAAAAAATAACTATTTTTGGTTAGCTCAAAGGTAACTCATTATATCTTTAGCGAACTGAGGAGGTTGAGAAAACGAAACTAGTTTTCGCTAAGTAAGTTAATAATGTGCGTAAAGGAATGAAATGAAGGTATACAACCTCGTCTTATGTACTATGAGATTTTAGAGCGATTCTACAAAAATGTAAAAAGTTATAGCAAATTGAAATCACAAAGATTTGTATGGGGAATTGAGTTTTGGACTGACTAGCCTCATTTCCATGCATTTGCTATAATTCGAATGGTTATAACTTTACGGTGGTTGCACTTGTTACGAACAGCTACCACTTGGTGCAATGCGAAATGATTTTAGGTCTGTTAAATAAAGATTGTGGTGGCAGTCAATTTACATTCTTTGAATGGTTAGGATCAGTTCAGTGAATCAGTTCATGAATGCGTAGAATCCTCAGGAGTGCTACAGTGTCAGTTTATATATATTTTTGAATATCACAACATACTTGAACCTCTCGATCTCCCAATTATGGCACTGATTTGGCCATCATGATATGTGCTTGCAGTATGCCAAATGGAATTCTAATAGCAAGTCATTTGGCTATGCCTTTGTTCGAGTAAAACTACTGCCGTTGACTGGGTTTGACCTTTTTAAACGTTTTCTTGATTATTTTCAATTTCTTCTTTGTGTTAAAGTTGAATTTTATTGATAATATATTGAGAAGCAGCCTGTTTAAAAAAAGTACCTTATATTTTGATCCTCTGTTCTGTTGTAGAGGTTTGATTGTTTATTTCACTGAATCTCACAAGTCACAACTTCTCTATTTTTTCCACGCCCTCTCTGCTTGCACTCTCCGCTCTCACATGCCCGCTGCCCGCTGCACGCTGGAATGTTCGTATCAAATTACATAAAACTAAATCACGAATATTAACTCGAACATTTACAACAGTTCCGAGGTTAATATTCAGTAGCACAACCTTTAAAATACCAGAATAAGAGTTTACCTTGACACCCCCCCCCCCCCCCCCCCCCGTTGTAAGACGTTGTAAGACATTATTGCAAAAAATAACTATTTTTGGTTAGCTCAAAGGTAACTCAATGGTAACTCAAACTCAACTCAACCTCTAACTAGATCATTAATCTATCTCGGCGATTTTCATGATGCATGGCGTCATATGACACAAGTACCAGAATGCTGGTAGTATCGTCGTGTACAGGTTAACCAACTACGTAATAGGTTTTCCGAACACACGATTTAAAAAAAATTAGTCAAGGACGTGAAGAGTAGAACGACGCACGGCAATTAATGCCCAACCCTACCATTCCCCTAATTCACTAGTCAATTCCAAGAGTTATTATTACGTGATCAACAATTTATTAAACCAGCAGTGTAATCAGCAGTTAAATTCAATTAATTAATTAAATTTTCAGTTACCGTATTCACCAGCGTATAAGCCGCACTCGCAGATTAGCCGCACCCCAAGTTTTGGCAACACAAATTTTGGAAAAAATGTTTTTTTACTTGGGCACTTCTGAAGGAAGCCCAAGTTATACATTCTTTTTCCCCCGCTGGCCACAAACGGATCGAATAGTTTCCGAGCGAGTATCAAATTAAATCTGAAGTATTATTGCTCGGGCTGAAGGGCCCCGAGCTGCATAGCCTCATGCAGTTCACATCGTACAACGAGCACAACCGAACTGCTTACGGTTACTTATCGGGATATGTTCGTATTACATGTAAATTGGAACGATACAGTCTGAGAAGATAAATAGCAAGTCGTGAAGCGCTGGAAGAATGGTGATCTTTCCGACCAACGGCATTATCAGTTCTAAAATCTAAGGTTCATTAGCGTGCACATGAGAATGTTATGTTTGAGACTCTTGATTGACACATGTTGTTTAAGGCACGTGAATCAACTGGCTCATCAATGAAAAACACTTTAATAGCAAACCATTAGGTCTTGTAGTAAAACCGTTAGCACTATTGTAAACTGTCTGAAAAGGCGTTAGCACCCGTTAATTTTTGTGCTTTTAGGAGTAACTAATAGTAATAAGCACACGAATGATGTGCATACTCTTTTATACTTTTATGGTAATTTCATGTAAATTTCTCGAACCAATTCCCGATGTTCTCGCAGATAAGCCGCACCCCCAACTTTGGATTGCAATTTTCTGAAAAAAGGTGTGGCTTATACGCCAGTGAATACGGTATCTGTCTTATTTGCAAAGTATATATGGCAACATTCACTAAATTGTTCTCTAAACGATCCTGCAACGAAATTACTTATCATGTACCATTGTGCCAATGTTTGTGAAAAGTGCAAGGTTTATGCGTGGTACTAAATGTAATATTGTAAAGCACGCTGTTCGGTCGGTATGGTTGTTTATTACTCCATTGATTATGACAACTACATGTAAGCTATTTGGTTTGATTGCTTAACTCACATGGTGTGACGTATTAATTAGGTATATCCGATTACAATAAGATTACGACATTCCTCGACCCCTTTCAGTTGATAATCAATATGTTAAGATTGATGTTCTTAATGGATCAATTCTGATTGAATCGCTTAATCACATTTATATTTAGTAACTAGAACAGTTTCTATTGTGCTTATATATGGTTATATCCATGGTATAGATGACGTCTGGTTCAGTTCTACTACTTTCCGTAGTCCTTTTAAGCTTTTTGTCAAATGTTGATTTCTTTGAGCGTTCTGATCGCCTAAGTGGTGTCGGGTCATCAACTTGTTGGGTGTGGTCATCAATGTGTCGGGTGTCGGCTGTAGTATTCATCTGTGCCGGTATCGGTTCTTCTTGAGTCTTCAGCTATACAGTTAGGTACTGCTGGACGTGTAGGTACATTGTAGGTCAGGTTCTTCTTGCTGTATCTTGACCGTCCTTAGGGTTTAAATTTAGATGCATCTCGACAGATGGTTCTCTCATCTTTGATCCTCTTTGCTGTGATCTGTGATCCTTTAGTGTGGATGACAATGTAGATGTATGGCTCATAGGGTGTTTGTCCCTTTCGCTTGTTTTCTCTTTTCACTACCCTTCTCTGTTCATCAGTAGCTGGTATGGTGGTGTCTTTGTTACTGGGTGTGGGGTGCTTCTGTATGCCTGCAGCATGTCATAAATGTAGATCGCTTCGTGTGGATCGATGCTGTCTTGTCTTGTAATTGCAGTGATCTTGTTGACCAGTTTGTTGAATCCTTCAACTTGTCCTTGGGCTTTTGGGTGTATTGGGGTGATACGCTTGTGTCGAAATCCTGTTTCTTTTGCAAACTCTTCAAATGCGTGTAAATTGAAGGGTGGACCATTGTCAGTCTTTAATACCGTGTGTGGAGAACATCTTCAGCTTCTTTCTGGTGCTTTCAAATGAAATCGTCCTGGTGAATTCCATCTCTGGGCATCTGGAGTACTGATCTGTGGCTACAAGTGCATATTCTCCGTTTGGGAATGATCCGCAGAAGTCCACTTCTATGGTAGCCCATGGTCTCTCTGGTAGTTCTGTCATTTTGGCTGGTTCTACATGCTTCGTGACTGTTGAAATTTTGCATTCAAAACATTTATTGACTTAAGTTTTCAATTTGTAGTTACTATTATTATTCTTGTAAGTTCATACCTGGCCACCAGTACTTGTGGCGAATCATTTCTTTGGTTTTTGACAGTCCTACATTTTGTAGGTGTCCCTGGTTGTGCGCTATTCGTACTATCTTCTCTTGTAGCTCTAGTGGTGGGATGATCTTGTCCAATCGTAGGATGACGTTTTCCGTCTCGTAGATCTCTGCCTGTATGTCTAGGTATGGCTTTAGCACTGGGTCCTTCTTGTCCCAGACTCCTGATTGCATGGCATGTTTCCAGTGTTGCAGTTCTTCGTCGGTCTCAGTTGCGGCTGCGATCCTTTCTGTCCTTTCCTGTCTCTTGTAGAGGGTGTCTTGACATGTAGTCTGTTGCATTTTGCTTCCCAGGGATGTGCATCATAGTGAAATCCAGATTCTTAATTTTCATTACCATTCTTTCGATTCTTGGAGGTAGTTTTGCCTGTGGGTTGTTGAACAAGGGAAGCAAGGGTTTGTGATCTGTGGCGATTTTGAAGTGCTTTCCACCTAGCAGGTACATTTGCAGTCTTGATGTTGTAAATTCTACTGATAGGGCCTCTCGTTCTATTTGTGAGTATCTGCTTTCCGTGTCTGTCAGGGTGCGGCTCACGTAATGGACTGGCTGGTATCCATGTTGGGTCTTTTGGAAGAGTCCCCCTCCGAGTCCTGTGGGGCTGCCGTCACATATGATCAGTGTCTCTCTTTCTGGGTAGAACGGTATGAGAACAGGTGCTGAGGTTATTGCGCTCTTCAGATCTTCAAATGCTGCTTGCTGCTCTGTAGTCCAGTTGAACTGTGCTTTGTCTCTGGTCAGGCGTCGTAGTGATTCACGTCTGCTTGAGAAGTTGTTCTCTCTTCTTAGAGTGAGATTGTGGTCTTGGATTCTTTGTAGTAGCATCCTCAGGTTTGTGTTGTGGTCATTCCCAGTCCTCCGATCATGATGTCGTCTCTGTTGTTGAGTACTCGTGGGATTCCAGAAATAACCTTCACCATCTCTGCATCAAACAGATCATGGCTGTTCAGTCCTGCACACGCTAATTGTTTGTATCCCCAGGGTGTAGAGAATGTCATTATCCGTCTTGACTCTTCATCCAGTGAAAATTGATGATAACCGTGGTTTAAATCCAATTTGCTGAATATTTTGCATCCTTTGAACTCTGTGATAAAGTCCTCTGTGATTGGTGCTTGGACTTGTCTTGTTCTTAGCATTGACTTGTTTACTCTGAGGTCTAGACAGGCTCGAATATCCTTCGGATTCATTGGTTTTGGTTGAACAATAGCCTGCGTAGCCCGGCGCAAAGGAAAAAAGGAGGGGAAGAGAGGGGGAGGGGAGGGGAGGGGAAGGAGGAGGAGGGGACTGGGGAGGAGAGGAGAGAGGGAGCGCCTGCCGCCATCCTATTGTTTGCGCGTTATCCGCCTCTCGTCAAATGTCAATGGTGCTTGTCAAAGATCATCCAATCTGGCAAACTTCCGTTTGCTGTCAAATAATTCAAATGGCTATGTTATCAGTTGAAATCGAATAACCTCGAATAGTAAGCTACAATGTAACGTCTTCGAGACGAGATGAAAATAAACAAAGCATCAATCTTACATAAATATATTTAAACCTTCCTACAGAAGGAACTTGTACTAGCCGAAGGCCTTAGTGATATCGGGATGACTGTCTTTGAAGTCTCTGAACAGCTGAGTTTCGTGTGCTTTGTAAACCGTAGCTTCCTCAATTACCACTTTTTGTCCGTGGTACATTCGGCAGAGGCATACAATCGAATACTTTCCAGAAAGTATATCATCTATAAACCAGTATCAATACTGTTCCACGAGCCGGAGAGAGAAGAAGCCGTTAGACGTAACGACGCTTGTTGCGGGGTTAGAACGCGAGTTGTCTTATTTATACTCATTCGACCACGTCGCTTGTCACTAGTCTTTATTTGTGGCGAAAGGTCAACTGAAACACAATCAGTGATCGTACTACATTAATACAATGACATAATTCATGGCTACAATTATACTACAATTATACTATTACATCATGTATACTATCGAACTAATCGTCGCAGCAATCTTACGAACTCTATGAAGCATTATACGATACAATTGATTCGTGAAACAATGATAGATGTGAACGTACTCAAATAACTGATACAACCGATATAGCTAAATGATTACAATAGTTACAATAGAATCAAAAAGAAACATACCAACATTCGCGGCGTTGATCTCTGGTACACGCGTCGTCTAACTAAATGACTAACGAAGGGTCACGCGGAATATAAACGTAATTCGACCTAAGGCGTGACGTCACAGTAACATGGCTCTCCTAAATTGAGGCCAATCAATTTATCAAAAAATATCTACTTGAATCACAACATTAACAAACATGTGAAAATATCTATCATAGCTAAGTGTCCATCAAGTTAATTCTTGCGCTTGGTTGGCTCTTCGACGGGGATTCCCGGTCTCTCGTCTGCATCCTGTGGGAGTACAAGGACCAACTTGTGGATGGGTCTTTCCAGGGTGGACAAGGGTTTTGTCCTCTTACCGTCTTGGGTGAGTTGAGGGTTGCCGACTGCCAGCTTTACCTTGCGCACCAGGCCATCTTCATCTTCGTAGGCTTCGATAACACGAGCAAGCTTCCAGGTGTTGCGAGGAGTATCTTGCTCTTTCATTATGACCACGTCGCCTAGCTGCAGGTTTCGTCTTGGGCGTGTCCACTTGGGGCGCTGTTGCAAAGAGTGGAGAAACTCTTTCCTCCATCGATCCCAGAATTCGTTGCTGAGGTGTTGGACTCGTCGCCATTGCTTTCTTGAGTACTGGTCCGCTGCTTGGAAGACGCCAGGGGGAGGAAGGAGGACCTTCGTCTTCATCGTGAGGAGATGGTTTGGCGTTAGGGGCTCCAGGGAGTCTGCTGAATTGAGGTTGTCCGTCGTTAGTGGACGGCTGTTCACGACGGCTTCAGCTTCACACATGAACGTTGTTAGGGCCTCATCGTTGAGCTGCTTACCGTTTTTCTCCAGGAGGGCTGAGAGGACGCTTCGCACAGTCCTGATCTGTCGCTCCCATACACCTCCCATGTGACTGGCAGCAGGTACGTTGAATTTAACTTCAACCCAGTCGCAGTTCAGCTTCAGCATCTCGCTTGTCACCTTGGCCTGATCCATTTCTAGTAGGGCTTCTGTTAGCTCGCGCCTTGCTCCGATGAAGTTGGTACCCTGGTCGCTGCGGAGTTGTCGCACCGGGCCACGTCTGCAGATGAATCGTCGCAGCGCGTTGATGTAGGAGTCTGTCTCTAGGCTGTGAGCTACCTCTAGGTGAATAGCTCGTGAGGACATGCAGGTGAACAGGACTCCGTATCTCTTCAGCTCCTTTCTTCCTTGTTTGACGTACCAAGGACCAAAGTAATCGACTCCACAGTAGGTGAAGGGTGGAGACGGCTCCAGACGATCAGCGGGCAAATCTGCCATTCTTTGCTCTTGTACGCTCGCTCGAAGCTTGCGACATGTGGTACAGTTCTTGAGGGTTTCTGAAACGGCTGAGCTACATCCGATGACCCAGTAGCCAGAAGAGCGGATCTCGTTTAACGTGAAGCCTCTCCCTTGGTGGTTGTTTACCGGATAATCAGCTCCGTAGCGTGTCCCTTGCGTGGGAGGATAGCGGGATGCTTTACCTCGTCAGAAATGCTAGCATGTCTGATTCTTCCTCCTACTCGAAGGATGCTTTCCCTATCAAGGAAAGGATCCAGCTGGTAGAGTTGACTGGTTTTCTTCATCTCTTTATTTCTTTGCCTTGCGCAATCTCTTCCGATCTCGTCCTTGAGGCCAAGCGATCGTAGTGTTGTGCGTTCATCGGTGAAGGCTTCCTTCTGCACCTCCAAGATGATTTTCTTCTCAGCGTTCTGTATCTCCTCGACATTGACTGGTATGTATGTAGTGCTCTTCAGACTTGGACCTTGCATCCCGTTCTTTCTAAGTTGAACTCTATTAGACAGGATTCGCAGGTAACGGAGACATACTGCTAGGCTTCTTGTAGCTCGGAGCCAATCTGAGAAGTACTCGAGTCTCTTAAGCAGCGATGGGGACTCTTTGGTTACTGTTGACAAGGTGGTAGTCTTTCTCACTTCCTTGTCGTCGGGAGACAGTGCCGTTACTTCGTTGGGTGTCTCGAAGTCGATCCAATTTTCACGAGGCTGCCAGAGGAATTGTGGTCCATTCAACCACCTTGAACTCTGAAGTAGCTCTCTCGCGCTGAGGCCTCTGGAGGCATCGTCCGCTGGATTGTTCTTGCTCTCAACGTACAGCCATTGTTCTGGGCGGGTGTGGTCTCTAATCTGCTGGACTCTATTTGCTACGTAAGTATGGAACCTGCGTGCGTCATTCTGGATGTATCCCTTCACAACTTTGCTGTCTGTCCAAAACGTCTCACTTGACACATCATACTCGAGCTCCTGACCAAGGGTCTCACTTGCCTTGACAGAAACCAGGGCTGCTGTTAGCTCTAGTCGAGGAATAGTGACTGGTTTTAGAGGAGTGACACGCGACTTTCCCATCACTAGAGAGCAGTGAACTCTTTCGGTAACATCAACAAGACGGAGGTAGGAACATTGGCCATACCCTTCGAGACTTGCGTCAGAGAAATGATGGAGATCTGTACTCTTCAGGTCTTTAAAGCCATCTGGCTTGTAGCACCTTTGTACCGCCATCTCTTCTAGTAGATGTAGTTCGTTTCTCCATTTTCCCCACTGTGTTCTCAGGACGTCAGGTATGGGGTCATCCCAGCCAACGCCTTCTTTGCAAAGTCGTTGTAGGATTCTCTTACCATGAAGAAGAAATGGGGCAGCTAGTCCTAGCGGATCGTATATAGAACTGACGGTTGACAGTATACCTCGTCTTGTCAGCGGTTTATCCTTCAAGGTGATGCGAAACCTGAAGGTGTCGCTCTCGATGCACCACTCTACACCTAGCACGCGCTCTAATGGAAGAGGCTCCTTGTCCAAGTCGATGTTCTTTATTCCCTTTGCTCGATCTTCCACTGCTACTGACTCGATGACTTCTTTCGTGTTAGACATGAACTTGTGCAGACGAAAACCTCCCTTCTGGCACATCTCTCTACTCGACTTGATAATTGATATCGCTTCGTTCGAAGTCTCGACTGACTTTAGGCCGTCGTCTACGTAAAAGTTCTTTCGGAGGAACTCGGCCGGTTCGACTCCTAGTTCACTTTCATTATCATCCGCAGTTGTTTTCAGTCCAAGATTGGCGCATCCGGGAGAAGACGTTGCTCCAAACAAGTGGACTCTCATCCTGAACTCCTCGGGTTCTTTTGTGGTGTCGCCTTGGTCCCACCAGAGAAAGCGTAGGAGATCTCGAAATTCTTCGTTTACTCTGACTTGGTGGAACATGCCCTCGATATCGCAGACAAAGGCGACTTGTTCTTGGCGAAAGCGACAGAGGACTCCAACGAGCGAGTTGGTGAGGTCAGGTCCTTGAAGGAGATGACGATTCAGAGACTGTCCTGCAAACTCGGCGGAACAATCAAAAACTACTCTTATCTTGTCCGTTTTTTTGGGATGGTACACGCCGTGATGAGGGATGTACCATGATCTCTGCGTGTTACTTGGATCGGCTGGCTCTGCATATCCGTTCTTGATCATGTCATTCACGAAGGCTACATAATCTTTCTTGTATTTAGGGTCTCGGTCGAGTCGACGTTTTAGCTGGTTAAGGCGGGTCTCTGCGTACTTGCGGTTACAGGGAGTTCGACCTTGTCGCGGAGGGGAAGAGGCATTTCGTAGTGGCCATCATCCGTCAAGTGGATACCTTCTTTCAGAATCTTCAAGAATTCCCTGTCTTCTTGTGACAGCGGTTTGCCTCCTTCTATGTCGGTGAAGTCTCGGTCAAACATGTTCTTCACTGCGGCCAGACTCAATACTTCCTTGTACTGAGTTACAGGTACAAACTTGTCTGTTGATGGTTCTCCTGATGGGATTTCCTTTGTCGTGATTCGATGACAGTCTGCTGAAATGCTGTTACCCTCTTCTATGCATGTGTTTGCAGCGCAAACCGTGCCGATCAGGCCTCATCCAAGAGCTGTACGGACGGCGTACGGATCTTTAGGCTTGCCTGGTATCACATCTCTGGGCTTTATAGCTTGCACGCAGTTGTTTCCTATCAGTATGCCAATTTTAAGATCTTCACGATAGGGTGGGATCTTCTTTGCAATGTGCCGCAGATGTTTCCACTGCTGCGCTCCTTCCGGTCGCGGGATTTGTTCCCTTCTAGCTGGGATCTGATATCTAGAGTATGACTTGGGAAGAGAGATCTCAACCTGCTTATCATGGCGCGATACGACCAGCCCGTCGATTCTTTGCGTATTGACGCTTTCGACAGCATGCATTGTCCCGAGTTCGAGCTTAAGCTCAGGGCCTTGGAGTCCAAGTTCTTCACAGACATTTTCGGTGATAAAGCAGACGTCACTTTGGTCATCTAGGATCGCATACACTTCAGTCCTCTTTTCCGGGTTGTCGCGATGGTGAAGCCACACGGGAACGATGAGGGAACACGTTAAGCCGCAATCGGTGGTTTGGCATACCTTTGTGCAGTTGCTTGTGGCCTTCTCTGCTGTTCCGTCTGCACCTATCTTTGTGTCACGGGGTTGCTCGCCCTTTTCATGCAGAGTGGTGGCGTGGGGTTTCTTACACTCTTCGCACCTCTGTCGTCCCCTGCACTGCCTCACCATGTGACCTCTCTTGAGGCATCTGAAGCAAAGATTATTCAATTTGACGAAGGATTTTCTGTCCTCAACTGTCTTCTTTAAGAATTCTTTGCATTCTTCTAAGTTGTGGGTATTTTTGCACAGGGCACACGAGCCCCCTTTGTGCGTTTCAGAGGCGGTGGCGGTGAATGCTGTACCACGTGGTCTTATCCTTTCAGGTTGAGGAGCGCCTTTATCTGCGGCCTTTGACGAACCTTTCTGTATCTCCCTCTTTGTTGATGTCATAGATTCGAGAGAGAAGACAGGGTGTGTAGCGTCTGAGGCCGCAGTTTGTATGAAATCAACAAAGTCATTGAAGGTATACTCGCCTTGCTTACTCTCGGCTCTTCTCGCACTCTCTCTCTCCACTTATTACAATAGTAGTTAGGGAGTCTTGCTGCAAGCTGCCGCATGAGTGACAAATTGTCCAACTCCTTTAGGTACTTTACGGATTTCATTGTCTCTTGAGTCATTATCAAGAAGTCACTGAACTCGAGCATCTCGGCGCCTGTCACGCAAATTGGCCATGCCATCAGTTTCTCGCGGTAAGTTTCGTAGATCTGGAACGGATTTCCGAAACGATCCTTCAGTGTCTTCCTGGCTCTTCTATATGCATCTTCGGTCCTTAAGCCAAGCAAGCCGCTTATCATCCTTTGCGCTGCACCAGTGGTATACTCTCCAAGGTAGTACAACTTGTGGTTTGGGTTTACGCAATCTTCTTCGATTAACGCGTCGAACGCTCCTTCCCACTTAGGGTACTCTAATATATTGCCATTGAAAACTGGTGGTTTTGGTACAGGAAGCGTCATCCTCTTAAGTAACTGAACTTGCTGACGCTGAATCTCAGTGTTCTCTTCTTGTATTTGTAGCCAGAATTCATCTTGGCTCGACTGTATTCGAGAACATTCGTACGTGGACGGACTACCATACTGAGGCGAGGGACCACGATTCTGAGGAGGAGAACTACCATTCTGGGGCAGAGAACTACCATTCTGGGGCGGAGGACTACCATTCTGAGGCAGAGAACTACCATTCTGAGGTGGAGGACTACCAATCTGGGGCAGAGAACTACCATTCTGGGGAAGAGAACTACCATTCTGGGGCAGAGGACTACCATTCTGAGGTGGAGGACTACCAATCTGGGGCAGAGAACTACCATTCTGGGGAAGAGAACTACCATTCTGGGGAAGAGAACTACCATTCTGGGGAAGAGAACTACCATTTTGGGGCAGAGAACTACCATTCTGGGGCAGAGAACTACCATTCTGGGGCAGAGAACTACCATTCTGGGGCAGAGAACTACCATTCTGGGGCAGAGAACTACCATTCTGGGGCAGAGAACTACCATTCTGGGGCAGAGAACTACCATTCTGGGGCAGAGAACTACCATTTTGGGGCAGAGAACTACCATTCTGGGGCAGAGAACTACCATTCTGGGGCAGAGAACTACCATTCTGGGGCAGAGAACTACCATTCTGGGGCAGAGAACTACCATTCTGAGGGGACGGTTCTTCTGTCGTATTGGGAAGGTTCAACCGATCTGTAGTTTCTGAGCTATCGTTGAGGGCTGTAGCGTTAGGAGTCGCGGTGATATTATTGAAGTCAGTGATTGGGAGATGTGGCGGAGGCATTTCTTTGGTGATGTCATTAAGTGACCTTTCCGGCTCATCAGCGTCTAGCTCTAGGATATTTCTCATCGCTTCCGCTGCGCTCAGTTCTCCTTGTATTTTCTCCTGTTCTCCTAACCTTTCCAGCTCCTTTTGTTGGCGGTTTAGCTCATCTCGTTTCCGGTCCAATTCTTGCAGTTTCTTGAGACTTTCTAGCTTCACCTTTAAGGCTGCTGCCTCGGCGGCGGCAGCAGTACGTTTTGAGGAACTGCGTGAACTAAACGAGCGCACCGACTTCGACCTTTGTGATAGCATTTCAGCTCTTTCGAGCTCTTTATCCTTTATTATTGTCTTCACGTCGGCTAGACATTCGAGGAACACGTTCGATACCGACTGGTATTTTTCGTCGTCTTCGCCAGTGTCAGGTGCGCCGTCTCCGATATCAAACAAGTCATTTATTACCTCTTCGTGGAGCGCTTTGAAATCGTTCATGGCCATTTGCAGACCATCGTGACCGGCCGTTAATTTGACTAAGTCGGCACTTTCCCTTAACAAGATATCCACGGATTGAATTCTTTCTTTTAGGATTTTCAAAGCCTTGTCGCGTTTCTTCCTTGCTTTCTCTAAGTCTAACAACAGTCCTTTGTGTGTACGGGTCCTATGTCTAATACCGTCGTTTCCGGTTTGTGGCGTGCTCATCATAGCTCCGATTTCTAACGAAGGGTTAGGAAATTCAATATTTTCTTCTTGTTCGGTCGACATGGTTGTTTTGTGTCGTTCGGTGCTCATTTTGTCTATAATTCAGTGTTCGTTTGTTCAATGTTCGTCCAAAGATTGCAATTCGATCTCATTGTTAAGCCTTGTTGTTGACTGTTGCGGGGTTAGAACGCGAGTTGTCTTATTTATACTCATTCGACCACGTCGCTTGTCACTAGTCTTTATTTGTGGCGAAAGGTCAACTGAAACACAATCAGTGACCGTACTACATTAATACAATGACATAATTCATGGCTACAATTATACTATTACATCATGTATACTATCGAACTAATCGTCGCAGCAATCTTACGAACTCTATGAAGCATTATACGATACAATTGATTCGTGAAACAATGATAGATGTGAACGTACTCAAATAACTGATACAACCGATATAGCTAAATGATTACAATAGTTACAATAGAATCAAAAAGAAACATACCAACATTCGCGGCGTTGATCTCTGGTACACGCGTCGTCTAACTAAATGACTAACGAAGGGTCACGCGGAATATAAACGTAATTCGACCTAAGGCGTGACGTCACAGTAACAACGCTACTATTACAATAAAGTAATAAATCCTTTGTGGTCATGTTGTTGTTGTTACAATAGTACCAGAGTCTGTTAAGTACTGCTCGTCGTCACTCGACACCTTCTCCTTCTCATCCAATGGGAATTATACGTTCTCTGAGAGCACGTAGAAATACGATCATACAATAGGATGGCGGCAGGCGCTCCCTACCTCCTTCTCCCCAATCCCCCTTCCCCCTCCTCCCCAGTCCCCCTTCCCCTCCCCTCCCTTCCCCCTCTCTTCCCCTCCTTTTCTTCCCAGCGCCGGGCTACGCAGGCTAGTTGAACAACTAAGGGTGAACACCACGTGATGGCTTCATGCTCTGGAACTGGTTCAATAATATCGTTTTCCACGAACTCTTCAATCCGTTTCTTTAGTGGTTCTGTCAGTAGATATGGTACTCTTCGCGGTTTCTGGGCGATAGGAGTTGCATTATCTTTCATCGGTACTGATATCTTGATTTCTTGACTGTCACGCACATGGCTTTTGGCTGTCGTTAAAACGCGGGCTGCGGACTGCGGGCTGCGGACTGCGGGCTGCGGGCTGCGGGCTGCGGGCTGCGGGCTGCGGGCTGCGGGCTGCGGGCTGCGGGCTGTAGAATTGGTAGAACTAAGAAACTGAAACGAAATAAAAAATAAATAAATGGAAAAATAAAAGTTCATTCAAATTAAACCGGCACCGGGTATGATAGCTCTTAAATTCAGCAAGAGAATATGAAATTCAGTCATTACCTGACAAAGTAAATCACTCATCACTACACAGACCCTGAAATTTTATATACGCCGTAGCACATAGACATAAGCGGGTTCCCGTCGAGCGGTTACTGATCTTCGAAGCACCCTGGATGTATTCGAATTTCGACAGCAAATGAAATGCGACTAACTAAAACAGCCAAATAATAACGGAGAGCTTGGACTGAATGAAATCCCTACTTCTGAATGGAATTTACGATGAGCCTGCAGCGTGAAAAAGTATACTGAAGATAGTCACGTAAATAACAGTGAAAATGACGTATGTATATCAATCATATCAAGCCGGTTGCGGCGGAGTATTAGTATAAACACATATGTATGAAGACGATTTCTAAATGAGTGTGATTTTAATACTTTGTCAACTAATGACTGAATTTCATCAGTAGCTGTCATATCCGGTGCCGGTTTGTGCATGTTGTTTGACCTTTTGGTCAGCACAACAGTATGTTTCCATTAGCTAGCTAGTTGAACGATGTTTAACATTATTTTTATAAAGCATTATCAGGCTTATATGCAAGAAAGGGTCTAGAGAATTCAGAATGGTATATATAACCAGCAACGTAACCATGTATATTTTAAAAGACTGGTCAAACAGATATTTGTTTAGATTGGTCTGAAGAAATTGCTTCATTGACCTACCTTGAAAATGCCGAGGTGGACAATTCTTCAGTCATCGTCACTCGAGGAATCGTTGATGCAAATGACATAGTTCTTCGACACATACTGTTGTGATGACCAAAAGGTCAAACAACATGCACAAACCGGCACCGGGTATGACAACTCTTAAATTCAGCAAGAGAATACTGATGAAATTCAGTCATTAGTTGACAAAGTAAATCACTCGTTTATACTAATACTCCGCCGCAGCCGGCTTGATATGATTGATATACATACGTCATTTTCACTGTTATTTACGTGACTATTCGCACCAGTCCCTTGCAGAGCGAGTATATAAGGAACGCCCACTAATCAACTCTGCCCAATTCAAGTAACTAGCGTTCAGTGCGCTTCGTCATGGCTGAGCAAGAACAAGCTCCTATCAACGTGTTGCATGTAGGCTCAAGTTTTGGTAATTCTTGAAGTCCCTGCTCCCCAGTTATAGGTAACCTGCTATGTGAACCCTTCCCATCCCGCTCGTGTTTCTCTTAGAGGTCTTACAATCCCTTCCCTCGTCCTGTTCGTTCAATAATGTCGTCAACCTTCCTCCTCTCGCTCACCCTTTGTTGCCGTTTTAACTCCTAGTGAATTTTTATTTGCTCACAGAACGTTGCTTCCTCGGTTCCTTCCCTAATTTTATAATGTATCGGCGACTAAAACTATATGCCCCGGCCTGTTTCGGTTGTAATTTAGGTCTACGAAGACAATAATATGCTCCTGTATCGGTGTAATAATTTAGGTCTGTGTAGACACCTATGCCCCAGTATATATCGATAGTAATTTAGGTCTGAGAAGAGAATGTTATGCCCTGTATCGGTGTAATAATTTAGGTCTGTGTAGACACCTATGCCCCAGTATATATCGATAGTAATTTAGGTCTGAGAAGAGAATGTTATGCCCTGTATCGGTGTAATAATTTAGGTCTGTGTAGACACCTATGCCCCAGTATATATCGATAGTAATTTAGGTCTGAGAAGACAATGTTATGCCCTAACGAGCTCTTCCCTTCGGTTCCCGCGTAACCTTTCCGACCCCGTTTATGCTGAACAACGCTTAGGTCTGAGTAGACGATATTGTTCCCCTGCCCATTTTTGTGCTTTTACCGAGGGCTGAGAAGCCAGTTGTCTGAGCAGACGATTTATTTGCCTCTTATAAGTCAATTTCCCCGAGGGCTGAGAAGCCAGTGGTCTGAGCAGACGATTTATTTGCCTCTTATGAGTCAATTTCCCCGAGGGCTGAGAAGCCGGTGGTCTGAGCAGACGATTTATTTGCCTCTTATGAGTCAATTTCCCCGAGGGCTGAGAAGCCAGTGGTCTGAGCAGACGATTTATTTGCCTCTTATGAGTCAATTTTCCCGAGGGCTGAGAAGCCAGTGGTCTGAGCAGACGATTTATTTGCCCCAAATCCCAGTCATTTAATAGTGAATTGTTTGTCCATGTATACTCTTTTGAGTCAATTTTCCAGAGGGCTGAGAAGCCAGTGGTCTGAGCAGACGATTTATTTGCCCAAATCCCAGTTTTAATAGTGAATTGTCTGTCCATGTATACTCTTATGAGTCAATTTCCCCGAGGGCTGAGAAGCCAGTGGTCTGAGCAGACGATTTATTTGCCCAAATCCCAGTTTTAATAGTGAATTGTCTGTCCATGCATACTCTTCTGAGTTAATCAATTTCCCCGAGGGGTGAGAAGCCAGTGGTCTGAGTAGACGATTTATTTTATTTTTACGACTTATTTTTGTTACGTTGGTTGTATACCATTTCTAGTTCTAAATTATTCAGAAACTCGTTTGTTTCTTTACGGCAGTGTACTATGGCAATATGTTTGTTTCATGGCACCGCCCTCATTCATTGTCCCTTTTACAATAGTATCGTTTATTGCGGCTTTATTGCATTCTTCTCCTTCAATCAATCAGTCCTTTATTTATTTATATATTTGCGACCAGTGAGCGAGCCCCAGCGAGCGAACTGGGAGCAACACTAATCTTTGGTTGGGCTTCCTGTGTATTCAGATGCCAGCTCGATTCTCGATTTGTGTTTTTCAGTGGAGAAATATTTTTTTCACGTGACTTTTGCCCTGACGTCATATATCGTACGTTCCCGTCGTTCATTTGGGCATTTGTGACTCGCGATCTTGTGTTCAGAGTGGATTCGAAGCCTTTTTTGCTCGTACTTTTAATATATCCGATTCTTCGATGGAATTATGTAAAGATCTTCATTTATTGTTGACGATCGCTTTAGTTAGCAACATATCGAGGGGAAGGCAATGTTATTATAGTTAGTCTTTCAGCTCTGTTGTGTGCTAAGTCGCTGCACTGATTGTCACTGTGGACCGCAACATATAAAGTAGTCGATCGAATCCTAGTACCGTATAAATGCTATCTCTTGGAAACCAAGTCATCCCAGATCACTGAATTATCTGCCTAACAGCTCGTTCGTTTTATATCGTGCCGCCAACCGTACCAAACTTTATTCTAAATTCAAGATAAAGGTGTTCATAAGAGATCGTTCATGTATGTTGATTTTTATTGATTGATACTAATGTCTTTCTTCAGTGATAATAATTGCCGTCGGAGCGAAAAATTATCTGTCAATAGATTTCTAAAACTGTTCAGTAGTACACGGGCTTGCAATAACTAGCCTCCTATGTAACATGACAGCGGCAATCACATCTCTGTAAAAATCAACCAATCAGAAAGGACCGTTCCCACGGCTGAAATGGACAAGAAACGATCGCGAAATCAAAACATTTTTACGTACATGGAGGATTGTCAATTTGTCTTGGTTTTCGAATTCGGAGGTCGCAATTTTTGACCTATGGTTAGCCTAGTTTTATTTTATTTTGCGAACTCGCAGTATTTATCAGTTTTCCTTATTGCCAACTTTTCTTTCATTAGGCTCTATTTCGCGTGTTTTTGTTATGCCGCGCATATTCATAGTTTGCTAGTGTTTTGCATATATTAGCCGTGCTCTTTACGCCCCAATACTCATTTTATTTCCTACCATTGTTTTTAGTGTCAGTTATTCCCTTGGTAGCCCGGTTTTAATGAATGCCACTCCCTCCTATTTGTTGGCCGGGAATGATCTTTGTTGGCCGTATATCATTTGCTGTGCTTTTTGTAAGCTCCCATTGTTTGTACGTCCTTGAACCGTGAATTTAAGTCCAGGTCCTTTATTTAATTTGTTTCCCTGTTTATTTGTTATCTTGTCCGTTTATTCATCTTCAGTCAACGTATATTGCACGAATCTGTTCCATACGTATACCCCAGTTTAGCATGTTATTGCCGATTAGTATTTTTGGAAAGTCAAGTTTAGCTTGCTGCACTTGTTGATTTGTGTTTATTTTGACAAGAGTTCATAACTGTAATGTATTTAAATCACTTCATTCTTTTGCCATTACTTGCATATTGCGTCCATTGACTGAGCCTGTCCCTACAAGCCCCCTATCCAGAAACCCTTCGTTATTGCACCTGTTGTCATTGATATATTTACATTGTTTCCTGTTTTTTATTAATTGAATTGTCCATGCATACTCTTCTGAGTTAATCAGTTTCTCCGAGGGCTGAGGAGCCAGTGGTCTGAGAAGACGATCTATTTTCCCATACACGTTTTCATGATTGATTTTGTATGTTATGCAGTTAATATTCCCCGAAGGATGAGCAGCCAGTACTAGACAGTGGTAGGAGAAGACGTTATATTTGCTCAAATTTCTGTTTTAATGATTTAACTTGTCCATGCATACTTTCAGTTTTGAGTTTTCATTTCCGGTCCTGCATGACTGGGCTCAGCAGCCATTGTTCTGCATAAGAAGACGAGATTTGTGGAAACTATTTATTGCCTCCTTTCTCACTCCCCGTCAATTCGTTTTTATATAATATTTGCAGGCTGAGTAGCTCTATTATTCGTCGAAGCTTCTAGTTCCCCGGCCTGTTACGTTGGTTGTCATACCATTTCTAGTTCTAGATTATTCAGAAACTCGTTTGTTTCTTTACGGCAGTGTACTATGGCAATGTGTTTGTTTCATGGCACCGCCCTCGATCATTCATTGTCCCTTTTACAATAGTATCGTTGATTGCGGCTTTATTGCACTCTTTTCCTTCAATCAATCAGTCCTTTATTTATTTATTTATACTAGTAGTTTCTGGTAGAAAGTGAAGTGCTGCGAGTTGTGCATGCACTGCCGTACACGGTAACACATAAAAGTGAAATGTAGCTTTCAATGCATACATGTGAAATGTAGCTTTCAATGCATACATGTGGCTGTCCCTTGTCAGCAAGGTGCATTAGTGGTCAAATAAAATAATAAAAATGCGGTATAATAATAATAATAATAACTTTATTACTGTATCATGTGTTCTAGCTTACAAGAAACCTATTTCCCTCCCATATATCTACTGATTCTCATTCCCACCCTTGTCCCATTGTTCCCATCCCACATCTCCATTGATTCTCATTCCCATCCCGGTCACATTGTTCCATTCCATGTCTCTATTAATTATCATTCCCACCCGAGTTTGGTGTTGCTTAATACAAATGCTAACACTATAATAATCTGGTCATAGACAGACAGCTATAGACAAGTACCAGCACTAAAAGCATGCAATACTTTGCACTATTTATGTTGCACGCTTGTAATAGTTTGTACTCTACTGATATGCAGTAATTAATACAAATATGGATTCAATGAAATAGAGAATTGTGTTTGGTGTATATTATATACAATGTTACTGGCCACTGGATATCAGGAAAGATGTCGAAGCCTCATAGCACACTTGTAGAAGATAAAAGTACATCAGGATGGATCGTATAATTTGATTTCAGTAGTTGCCTCAATGCCAATTGCAATGGCATGGGCCGGATTGGTTTGACGAAGACCAACGAGCTCGATCAGGTAGATAGGTCAGCGACAGCATCTGGGATACTAACTGTGTCTTTCAAAAGCATTCAAGTACATGCTGTCTCCTTCGGTCAACTCTGATCGACTGTAGAAGTAACTTAGTACTTCATTGTGGAACTGGACGTGACTGAGCACACAACAGCCTTGAAAACTCATAAAAGAACATTGTCTTCCCCTTGAAATGTCACTAAATTGTTCATGACCCCGATGAATGCTTCCAGCAATGAATAAAGTTGCATTTGACATCATGGATTTGTAGAAAACGAACACTTTCCTGGCTTGAATCAGCGAAAAATAAACGATACTCAATATTTTAAAATCGATTGAACGTGTTTGAGTGAGTGTGTGCTGATCAAAAGTACCGTGGCTCACAAAAATCATCCAAACTCCGTGAAATGCAGTCGAGATTCTCGTTGCATCCACATAAGTGCCCAGATCCCACACGACCAAACATGACACAGGAACTCCGTCAAGATTAGTTTCGCTGCTCGCCTGGCGGCTCGCAGCAATTATTATTTATATTTATTTATTTATTTATATTTTTTCTATTATTTTTTCTATTATTTATTTATTTATTTATTTATTTATTTTTTGCGAACTCATTGTTCATCCCAATTGTATCTGACCTTTGTATATGTTTTATTAGTTCCGTTTGCTTTAACCCAATTTAGTGGATCTCTCATCGACCGTTGGTCAGTTTTGTTTTGTTTTCAATATATTTCCATTGCCTATGGTAGCCTGAAAGGGTGTCTAATACCCTAGTCGGATTACTGACGCTCAGGCTGCCATCCCTTGGGTGGGTCCTTTTGCTTCATCATAACAATTGTGAGGCTAATCCTTACATAAGGCTCTTTATCGTTTTCTTTTTGGCTCCCTTATTTATCATTACCACCCAAGGGATGGTAGCTGGGCGTGATACAGTGTTCTAATTATGTTATTCTTCAAAGTTTTGAGCGTCACTCTGTTACGTTAGTTGTATCATTCACGTTTCTAAATTATTCGGAAGCTCGTTTTCTTTACGACAGTGTATTTAAAGTATAATGTTTGTCCTTGATAGCACAGACCACTTTCTTTGCTTTGTCCCTTTTACAATAGTATTCTTGTCTTGATTGCATTATATTCCACCCTTTTCCTTAGCATATGATGTATTACTTGTTCATGCCCCTATTATGATCCGCTCCTTGTATACTCCACAAACCAATGGTTTTCGTAGAGAAGAGAATGTCGATATACGAAGCCCTGGCTATATTCGAACGCATGGCTGCATCCCCCGTACTCTGTCACTCTCTCGGATAAGTTGCACTCTCCCAAGAAGCAGCCTAAAGCTTACTTTTAGCCATCCTTGCAGTCAAGGAGTTTGCGAAAGTGTTGAACATCTTGGTATAGGTTGGCATGTTGTACACACCTGCCTTTCCGCCCTAATCTCACCATTCTTGAATTTGAGTGATGATTTATTAGTCGGGCTTTCTGTGGAAGACCCGACTCTAAAAATGAGATTTGTTCGTATTCTTCTTAGGCTTCAGATCGCAAACAACAACAAAAGGGTATCCAGTTTAATTTCATAGTCGATTAATTTATATATTTTTTTAATATTTTTAGAAATTTATCAATATTATGTATATGTATATATTAGTATTAGGTTTAGATTAGGATAGATATTAGGATAGATATTTATATTTTTTAAGATTATATTTATATTTTTAGATTAGAAGGGCCATCAGTTTTTCAGCTCAAGCTGTAATATGTTTTTTCCCTTGTAAAATAAAGTTTATTATTATTATTAAACTGGGTTCTACAGCGCATGCGCCTTGTTCCGGCCGCTCAGATAATTACCGAAGGCTCTGATCAACATGAGCCATTCTTCACAAACAAATATTGCTCAAAACAACTCAAATATCGCTCAAATGACTTCACATGTTGAGTTAAATGATGAAATGATGGGGATCAAAGCAAAATGCGAGAAGTTAGAAGAGAAATATGCTATCAATATCACACAGTATCGCACCGTGACACAAGATTGAAATCTAAACGAAGTCAAATGTCTTCTATACTTTGTACCGCTGTAATTGTGTGTTGTGGTAAGCTTATAATACTGATAGATCTTTATTTTGCTGAATTTTGAAATTGTTGTATAAGTAAATCACTGATTTGAATGCCCAGAATCGGCAGGAAATATTGTGCATGATTGTTCGCCGAGTCACGCTGCGATGTCTAGTTAAATTTAAGCTTATATTTGTATTTGGTATGGATATATTTATGGCACCAAATAAACTATTGTCATTGTCATTTCTATGATTCGCTGAGTTTGTGAAATCGATTTTACAAAAAAAAAAAAAGCATGTTCTGCCGAGTCATCCATAATCACCAAAGGCTCCGTAAACAACATGGTTTCTTCACAAACCTTGTTAGCAGTTCGGGAGAAAGGTTACAGCTGGTATTGTTTTCAAAATAACCACAATAATTCATAGAGATATGGATTTATCAATCCATTACTAGTACTGCAAAGGGTTTAGAGATCTTCAGAACTTAGAACGAATCGAAGTGAGTTGATGATACACGCATGCAGTGAAGAGAACAGTTGTGAGGTTTTCGCCGGACACCGAGCCGAGGTACCTTAACACCCATATTTACACTTCATCCAAACACTGTTTAATCACTCTGCGATGTCTAGTTTACGGTATACGCTATTTGTATTTGTATGGATAGATTTACATTTTATGGTACCAAATAAACTATGTCATTGTCATTCATGATTCGCTGAGTTTGCGATTCAGTACTGAAATTGCATACCGAGTCACGCAACGATTGCACTAAGATATCTAGCTATATTTAGTTCAAATAGGCTGCATTTCAGTTAGAAGCCCGACTTCACGCTAGAAGAGCGTCTAGTTTCATATTAAAGCTAAATCGTTCTACGTCGGCACCCGACGAGGTTTGGACTTATTAAGTACGAACTTGTCCGACCGGAGTTCCGTGAGTTATAGTTATAGGTGTACGCTATAGTAAGTGTTTGTTGAGTTTTGGCGCTCCTTTTGTTTGAGTTTTGACGGTCCCTTAGAGGTGTGGTCTCCGGCATGGTTTGAGTATTGGCGGCTCCTTATAGAGGTGTGGTCTCGTAGTTTGAGTATTGGCGTACTATCTTCAGTATACTTTTTCACGCTGCAGGCTCATCGTAAATTCCATTCAGAAGTAGGGATTTCATTCAGTCCAAGCTCTCCGTTATTATTTGGCTGTTTTAGTTAGTCGGATTTCATTTGCTGTCGAAATTCGAATACATCCAGGGTGCTTCGAAGATCAGTAACCTCTCGACGAGAACCCGCTTATGTCTATGTGCTACGGCGTATATAAAATTTCAGGGTCTGTGTAGTGATGAGTGATTTACTTTGTCAGGTAATGACTGAATTTCATATTCTCTTGCTGAATTTAAGAGCTATCATACCCGGTGCCGGTTTAATTTGAATGAACTTTTATTTTTCCATTTATTTATTTATTATTTCGTTTCAGTTTCTTAGTTCTACCAATTCTACAGCCCGCAGCCCGCAGCCCGCAGCCCGCAGCCCGCAGCCCGCAGCCCGCAGCCCGCAGCCCGCAGCCCGCAGCCCGCAGCCCGCAGCCCGCAGCCCGCAGCCCGCAGCCCGCAGCCCGCAGCCCGCAGCCCGCAGCCCGCAGCCCGCAGCCCGCAGCCCGCAGCCCGCAGCCCGCAGCCCGCAGCCCGCAGCCCGCAGTCCGCAGCCCGCGTTTTAACGACAGCTCAACTAGCAGTGACGACGAATGCTACATGCACCATCTACAATCCATCACACAAGCCAAGACAACGGGAAAACCTGCACAGTACAAATAAACGGCACAGACGTACTAGTAGAACCTGACACTGAATCAGACACTAATATAATGGACGAACAACAGCTTAAGATATCAGTTGCAAGAAAAAGTACCGGAAGTGAAACTGAAACCATCAAAGGTCAAGTTTTAAGCAGATGTAATTATCGAAAACCAAACACGAACCGTCTATACAACCATCGTGATTATCAAAGGGAAAATCGATTCTCCAGCACTTCTTGGAAGAGAAACACTCGAAGAATTCGGGATGGTTTTAATTGACACAACCGCTGGACTCAAAAGCCCAAACAAAAATGTCAAGAATGTCAATCCATACCAAATACAAATATAAGCTTAAATAAACTAGACATCGCAGCGTGACTCGGCGAACAATCATGCACAATATATTTCCTGCCGATTCTGGGCATTCAAATCAGTGATTTACTTATACAACAATTTCAAAATTCAGCAAAATAAAGATCTATCAGTGTTATAAGCTTACCACAACACACAATTATGCAGCTCATTATTTTGGCTCATTATTTTGGCTCCTCATTTTGGCTCCCCATATTTGCTCCCCATTTTAGCTCCCCACTCGGATCAGCCGGTGCATACTATACTACTTACAATGCCAGACGTATCAGTAGCTGAATCTTTCCTGACCACATTGAATACGTGCCATCCCTCGCCGAGTTTCACTATGGAATTAGCCAATTGATAAACTGTCATTTCTCGGCATGGAAATTTGCAAGAGTGGTTGTCAACTGAGTACCAGTGTTTACAGAAAACCTACGAATACTGTCCTCCTCCTTCATTTCCAGAGTCATGTAGATCGCAAGTATACAATACATCGCTACTAAAAACGATGTTAGATCACGCATACCGCCTCTCGTCTACATGGGAACTGTTTAACATTGAATGCCAAAAGCTCAAATTGATGTTCTCCAAGCTAAAATAACCGGAAGATCTTGTTAATTCTACCATCTCTTCTTTTGTTGACTCAAAATTGTCTGATGAGACGAATACTTCTCCTGTTACAGACGCTGACAAAACTATCCGTATAGTGTTATCATTCAAGTATCAGAAGTCAGCCGACGTATTGACTTTCTTTGTTGAGGACCTCGAAGAACTGAAGAGTCTTTGTTTGGGGGACTAGCGTTCTTTTATTGTCGAACTCGTATATCTTCTAACTCCAACTCTAACTTCATCTTCACTTCACTAACTAGTACATCGAACTGGCACCCTATTTATACTTGACGGTCCTGTGAAAATTCTCACGCTTATTGTGAGAACTCTCACGATCAAGTGTTTGTCCAGATTTGAGTTCGAGTGTTTACAGGGTGTGGCATTAGATGTACCAACTGGATAAGATCGTCCCGATACATACATAATTATTGACTATTACTATAAATCCTTATTTGGTAAGTTCTGCAAATACGTACTTCCTAACATCTTAGCAAGAAAATTGGAACAACTTTACAACCGTTATATACAAGCCGAAAAATAGGCGATGCCCTCAGGGTCAGAGAACTTAAACCCTCAATGGTCAGCCAACAAGGTGTAGTCTACAAGTTTTTAAAAATGTCCTCTGTGCGATATAGTGCAAGAATATGGTGCACAAATTGTACAGAATTGTTCAGTTTTTGGTTACAAGCATGAAAATTGGCACAACGATAGAAGACCACATGCTGACTAATTTCTGATGTAGCGCCACGCCCAAAAATGATTACTTCCAGTTTTACAGCAGTGGAATTAATGTTCTCTTAAAATTAGATAAGAGTGTTGCATTAACAAGGATATTCCATAAAATGCATTACATTTTATGAGTACCGCCCTCTTTACATGACCAGCTATAGTACCACGCCCTATTATCCTTACTTCCAGTTTTATGTGAATGGAATTAATCACAATAAAAGTTAATAAAAACAATTGTTTCCTTTCACACTTCCACCATCAATTAATGCTATCTGATCAAATGTTATATGCTCTTTCATTTCATATGTAGCGCCACACCCAAAAACTGATACTGCCAGTATAGATACATAGGAATATTTTATGTTCTTAAAATATAAAGATTATTAACCTTGTTTTTAAGCTGATGAGGTAGAATCGGACCGAAATGATAAAATACCAGTCATGGCCACGCCCTTTCATCGCTACTTCCAGTAATACTATACGGTGGAGTTAATTTTCTTACTGAAAATTTAATGTTAAATAAGGTTTGGAGCTGTATGTATGATCTGACTCTTCGATGATAAAAATCCTTGAAAAAAGAAACGTTTGTTGCAGTTTATTCGTAAGGATCAATAAATCCTTACTCTTTTTAATAATTTATCAAGTTAATCAATCCTGTTCACAATAACCTCCACACTTACACTTGGCTGTGCACTGAAGCTGCATTTGGATACATTTGCAACGACCCTTGCATCCCTTATCTTGCTGAAATCCACACTTGATCAGGTGGCTCTACACACCTTAGAAATCTCCTGCTTGGCTGTCTACAGTGGCTTCCATTCATCATTTACATCAGATTTTGTCCATCCCCATTCAAATAGGGAGGGTTGTAGGGAGGGTTGTAGCTGTAACGACTGCCCCCAGCAATACATGTAGATATTATGCATAATGACGTAATATGACTATATAACTACCAGAATCTTCTTTTGTGAGATAATTAGTACCCTTTGTCTTAGTGAATTGTGAGCTGTTTATTAAACATTACTTGGCAGCTAAAACTGAATTACGTAATATATTTACCATTGAATTAATTACCTCACGAGCGAATAAAAATCTAGAAAAAAAAGAAAATTCGCAAAGCATTCTGGTAGTTGTAGTCACATTACGTCATTATGCATAAGGTCTATAGCCTAATCGATTGGCGGAGGAATCAGTCATATCCATCGAATCGGCCTTTTTTGAGAACATCTCCTTTCAAGTACTCGTTTTGCAGTATAGTAGTAAAACAAAACGCTCTAGAAGGATGGCATGTTGTTGTAATAGGTTTTCACTTGGAGAATCACTCAAGGCTTCCAATGCTGGTGTGACTACCTCGAATGACTTCCAAGTTTCCCAGGAAGAGTATTTCCCCTTTCCAGCGAATGTTGATATTTGATCGCAGCCAGTGAAGGCCGCATGGAAAGCAGGAAGTGCCGCAACTTTGCTAGGGCCTATTGCTCTAACAACTTCATGAATTGCAGTAAGGTGGAAAGCTTTTCCTGTGCCCATTGCAACCCATGCACAGTTCTTCTGCCCCAATTCAGTTGGTAAACGTGTCTACAGTACAGCTAAAAGGTTTCTGACTTCAGTAGATGACGCAGTCCTTGCAATGAAGAAAAAGCCTAATTTCGCATGCTTTATGCCTAGTAATCCATACTAAAGATGTTTTGCCGATGCAACATCATTGCTTTTCAGTGTAATCGTGAATAAATTAGGTATTACGAGCTTCACTTTCATACTTAAAAAAAAACGTGCAAGAAGAAAATCACATCGCGTTTCATCACCTGAGATCATTGAACATTATAGTAATTTATAAAATAACTATGATATAACGGGCGCTCTGATTGGCTAAAAAGCTATGTGATATAAGAGCACAGAAACATGGTTTTGATGACCTTGAAGCGATGCAGTGGATTTGATCGACCACAAATTTATTTTTTTCTGTTGTCAAACATGTTTTATTTACTAAATATAAGCCATAGAATTACAGTTTTTCTTGTTTAGTTAAGTTCAAGTTCTATCTAGATGTGATTTTGATGATTTTAAACCGACAATTTGCAAGAATTGAGCTTCTAGTTCAAACACACCAAGAAACTCGACGAATCGTCCAATTATTTTTGTCAACAATATCGAAGAAAATTAAATCTAACTGCTCAGTTTTCTCAATCACATACTAACCGTTCTGTAAGTTCTATAGTTACACATATTTTCTCAAGTGTACGACTGAAAATATCAAGAAAAGATAGCCGTATAATTTAAGCTTATAAGTCACAAAAGAGTGAAAACAGAGCGATTCTTGTAACTACACGGCGGGTTCGTCAGAACATTCATATCTCTAGTAAAATATGTCAAAGAGAAAAAATATCTTCAAATATCTCAGAAACGTCCATCGTTTATACATTCTTGTCGAGAAAAGCGATGAAAAGATTAAAAAATACGACAAAAACTGTGGATATTTGGCTACCTGACTTCGTGCTCCATTCATCAAGTTGTCAAATATTTCAGAAAGTTTGACGATTCGTCTTCATTGAATCGGCTCAGCTTTTCTCACTTTTCTTCGTGTTTTGTGTTCACAGGATACACAAACGAAGTGTAACAAACATTCTTCGGTAATTTTCAAACAGAAAAGAGCATTCTTCAAAATGTTTTTCCTGTCAAAACACTATTTATATGGCATAAAAGTTGAGAAAAGTTGTTGAGTCGCTACTGTCGCTTTGCCATTCTGATTTCTTTCGTGAGATTTGATTGGATGATGCACGATTTCTCGCTTTTCAGGAGAATTGCAAATTTGATCAATCAAAATTCGCGTAAACAAAGGAATTTGTAAGAAAGAAATCCTTGTAATTATTTTATAAAAGCATTAATACACGCTTGCCGTGTCTTTGTTCTCTGTTAAAAACACTTGGGATATGTTGGGAGAACAAAGAAAATGTTGGAGGCTCGTGATTTCCAACATTTTCTTTGTTCTCCCAACATATCCCGCGTGTTTTTAACAGAGAACAAAGACACGGCAAGCGTGTATTAATGCTTAAATAAAGTTCTACAAATATTCACAAAGTTCATATGATAGTAGCTATTTTAAAATTAAAAAATTATATTTTTCAGTGAGATAATTAACTCCACCGTATAGTATTACTGGAAGTAGCGATGAAAGGGCGTGGCCATGACTGGTATTTTATCATTTCGGTCCGATTCTACCTCATCAGCCTAAAAACAAGGTTAATATCTTTATATTTTAAGAACATAAAATATTCCTATGTATCTATACTGGCAGTATCAGTTTTTGGGTGTGGCGCTACATGTGAAATGAAAGAGCATATAACATTTGATCAGATAGCATTAATTGATGGTGGAAGTGTGAAAGGAAACAATTGTTTTTATTAACTTTTATTGTGATTAATTCCATTCACATAAAACTGGAAGTAAGGATAATAGGGCGTGGTACTATAGCTGGTCATGTAAAGAGGACGGTACTCATAAAATGTAATGCATTTTATGGAATAGCCTTGTTAATGCAACACTCTTATCTAATTTTAAGAGAACATTAATTCCACTGCTGTAAAACTGGAAGTAATCATTTTTGGGCGTGGCGCTACATCAGAAATTAGTCAGCATGTGGTCTTCTATCGTTGTGCCAATTTTCATGCTTGTAACCAAACACTGAACAATTCTGCACCATATTCCTGCACTAATACAGAATACATAGGCTACACACTCCGTCATCTGCACCAAAGGATTAGTGAACACCTTTTCTCTACAATCGGAAAGCATCTACAAATCGGTCATAATGTCAACCCAAAAGCCTTGGACCTGACTGAGAACTTTTCCATCCTTAAGAAGTGCCAAGGAAAGTTAGACTGCCTTATCTACGAGATGTTGTTAATTAAAAAGAACAGTCCGAAGCTAAACATCCAATCGGATTCCATCCGTGCTAAAGTATTTGTTTAAATAACACTGAGCTCTTTTATAATTATTGAACATTGAACACTATTCTTATGTTAATTATGTAAATTTCGTACGTAACTTATCTGTTACTCATTATTCATCTCACTTTACTTGACAATGATGACAGGGTGTCATCGAAACGTCGTAATCTCATATCACTAGTTTTTCTTATTAATTTATTAACCCATTCGCTCCTGAGCTATTTTGAGTTTTTTAGCGATTTTTTGGACCTAATCACGCCATAGGAAATTTCGATTCCATATAAGGGGTTTTCATGGAAATCTTGACAGTTCTGAATGCCCGTGGGCTCGAGTTCTCACATGGTCTGTCTTTCGTCTTGGGATCTTGTCGGGGCCAGTAGTTTTAACTGCTTGAAGTGGCCAATTTTGCATTTTAGAGTGTTTTATAGCCATTATTCACCACAGAAGCCCCCAGAACTGCATCATTAAGCTTGACTGGTGTGGTAGAGACCGTTCTGCTGAAAGAACCCAGCAGCGAGAAGCGATTTTCACGAAGATCTCTTGAACATGTGACTAGGATGCCATGAAGGGCTTTCAGAACTTATGTCAATACTGCGCAAAGTCAATGAGCCGACATTTATTGTGCAAGTGCTCTGTATACACGATACAGACACTGATAAAATAAAACACCAGTAAAAATAAATAAAAATTAACAAAATATAAAAATAATATGTTCTAAACACTTTACAATAATTATAAGAATTAAAAAGAGAAAATAATTAATAATTAAAAAAACATCAGTATCTATATCAGATCTGATATACATGTAGAACTGATGTTTTATTTATCAGTGTCTGTATCGGGTATAAAGGTACGTGCACCTGACTAAATGGACAATCTCCATTGATCTGATAGCTCATGAATTATTAATAAATTATAAAATGTATTATTAAAATAGACAGCATTTTACGTTTACCTTTTTAGGACAAACTGAGTGATGTAATACAGAAATGTTGTGAAGAGTCTAAACAAGTTGATGGATTAACACTGTCCAATGTGTTGCTATGTATGACTGAGACTGCTGTACAGTCTCTAGGTACCAGCAATGGTTAGTACACTTTCTTTCTATCCTTCTTTCTTTCTTTTATTCTGGCGCCCATTGTCTTGTGGAAATTTGGCGATGTGGAAATTTGGTAATTTAGAAATCTGGCGTCCTGTGAAAATTTGGTAATGTGGAAATCTGGCGATGTGGAAATTTGGTAATTTCGAAATTTGGTAATGTGGAAATTTGGTAATGTGGAAATTTGGTAATGTGGAAATTTGGTAATGTGGAAATCTACCAATGTTGAAATGTGGAAATAATAATACTTTATTCAAATACCAAGATACAATATTTGAAAAGGAAAAACGTTGAGGTTAACCCTATCTGCAAGTCTCCTTTACACTACAAATAAGATTTACGTTCACATGTGGTATCCAAATTTACCTGTGCTAGCTTTAATGCTAACCCTTTAGGGGCACTCCCCCTCCCCGCTCTCCCCTGAAACAATGTTGCAGTAATCTGACGTGCAGAATATGACGTCAGACCTCAAAAGAAAACATTTGCTCCAGGGGGGAGGGGGAGGGGCGGTTGTATGCCAGTAGTCCTGCACACTTCTGAACATAGAAGAAAACGGCAAGTCGTGCCAACCATTTTGGCAACGTTTGTAGCTTTAATGCTAGTTACATGTACATCGACGAAACGTCTCGCCATTTTTTCACGCGCGTTCATGAACACCTGTATCTGCTGACAAAAAATCCCACATTCTTAAACACGAGGGCGCGCTATAAAAGGGCATCGCTCCGCCCACAATGTTTTGATTAATAATGAGTTTCAATATGTCGGAGAATGGTTGAACATGGCTGAACAATGGGGTAAAATAATTTTCTTAAAAAAGTCACATTTCAACAGCAAAGTCAATGAAGAAATTGTAAATTTACGTCTAAAACAGTTATAATAGACGGACGTGTCAATAGTTTTCGCATTCGGTAGTCTATACGATTTTCATTCGCACCACGCGTACGGAGGAATGTTTTGAATTTCGCGCGCCACGTATCACAACAATCAACATCGATCCGTACTTCTTATCCAGGGCCCGGTTGTTCGAAAGCAGGTTAACGCTAACCCAGGGTTAAATATAGCCTCTCATCCAATCAAATAACCAGAATAGCTATATTTAACCCTGGGTTAGCGTTAACCTGCTTTCGAACAACCGGGCCCAGGCCTACAAATTCATGAAGCAAAATCCTCTTTGCCTGTAATAAGCATTTCCAAGCATAAAACTATGTTCGGTCATTTCTACATAAAGTGACAAGATCGAGTATTGTTTTCATTACACAAGTTACGTTCGTCCTCGTCGTCACCATATAACAAGACGAACGACGTCGTTTGCCGCGAAGGCATCTTGTTACGAGGTAAATGTGTCGAGCATTTGTACATCTCTGTACTTTTATGGTAAACTATGGTACTTTTATGGTTACTTTTATGGTAACCTATGCTGTGAGTATATTTAATTCGCAAGTGGCATTTCCATGTCTTGGCGGGTAAATTTTAGGATAACCTACGAAAGAAACGATAATCAGAATAATACTAGAGCCATGCGACTTCAAAACGGCTAACCGTTCCAGTTCAAAGTACCATAATTTTATTTTACCAAAGTGAAAAGTGATAGTGAATTGTACAACAAAAATTATCCATGTGCGTTTTAGTACTTATTAATAAACTATGTATGTATATTTCCACAGTTTCTTGTTCATTTGATTGATTTATAGAGCTTGCAGTTCTTGAGATCCTCTCTCTGTGACGTCTCGGTAGATTTGATTGACAGATCCAACGAACTTACCCTAGGTACCTCTCCTTTTATAGTGCGCCCTCGTGTTTAAGCACTTACAATCAAGTGTAAACTGCAAAAATGCCTGCTCTCGCGATTCTTTTAGTATCATTGATCGTGCTAATTCCAAATTCCAACCGAAGCTTAAAGAAGCCTTCCATGCATATCCATTGGGAAAAGCCCATTCTTAAGAAATACGGGACAAATACGGCATACGGTAGAACTCGGACTCGGACTCGGACTCGGATTCGGACTCGGACTCGGACTCGGACTCGGACTCGGACTCGGACTCGGACTCGGACTCGGACTCGGACTCGGACTCGGACTCGGACTCGGACTCGGACTCGGACTCGGACTCGGACTCGGACTCGGACTCGGACTCGGACTCGGACTCGGACTCGGACTCGGACTCGGACTCGGACTCGGACTCGGACTCGGACTCGGACTCGGACTCGGACTCGGACTCGGACTCGGACTCGGACTCGGACTCGGACTCGGACTCGGACTCGGACTCGGACTCGGACTCGGACTCGGACTCGGACTCGGACTCGGACTCGGACTCGGACTCGGACTCGGACTCGGACTCGGACTCGGACTCGGACTCGGACTCGGACTCGGACTCGGACTCGGACTCGGACTCGGACTCGGACTCGGACTCGGACTCGGACTCGGACTCGGACTCGGACTCGGACTCGGACTCGGACTCGGAATCGGACTCGGACTCGGACTCCTGGTCAAGTTCAGGCGGCCATTATCCAAGCTCAAGTACCGGCAAACAACCACCGGCGAACAACTAGCAAGTACCATCGAACAACCAGCAAGAACCGGCGAACAACTAGCAAGAACCGGCGAACAGACCAGCAAGAACCGGCGAACAACCAGCAAGAACCGGCGAACAACTAGCAAGAACCGGTGCAATATCTCAGATATCTTATCCATATGAAGTTGAAAACAGCTTACCTTCCTAAATCGCTCATGTTTCCCATTTTACCCATGCTAGACTTCATTCCAGGTCAACATTTCCAAATACAGCGATTTAGGAAGGAGGTAAGCTATTTTTAACTTCATATGGATAAGATATTGCACCTAATTAATATTCGTAAATCGTCTAACATGCACCAACTGAAATTGTCGTAACTTTTGAAATATCCAAAACGTACACAGGTTTTTACAGATTTGTGTAAATGAAATGATGTTTAATCCGATTGTGTCAATGAGAGAGTCCAGCGAGGTGCCACTTTTGCAAAATAATCGAGTAAAGTTGGGTAATTTTGAGCCGCCGTTCAGTTAGATCTTAGTGGGGTTAATTATCAACTAATTTTCTCATAAACGGCTGAACCGATTAATAACGCTTTACCTCTAGACAAACTAGATACATTTATCTATAACATGATATAAAAAGTTTCGCTGCATAATGCGAGACGAAGTTTGTACAGCGCCGTAAAGAAGTGTATAATTTCATGCAAATTTGACCTCTTGACCAGCTCTCAGACGGAATCATTTCAAAAAATAAAATAAAATAAAATAAAAATATTTTGAAGCAAACCAAACCCGTTTTAGTTTTAACCTTGATATAGTCTTTCATTAGCTAGAGTTTGGGAGATATTTATTTTAGAAGCAAAAACGGCTGAGAGGTTTTTAAAGAGATGGCCAGTTAAAGATTAAAGATTAATGTGATATTTTTTTGGGCATAATGGTTTATTTATTAGGCCCATGAAGTTCATTTATGCCCTCGCTACGCATAAATAATCTTCATTGGGCCTAAATAAACCATTATGCCCTCAAAAGATCACATTAATGTTATATTTTTCTAACAATACCTATTATTCCACTATGTATTTAATATTCAATTCAATCTGTGCTTCATCACTGAAGATGGCAAACGTTATTGCCGAAACATGTCAAAAAAACTAAAAAGTTTCGTGTTGTTCTTGAAAATATGTATTACTTACTGCTGTTCAGACCTTTTGGCAATACAAATAAATAAAAATATAGATGAAAATATTAGAAGTTCAAAAATTGATATCTTCTGGCAAGGTAGAAATTTGGTTATGTGGATTGAAATCTGTCGATGTGGAAATCTGTCGATGTGGAAATCTGGCAATGTGGAAATCTGGCAATGTGGAAATTTTGTAATATGGAAATCTGGCAATGTGGCCATTTGGTAGTATGGAAATCTGGCAATGTGGAAATCTGGCAATGTGGTAATTTGGTAATGTGGAAATTTGGTAATGTGGAAATTTGGTAATGTGCCAATGTGGAAATGTGGAAATCTGACCATGTGGAAATCTGGCAATGTGGAAATCTGGCAATGTGGCCATTTGGTAGTATGGAAATCTGGCAATGTGGAAATCTGGCAATGTGGTAATGTGGAAATTTGGTAATGTGGAAATTTGGTAATGTGCCAATGTGGAAATGTGGAAATCTGACCATGTGGAAATCTGGCAATGTGGAAATCTGGCAATGTGGAAATTTGGTAATGTGGAAATCTGGCAACGTGGAAATCTGGCAATGTGGAAATCTGGCAATGTGGTAATTTGGTAATGTGGAAATTTGGTAATGTGCCAATGTGGAAATGTGGAAATCTGGCAATGTGGAAATCTGACAATGTGGAAATCTGGCAATCTGGCAATGTGGAAATCTGGCAATGTGGAAATTTGGTAATGTGGAAATCTGGCAATGTGGAAATCTGGCAATGTCGAAATCTGTCAATGTGGAAATTTGGTAATGTGGAAATTTGGTAATGTGGAAATCTGGCAACGTGGAAATCTGGCAATGTCGAAATTTGGCAATGTGGTAATTTGGTAATGTGGAAATTTGGTAATGTGCCAATGTGGAAATGTGGAAATCTGACCATGTGGAAATCTGGCAATGTGGAAATCTGGAAATCTGGCAACGTGGAAATCTGGCAATGTCGAAATCTGGCAATGTGGAAATGTGATGTGGAAATTTGGCAACGTGGAAATCTGTTCTGTCGTAGCTTTTGTCCGGTGTGTTTCTATAGATTTCCTTAACCTATGGATTTATTATACACCGACACAGCCCAATGTTTTCGTTGGTCTTGATAAGGACATCCACCTGCAGTGCTCACGCACATCTTTTCTTTGAATGATGTTTTTGAGATATTGTCCAATTTTCGAAACCACATTTTTGTGATGATAGTAAAATCCTTTTCCTGTCAGTAGTTGATAGACCATTGAGCACAGTCTCTGCGTGTAAGAATTGTTTATAGGCCATTGAGCAAAGTCTCTGCGTGTAAGAATTGTTTATAGGCCATTGAGTAAAGTCTCTGCGTGTAAGAATTGTTTATAGCCCATTGAGCAAAGTCTCTGCGTGTAAGAATTGTTTATAGGCCATTGAGTAAAGTCTCTGCGTGTAAGAATTGTTTATAGGCCATTGAGCAAAGTCTCTGCGTGTAAGAATTGTTTATAGGCCATTGAGCAAAGTCTCTGCGTGTAAGAATTGTTTATAGGCCATTGAGCAAAGTCTCTGCGTGTAAGAATTGTTTATAGGCCATTGAGCAAAGTCTCTGCGTGTAAGAATTGTTTATAGGCCATTGAGTAAAGTCTCTGCGTGTAAGAATTGTTTATAGGCCATTGAGTAAAGTCTCTGCGTGTAAGAATTGTTTATAGGCCATTGAGCAAAGTCTCTGCGTGTAAGAATTGTTTATAGGCCATTGAGTAAAGTCTCTGCGTGTAAGAATTGTTTATAGGCCATTGAGTAAAGTCTCTGCGTGTAAGAATTGTTTATAGGCCATTGAGCAAAGTCTCTGCGTGTAAGAATTGTTTATAGGCCATTGAGCAAAGTCTCTGCGTGTAAGAATTGTTTATAGGCCATTGAGCAAAGTCTCTGCGTGTAAGAATTGTTTATAGGCCATTGAGCAAAGTCTCTGCGTGTAAGAATTGTTTATAGGCCATTGAGTAAAGTCTCTGCGTGTAAGAATTGTTTATAGGCCATTGAGTAAAGTCTCTGCGTGTAAGAATTGTTTATAGGCCATTGAGCAAAGTCTCTGCGTGTAAGAATTGTTTATAGGCCATTGAGTAAAGTCTCTGCGTGTAAGAATTGTTTATAGGCCATTGAGCAAAGTCTCTGCGTGTAAGAATTGTTTATAGGCCATTGAGCAAAGTCTCTGAGTGTAAGAATTGTTTATAGGCCATTGAGCAAAGTCTCTGAGTGTAAGAATTGTTTATAGGCAATTGAGTAAAGTCTCTGCGTGTAAGAATTGTTTATATGCCATTGAGCAAAGTCTCTGCGTTTAAGAATTGTTTATAGGCCATTGAGCAAAGTCTCTGCGTGTAAGAATTGTTTATAGGCCATTGAGCAAAGTCTCTGCGTGTAAGAATTGTTTATAGGCCATTGAGCAAAGTCTCTGCGTGTAAGAATTGTTTATAGGCAATAAGCCAGTTCAGAGTTTAAGAATAAGGTTCAGTGCGCATGCGATTTTATCCCGATTTTATCACCTTCTTTTTAAGCAATACAACACATTTTCCGTGTTTATATTAACTTTTACAAACACGCGGGATGTTGGGAGAACACGAGAAAAGTTTGAAAATCACGAGCCTCCGGCTCTGCTTTGTGAGTAAATAGAGTAATACGGCTATCGTTGCTTGGTATTTTCAGTCGTACACTTGATAAAATATTGTAGCTATAGAACTCAAAGAACGGTTAGTATGTGAGTTACATTTAGTTTTCTTCGTTATTCAATGTTCTGGACAAAATAGGACGACTCATCTGTCACTCGTCGTTTCGTGTGTTAATCAATGCACTTGTTCGGCTTCACAACAAAATCACATTTAGATAGAAGTTGAACTTGAGAAAATAAGAAATGCTGTAATTCTATGGCTTTTGTTTAGTAAATAAAACATGTTTGACAACAGAAAAAAAAAAAATTTTCGAATTGAATCCACTGCATCGCTTCAAGGTCTGTCAAGGTCACGCCAAACCATGTTTATACAGTGAGTGAACTCTCTCCTAACGGACACCTCAATAAGTCGACGGACACCTCTCTATAACGGACACCATTTGCTGGTCCCTGCCGAAAACCCGTTCTTTCACTGTATCTAAACCCTCTATAAGATGGACACCTCTCTAAGACGGACAACGGACACTTTTTATATTAATTTTGGTTAAAAATAGGTCAAAAAACTCCCTGTAAGACGGACACTAGCCAGATGTTTGATACTAAAGTTAATGACAGAAAACAAACAGATCACGTATAGCGTGTCGTACAGTAAATGTAAACTACTTTTAATAGAATTGCACGCAAAATGTTCTTGTCCCATTAACTGGTTGAGTAAAAAAATGTCTGTCAGCTTTGACTTGTACCTCTATCTTGCTTTAGTTAAAGGTGTCAAATTGCATAGCTCTCCTTAAGACGGACACCTCTCTAAGACGGACAGTTGGTGGTGGTCCCGAGGATGTCCGTCTTAGAGAGAGTTCACTGTATTCACTTTTACAAACACGGTTTTTGGGAGCTTCTAGCCAATCAGAGCGCGCGTTATATATATGTTATTTTATAATGTTATTTAAAATAACACAAACGTTAACAAAAGAAGGTGGTAAAATCGGGATAAAATCGCATGCGCACTGAACCTTATTCTTAAACTCTGAACTGGCTTATTGAGCAAAGTCTCTGCGTGTAAGAATTGTTTATAGGCAATTGAGCAAAGTCTCTGCGTGTAAGAATTGTTTATAGGCCATTGAGCAAAGTCTCTGCGTGTAAGAATTGTTTATATGCCATTGAGCAAAGTCTCTGCGTGTAAGAATTGTTTATAGGCCATTGAGCAAAGTCTCTGCGTGTAAGAATTGTTTATAGGCCATTGAGCAAAGTCTCTGCGTGTAAGAATTGTTTATATGCCATTGAGCAAAGTCTCTGCGTGTAAGAATTGTTTATATGCCATTGAGCAAAGTCTCTGCGTGTAAGAATTGTTTATAGGCCATTGAGCAAAGTCTCTGCGTGTAAGAATTGTTTATAGGCCATTGAGCAAAGTCTCTGCGTGTAAGAATTGTTTGATGTAAATCGGCCTACATGTAATTGATAGTGTTCCAGTTGATCGACGAAAAAGAAGAAAATACGCCTAATTTGTTACTCTGGAGCTTTGGTCAGTTGCATAAAAACGTCAGGAAAGCTAGTAATATATACATTGTAAACTGAGTGCATTATATACTGTACATAGTTTGTACATGTATTTACAAGCAGGTAATATTCAATATATAATGAGCAATTCAATCTATAAACTGGCAGGAATTCATAGATAAGTCATGTCCTAATAAAACCTGGTTTAAATAAATTATTTTGCAGATGAGCAACCTGAGTTTTCAACAGAGAATTTACATGAAGTTGAATCAATATTATTAGTATGCGATGCAATCTTATCAAGTCTGGTGAAATCTGCCAGGAAAGACTATTCCAATGAGGTATGGAAAATCCATTGTGTGCTTTCTACAAATAACACCTTCCCCAACTAGGTACCACCACTTGAGTTAAAGGATTCTTTTTATCTTCAAAGGTTTCATTAACTTTAAAACATGTCATGAGGCAAACAGCATCAGCGATAGTGATAATCTGTGCTTGTCATATGAGAGAACATCAATGGACAAGTGAAATTACAAGGAACACAGCAGAAGGTTCAGACTACCCCAGTGTACAGTGCACTGTAAACACCAGCATAAAAGCCACAGATAAGCCACACCCACAGATAACCACACCCACAGATAAACCACGCCTACAGATAAGACACACCCACATATAAGACACACCCACAGATAAGCCACACTCACAGATAAGCCACACCCACAGATAAGACACACCCACAGATATGCAGATAAGCCGCACCCACAGATAAGCCGCACCCACAGATAAGCCACACCCACAGATAAAGACACCCACTGATGTGTCACACCCACACATAAGCCGCACCAACAGATAACCACACCCACAGATAAGCCGCACCCACAGATAAGCCGCACCCACAGATAAGCCGCACCCACAGATAAGCCACACCCACAGATAAGACACCCACAGATAAGCCACACTCAGATAAGCCACACGCACATATAAGCCATACCCACAGATAAGCCACACCCACAGATAAGACACCCACAGATAAGCCACACTCAGATAAGCCACACCCACAGATAAGCCACACCCACAGATAAGACACCCACAGATAAGTCCCGCTCACAGATAAGCCACACTCACAGATAAGATACACTCACAGATAAGCCACACTCACCGATAAGCCCCGCTCACAGATAAGCCACATTCACAGATAAGCCACACGCACAGATAAGCCACACCCACAGATAAGCCACACCCACAGATAAGCCACACCCACAGATAAGCCACACCCACAAATAAGCCACACCCACAGATAAGCCACACCCACAAATAAGCCACACTCACAGATAAGACAGATACCCACAGATACCCACAGATAAGCCACACCCACAGATAAGCCACACCCACAGATAAGCCACACCCACAGATAAGCCACACCCACAGATAAGACAGACACCCACAGATAGGCCACACCCACAGATAAGCCACACCCACAGATAAGCCACACCCACAGATAAGACAGACACCCACAGATAAGCCACACCCACATATAAGCCACACCCACAGATAAGCCACACCCACAGATAAGCCGCACCCACAGATAAGCCACATCCACAGATAAAGACACCCACTGATGTGTCACACCCACACATAAGCCGCACCAACAGATAAGCCACACCCACAGATAAGCCGCACCCACAGATAAGCCGCACCCACAGATAAGCCACACCCACAGATAAGACACCCACAGATAAGCCACACTCAGATAAGCCACACGCACTGATAAGCCATACCCACAGATAAGCCACACCCACAGATAAGACACCCACAGATAAGCCACACTCAGATAAGCCACACCCACAGATAAGCCACACCCACAGATGACACCCACAGATAAGACACCCACAGATAAGCCCCGCTCACAGATAAGCCACACTCACAGATAAGATGCACTCACAGATAAGCCACACTCACAGATAAGCCCCGCTCACAGATAAGCTACATTCACAGATAAGCCACACGCACAGATAAGCCACATCCACAGATAAGCCACACCCACAGATAAGCCACACCCACAGATAAGCCACACCCACAGATAAGCCACACCCACAGATAAGACACACCCACAAATAAGCCACACTCACAGATAAGACAGATACCCACAGATAAGACACCCACAGATAAGCCACACCCACAGATAAGCCACACCCACAGATAAGCCACACCCACAGATAAGCCACACCCACAGATAAGACAGACACCCACAGATAAGCCACACCCACAGATAAGCCACACCCACAGATAAGCCACACCCACAGATAAGCCACACCCACAGATAAGCCACACCCACAGATAAGCCACACCCACAGATAAGCCACACCCACAGATAAGCCACACCCACAGATAAGACAGACACCCACAGATAAGACACCCACAGATAAGCCACACCCACAGATATCTGCATCCACAGATACGCCATGCCCGCATATACATGTGTAATCTGCATCCACAGATACGCCACACTCATAGATGCTTATAAGCTGTTTAGAGTACAGGATAACATTGAATCTGTACAATAGGCATGGAATTTATATAGCTGTAGGTTGTTAAATTGATTCAGGCTAAAATTTGTTTCTAATGTTATATTTTGTTTTGTGTTATGTTATGTTTAGATATCTTGCAAATCGTGTGTGAAGGCTGTCAGACTGAATCCATAACATATCTTTTGTGTGGCAATGCAAAGGAATGTACAACAGCACTCTTTACAAGTGGACTTTTAGCATCAATTCTTGACACTCTTCAAACTAGACTGTTGTCATGGCCGGCTTTACCTCACGTTACCTTCTGGTGTATCACACAAGTAAAGGTGATGTATGTTCTAAATATATAGTCAACACTCCTTAATCCAGCCACTCTTTTATTTCCCATCTTATTGATGGCGAGAGGGTGATGTCTATCTTGGAAGAGTGTCCACATGGTTGACTGTCTTTATTAATAATCTATATGAATAGGAAATCATATGGTTTTGAGTACAATGTGGTAGATACATTTGAACAAGTGGGTTTTACCCTGCGAGCAAAGGTTCCTTTTCGTCTTTCTATAGTGTTCACTGAGTCTTTTACTTTTGCTGAACGGCTTTTTGTTTTGGCTTTTACCTTGCTGTTCTTGTACATGTAGTTCGAAAGAAACCTCTGCCAGGACTCGGCACTTTTCCATTTGAGCATGCGTCGAGTTGTCGTCCACAAATGGGACGATAAGGCGCACGCATAAAAGATGGAAGTATTTTACTGACAAGAAACGAGCCTGCGATGTGTGTGCGCAGCCATATTTGAATGTTACTATGACAACTTGTGACGTACCTAATGACGACACTCGACGCATGCTCAAACAGAATAGAGCCGAGTCTGGGCAGAGGTTTGTTTCGAACTACTACGAACAGCAAGGTAAAAGTCAAAACATAAAGCCGTTCAGCAAAAGTAAATTGCACAAGCCTGTACTGTTAATAATATACATGAAAAGCCAATAATTATAGAGTATTTCACTGACCCGGCGTAGTCAATCCACAGGTAGCCCAAGCTCACTGTTTGTGGCTATTAACTGCTAGGGAAAAGCAGCTAAACCTTAACGAAATTCGCTGTAACTCAGCAGGAGGATAACCAAGTATATAAAGAAGACACCATGTAAGTCTTATTGGATTTTATTAAAATTCAACGATTTTATTCCATGTTTCGTTTAGTCACATATATCTCTAGTAAATAGCCACAAACAGTGAGCTTGGGCTACCTGTGGTCAATCGAACAAAACCGAACAAAAAATCAATCGAATTCAATCGACCGATTGTTTTACGATTGGTTCGGCAATCGAACAGAATCGAACCGGAACTTTTGGGAGAATTCGATTACCGAACACAATCGAACCAATCGAACTCACAATCAATTGGATTGGTTCGATTTTGTTCGGTGAAAATAAAACGCTAAAAAAATAATATATTGATAAGCACTGCAGTCCTAATAAAATCGGAAGATTTCTGTCATCTAATAACCTTGTAAGCCAAGGCTAAAGAACGCAATAAATTTAATTTAAACACATTTCAAGGGCAACTCTAAAAGGGCCAAAGCACAGTCACCAATTCATGCTCCCACACTGACCACAAAGGAGCACTCATGGTATCCTTAAACCACGACAGAGATCGTGAGCTTCACCGTCGACATCTTGCGTTTCTTCTGGCGCAGCGTGCTCGGATTTGAAATTTGAGCCGTCCATAATTAATGAATTTGACCACGGAAAACTGGGAGTTTTGACAGCGCGGAGCATGAAAGATGTTCAATCAGTTCGATTTTGTTCGATTAAAGAAGCATTCGATTACCGAACGTTCGATTGACTACGCCGGGCACTGAGAAAGATCAAAACTCTGAAGATAACAAACCCAGCTTTCGCTCGATGCATATGCATGATGGCGTCAGTAGCGTGCGCACTGATATTTTATTCAAAAACAACATACAGTACCGCTCAGAATTAAGCGCACTTAAAAACGCGTTTTGAACGCGTTTTGAACGCGTTTTAAACGCGTTTTAAACGCGTTTAAATTGCGTTTAGAACGCGTTTAACTCTGAACACGTTTAGGACTAAACGCGTTTAACATTGCGAATGACGAGATGCTATAAGTTAACGCCGGCCGTCAGTTCGCTTGATTTCAAACAACCTCTAGTTGGTTATTTCTAGCAATAAACACATGAAATACGATCTATAATTCTCAAGGCACAACATGAGAATGTTATTAAAACTCTTTTCCTTACGCCAAATGAGTTTTCATTGCGATTATAACGCGACGCTCTAAGTCCACGCCGTCGTTACGGACTTGAATGATCGTAAATAAGATACTAGAAATTCCAGTTCGTGAAGTAGGCAGTAATACAATATTTGCTTACTTTTGTCATTCAGTTCTTGTCCAATCAGTCCAGGTCAAACATACCGTCTGAATATTGCATATTTTACAATCTGTTTAGACGATGGCTTAAATGCAGAATTTTGTAAAACTTTATGGCCGCTAGTGGGTGGTTTGGTAGTTGATAGTTTGAATGAACCCTACGAGAAAGGAGAACTCTCCAACTCACAAAAACAAGCTATTATTAGCCTGCGTAGCCAGGCTCTAGGGGAAAGGAGGGGGAGAGGGGGAAAGGGGAAGGGGAAAAGGGGAGGGGGACTGGAGAAGAGGGGACGGAGAGAGGGGGAGGGAGAGCCTGCAGTCACCTATTGTTATTTTTCGTGTGTAGCGTTCGCTGGCGAACGCTGATTACCCATTGGCTAAAACCCTGTCAATCAAAGAGTTCAGATATTTTAGATTTAGATTTCATTCAAGATAGCTGACGGTGGCGAGTACGAGATTGAATGCTGTTTACCATAGTGAATCCCGAGCAGCTGTACGAGGGAAAATATTTACTGGCTGTCCTGCCGACAGGGTAAAATATTTCAACTCGGTATATTTCGACTTGGAAGTTCTTCTGTTCTCAGTGTGTTCTCAATGATCAAATTGAAGAGCGAGAGTCAAGTATCTGCCTGTAATCTAACAGAAAAGCTGGAGAACCTTCAAGGTCGAAGCGGGAAGACTCGGAAACCCAATTGTATACGCGTCGGCCTAAAGCGCAACTGATATGCACTTAGAGAGACTCGTGCTTCACGCGGAGTCTTACTATAGAGGTCGTCAATATTCAGGCTAGATATATAACACATTATCTTGAAGTTTGCTATCAGTCACATGTATTCAGTTGATCGCTCTTTTAACGGAGAACGAACTCGCTGTGATTTGCGATTAGCAGGACTGCTTCTTTCTGGTGACAACAGACGTTACTGGACGTTTGACCTTTCTTCCACAAAGTTTCCAATGTTACTTAGATAAAAAGCTCACACAAGTTCATGATTTTTCGGCCACAAACGTTTATTGACGTTTATATATTCCAATAATTTGTTAACAAACGGAACACTTCATTTTGCAAGTTTTCGTTAGGTTTTAGAGCGTATTTACTTGTAGCGTAGCCAGGCTAACAGCAGGAGATGTGCGAGTTCTGGCACTTCAACGGAAGTCAAAAAATTCAGCTAGGTTCTGATTGGTTAACTTTGACAGTTTACGTTTTCCAGACACATCAGCATGTGAATGTTAATTAGGGGGCGGCATGAAAAATAACAATAGGTGACTGCAGGCTCTCCCTGCCCCTCTCTCCGCCCCCTCTTCTCCAGTCCCCCTCCTATTTTCCCCTTCCCCTTTCCCCCACCTCTCCCCCTCCTTTCCCCTAGAGCCTGGCTACGCAGGCTAGCTATTATTAAATTGATAGAGAAAAAAGATCGAGATAAAACTCTTTTAAAGAACTGGAGACCGATATCGTTGATGAATGTCGATGTTAAGATAGCCACTAAAGCACTTGCTGAACGACTAGAATCCGTACTGCCACACATTATTCATAGAGACCAGAATGCTTATGTGAAAGGTAGACTTATTTTTGGCAGTGTAAGACTTATTGACGATTTAATGTTTTATGCTTCACGCTACTAGAGCGTCTTGTTTCAATCTAAAAATAGACGAGAATAGATTTAGATTTTTGCCCCTTGACCTCAGGTGCTTCCCCTGATTGGTTTGTGCTTTGTAATCTTTCTTGTGGGTTTGCGAAGAAAGAGGTCGTCGTGTTGAGATGCGTGTTGATAACTCTCGTGGTCTCGTTCCCAGTCCCACTCGATGGCAGATTCATGACTCCGATGAACAACAACAACAACAACAAAAATACCAACTGTAATTATAGACTCGGCCCGGCCTTAGGCCTGGGCCCGAGTAATAACATTACAACATGAGTGCAGCAGGGTGACTTGGCTAATACGTCACCCAATTACTTACATACATACACATCCTAAAAATAAAGATAAAAACTAGCCCTAGATTACTATATAAAATATCCATCTTAGAAAAGAAACAACTAATTTTTATTTTTTAATGAAATTCATAATAGTCCAATATGCCGGTCAGCGACTATGCCGAATATTTCACAGCAATAGCCCGTAAAAGACACTAGAAATGGACAAAATTAGCCCGTCAATGACTATGCTGAATATTTCACAGCAATACCCTGTACAAGGCACTATAAATGGATAAAATTTTATGATTAATATTTCACAGCAATAACGCTTAAAAAGTAATATGGCCGGTCAGCGACTCTGCTGAATAATTCACAACAATAGCCCTTAAGGCACTATAATTGAATATAACTTGTTGATCTATAGTATACTGAATATGTCGCATTAAAAGGCAACATAATTTACAATAATAAAAATGCCTGGGAGTTATCAGTTATGTTTTTCATGTTGTTGTGCTTAAGGCATGCCCGCCGCTATGCGGCGTTTTCCCCCATGGGACCACCATTAGTCTTATATACCACTCCTTCAAGTGTATTCGTCACTTGACGCTTCCAGTGCATTTCAGTTAGTAGTTCTGTTGGTACGTTTCTGCCAGTCCCTTAGTCTGCTTTTCCCGCAATTACACTCATTAGTTCTAGTTGTACCGTGTCAGTTACACATCTAAACAGCCCTCGTTATTCATATACTTGTAACTAGTTATCGGTCTATCAACTCTCTACATTGTACACTATTATATCATACTTTGAACACCAATAAACACTGATTTGCTGGATGGCTACCCTCCAACTTGTATTGTCGTTATCACTTAAATATGAAACGTTTTCTATTCGGCTGAGCGAAGCGAAAGAGAATAGAAAGATATTTCATTTATATCAATAATAATAATAATAATAATAATAATAATAATAATAGAATAAAGATAAATATGGCTAAGAAATTATGAATGTCTTAAATAATTATGTATCCCTATAAATAAATATCACTATAAATAATCGATCAATTGATTAATTATTAATAAAAATATCAATTATTTTAACTAATAAAATTTAAACAATTTGCATAATAACTAGATATATTCAACAGCCATACATACAATGTACATAATTACTTTTGTACCAAAACACATTGAACATGTAACAACATAACTCCAATGACAACAACATTACAACATGAGCGCAGCAGGGTGACTAATGGCAGACATTACAAGCACAGTGTCGCCGGTACATTTATGCGCCACCCCTTAATGCTGCAAAATTTATAATGAAGTCCAATTTGCCGGTCAGCGACTATGCTGCATATTTCACAGCAATAGACCTTAAAAGGCAATGTGGCCGGTCAGCGACTATGCCGAATATTTCACAGCAATAGCCCGTAAAAGGCAGTATATGGACAAAATTTATAATTAATTAATAATAGTCCAATATGCCGGTCAGCGACTATGCTGAATATTTCACAGCAATAGACCTTAAAAGGCAATGTGGCCGGTCAGCGACTATGCCGAATATTTCACAGCAATAGCCCGTAAAAGGCAGTATATGGACAAAATTTATAATTAATTAATAATAGTCCAATATGCCGGTCAGCGACTATGCTGAATATTTCACAGCAATAGACCTTAAAAGGCAATGTGGCCGGTCAGCGACTATGCCGAATATTTCACAGCAATAGCCCGTAAAAGGCAGTATATGGACAAAATTTATAATTAATTAATAATAGTCCAATATGCCGGTCAGCGACTATGCTGAATATTTCACAGCAATAGCCCGTAAAAGGCAATGTGGCCAGTCAGCGACTATGCAGAATATTTCACAGCAATGGCCCGTAAAAGGCAGTATATGGACAAAATATGTCGGTCTATACAATACAATACTTACAATAAAATGATCAATACAAATATTGCGGATTATGTCACATTAAACGGCAACTTAATTTAAAATAATAAAATGCCTGGGAGTTATCAGTTGAATAACTCACTTATATCAATAATAATAATAATAATAATACACTTTATTTAAACAGGGAGACCAGGCCCTTAAGAACGTTCGCGGACAAAAAAACTATCCATGTTTTTTTTCCTGAAACTTCGTATGGTGAAATAAGATCATTATAGAAGCTAAATGAGCAAATAAAAAATGGGGTCACCGACATCGCTATGGAGCCAGATTTCTTCAAAGTATACCCTTTTTCTGATCGAAAATTACGTGCGTTAAATCCACGGAAAGTCGAGAATGACAGGTATTTTTTTGTAGAAAAACTAAACGGATTGCTAAAATTTTCCTCAAATGGCTATCTAAGAGTTTATAGAATAAAATTATGGATTTCAAAGTACTCTTTCCTGAGTTCTTATCCCTCATATAACAATCATCGGGACCTTGGACAGAGTAGAGGCAATACCACTCTGTCCGAATTAGATTCAATCTGAAAACAGGCTCTACTTCATGCTACTCAAGAGTCCAACACATGTGGGATACGATGTCCTCGACTCTGCGCATGAGAAGAGTATATGCAGACTGGAATTCTTGCTTTTCCGGGCTAAAATCTTGCAACCCTTTATTTATTGCCTTTAGTCCATTGCATGTAATAATTTTTAAATGAGTATGAGAAGTCGTTTCAAAGCCTCGAATTCGGACTAGACGGGATTTCCAGTGCTCGGCTTCGCCTCGGCCTGGAAACCCCGTCTAGTCCTCATTCTCGGCTTTGAAACATTACATGACAAAAGATCGCAATAATTTGAATCTTCTATAAGACTCGAGTTGAATCTCCAGAAAGAAGGCCCGCATTTCTGACTTGAGAGATGGAATTGTATCAACGGCATCAACATCCTGGGCCCGGATGTTCGAAAGTGGGTTAACGCTAACCCAGGGTTAAATATGGTAACCTAGGAAAACATATTAAGTATTAACCCTAGGTTAGCGAATTTAACCCAGGGTTAGCGTTAACTCGCTTTCGAACAACCGGACCCAGAAGTCGAGTCTCCTTTGTATGAGAGAAATCTTTCCCTTTTTTTCTTTCAATTGAGGGCTACCCCTTTAATCCTATGTTAAATTATAGGATTTACAGTATATTAAGGTATCAGGGTACCCCTACCGACCGGTATGCATTCAAGACGCCTTAAGACAGAATCCGTTCATTTAAACCCCAATAAAGTATACATTTTCTGAAAGCTAAATAAATAGAGATTCCAACTAATGGTCTATTAACAAACTAGACGCTCTTGTAGCGTTAAGTCGGGCTTCTTAAAGCAAGCAGTGGTTGCTGCGATCGGTAATCTCGACTGAATCTGATTTGCTCTCGACCATATATCCATTGTCAATGAAATATTGTCAATGGCAATAAAGCTCGAGCAAGAGCCCGCGCGCCGTAGACTAATGCATCAAACACGTAGGCAAGGTAATTCATTAACGCACTATGGTTTTGAATGATCATAAAGTATTGTATATAGCTAATTGCATAATCGTTGTCGGGTTGAAAAGTCATAAATCATAGAAGCTGAGACCGCAAGGATGGATGGGAAATCAGTTCATGAGCCACATTACATGCATATATATTCAATGTTCTCGTAGTTTTGAAGGAATATGAGCTATTTAACTAACATCCTACAAGTCTGGATAAAAAGGTCGATGATATGATGATGTTATTTGTGAGTTTTAATTTCCCAGAATTCCTTTTGGTCATAGCTTTCATGATTTTCAACCCGACAACGATTATGCAATTAGCTATATGTACAATAATCAAATCTCCCAGCACAAGAATAGCTTTTGCTAGAATATCACAATCATCAAGAGTATTTACCATGTCTTCTACTGAATACATGAAATTCCATACACAGGACGTGACGAGATAACGATCGCTTCTACAATACTAATAACTTAATACTGATTGTACAAACAAAATCTAACCGTATTTTACTAGCATTTAACGGCCGCATTTAACACAATGAAACAAAACAAAAGAATGACGATATTTACTGTGAGGACTGTAAGAGCCACATGTGCTGAATAAGTACTTTTCCAGTTGCTTCGTGGACGATCATCTTTCGCTTCATCTAATATGGCGACGTTCAAGTTCAGGTCAAGATCAGTCTTGCTCTTGCTTTTCTTGCAATCAGAGTAGTTCTTTTCAGCTTCAGAGTTCGTTGTTAAGTCAATAGTCATTGTTTTGTCATTTTGTTCGTAGTTTGTGTTCACAGTTTTCTCATTTGCTTTTGATATTTCATAACATTTTGACTTTAAGACTTTTTCAAATATGATATTGAATCCGCGGAACGACCTGGTCCGAAAACGCTCCACATCTTTTAGAGTAGGTCTACCGCTAACGGTGTGTGAGTTTGTATGTGAGATGAGCGTATTAGACATACTTCGTTCAAATGTTTTTTTTCTCACGATAACAAGACGACATAACCTTCCTTCGACAAGGTTTAGGTTTGTCTCGTCTTGATCCGTCTTGATAAGCCATGTGGTTTGAGCCTTCGGTGATTATCTTAGCGGCCGGCACAGGGCGCATGCGCTGGATTTGAGGTCAACGACGAAGACGACGACGACAAAGAACGCTTCTCATTTTTAGAGTCGGGTCTTCCACAGGAAGCCCGACTAAAAAGAAACAAGCGTTTTAGAAATAAGTCGAGTTCAATGAATTTTCATATAGCGTTATTCGGTGTGTTCCTTGACAGCCGCATTTGATCGGAAATTCAAGATAATTGTCTTTATGCACTCTGGAGATATCAATTATCAAAAGGGTGTCTCCGATTTTCGATAAGTTGCCCCATTGCTTTTATATTTGCAGCTAAGCTTTCGGTACGCTAAAAATACATTGTTTTTGACTAATCAGTTAACAACTCAAGAAAAAAGAAAAAATCAAAAATCGGAGAAACTCTTTTTTGAAGATCAACTAGACGCTCTACTAGCGTGAACTTGGGCTTCTTAATAAAGCTGTTTTGATAGATTTTAAATGTGAAACCTAATAGCTTGTATCATCATACAGAAGTAGTTTTAGCCTACATGTATTACTTGCAGAATTTAAGTCACTCGTTGCGTGACTCAGTAGAGCATACATACGTAATTAGCTTCAACACTCACACTCCTAGCTGACAGCTGCATGGCGAAGCACATTTCGATTACCTTGCAAGAAACGATTTCACAAACTCAATAAAATTACGATCGAGTTCTTACTAAGCCACAGACATCTGTTAGAAATACACTTTCAGACAGAATTGCAAGGCCAAAAAGTATTCTCTAGGATATTTGCATATTTACTAAGCAGTATTAATGAACGACTCGACTGGCTCGAGCAAGGGAGCACGGCAAAATCCTTTTTGAATGCTGCTGGTGATTTGATTTATCGTTATGTACGTCTGCCATCTTGAATTTCGTTGATAAGCTGCTGACCACAACTTCTGTATACTCAAAAATTGGAACGATACAGAGAAGATTAGCATGCGCATGCGCTATGGTGAACTTGCAGATTTGGCGTAGAAACACGACGACGACCAAAAAGAATAACCGTCTGTAATCTTAGACTTGGGCCTTCCACAGGAAGCCCAAGTAATTATCAGACATTTTTGTGAAGTTTCAAATACATCCGATAAAATCCCTTTGTCCAGGAACTCCAAATGTGAGCCTATTTGTTGGCATTTCGGCTTTTTCTCAAAAGACGAGAGAAGGTCAATGTGCCTCTGTTTACATAAGAGATTAGTCCATACCATGACAATGGGATCTAATTACTCACTGACAGATTGTGACCAGATAGTGACCAGAGTATCTGTTTTTCAGTCACACAACGTGCAGTACTTGTTGCCTAATCATTTCGTGCTTGCGGTTACATACATTGCCAGTACACGTGTACACAATGTGTACACATCGGTACGGTATTCAAACAAACGTAATTTCATGTAAACAATCGTGAAATATTTGCGGGAAGTCTGTTGCGTGACTAATTACCACACTGTGATGTACGTGTGTGAGTACTCGCTTGTCAACAGCTTTTCCCTTCAAATGAAATCCAAAATTGGTTTTTTGATTCTAACATTTTAGGAAAACAATATTTTAAGATTCTGTTTTTTGGAGATGATAGATAATATTCAATTTGATTTGAATGTCAAAAAATCTCAAAACCGTTGGTTTGAGAGTTTTTTGGGGGTACCCTGATACCTTAAGGACGTTCGCGCGCATTGTTCACGAGCATCTTTTCTGCGCATAAAATCTAGGTTCGAATCATCTCGTTCCAGTCCTCTTTCCTCACGTCCAAGATGGCAGCCAGTCACACATGTTACGTAGACGATTTTCATCGGCTAATATCTCGAGAACGATATCGGTGATCCCCATTTTTTATTTTGTGACTTTATAAAGAATCATAAAAGCTCGCCATGTACCAAATTTAAAGAATAAAACATGGATAGATTTTGATAAAAACACGAATTTAGATGAAAACTTCAACCTACCTTCACGCGAAAGAGTCGTCGATGGCTACGTGGTGACTGTAAATACGAGCCAAAAACTACAGGTTGTTTCTATATATTCACAAATCTTTGTACAAAATTTTATTCTATAAACTCTTAGATAGCCATTTGAAGAACATTTTAGCAATCCGTTTAGTTTTTCTACAAAAAAATACCTGTCATTCTCGACTTTCCGTGGATTTAACGCACGTAATTTTCGATCAGAAAAAGGGTATACTTTGAAGCAATTTGGCTCCATAGCGAAGTCGGTGACCCCCATTTTTTATTTGCTCATTTAGCTTCTATAATGATCTTATTTCACCATACGAAGTTTCAGGAAAAAAACATGGTTAGTTTTTTTTTGCCCGCGAACGTCCTTAAGACACATGCATGTTTTGCCAACTATTGTTATATTATAGGCGGAAAGCATTGAATATATGAATGCGCCTATACCACTTATTAACTGATGTAACTGTGAGGGTCTTTCTATAATATGAAACTGTCTGTTCTTGTTGCAGTATCCACATCTAGGACGTTATTTATCAACATTACTGACACTGGTACTAACACTTGGCGACAACCATCAGGTACAACAATGTAATTACTGACACTGGTAAAAAACACTTGGTGACAACCATCAGGTACAACACTGTAATTACTGACACTGGTAAAAAAACACTTGGTGACAACCATCAGGTACAACACTGTAATTACTGACACTGGTACTAACACTTGGTGACAACCATCAGGTACAACACTGTAATTACTGACACTGGTACTAACACTTGGTGACAACCATCAGGTACAACACTGTAATTACTGACACTGGTACTAACACTTGGCGACAACCATCAGGTACAACAATGTAATTACTGACACTGGTAAAAAAACACTTGGTGACAACCATCAGGTACAACACTGTAATTACTGACACTGGTACTAACACTTGGCGACAACCATCCGGTACAACACTGCAATTACTGACACTGGTACTAACACTTGGTGACAGCCATCAGGTACAACACTGTAATTACTGACACTGGTACTAACACTTGGTGACAACCATCAGGTACAACACTGTAACTGTAATTACTGACACTGGTACTAACACTTGGTGACAACCATCAGGTACAACACTGTGACACCATCAGGTTACTGACACTGGTACTAAACACTTGGTGACAACCATCAGGTACAACACTGTAATTACTGACACTGGTACTAACACTTGGCGACAACCATCAGGTACAACAATGTAATTACTGACACTGGTAAAAAACACTTGGTGACAACCATCAGGTACAACACTGTAATTACTGACACTGGTAAAAAAACACTTGGTGACAACCATCAGGTACAACACTGTAATTACTGACACTGGTACTAACACTTGGTGACAACCACAACAACATCAGGTACAACACTGTGACAACCATCAGGTACTGTAATTACACACTGGTACTAACACTTGGTGACAACCATCAGGTACAACATCACTGGTAAAACACTTGGTGACAACCATCAGGTACAACACTGTAATTACTGACACTGGTAAACACTTGGCGACAACCATCAGGTACAACACTGTAATTACTGACACTGGTACTAACACTTGGTGACAACCATCAGGTACAACACTGTAATTACTGACACTGGTACTAACACTTGGTGACAACCATCAGGTACAACACTGTAATTACTGACACTGGTACTAACACTTGGTGACAACCATCAGGTACAACCTGTAATTACTGACACTGCTAAATTACTGACAACATCAGGTACAACACTGTAATTACTGACACTGGTAAAAACACTTGGTGACAACCATCAGGTACAACAACACTGTAAATTACTGACACTGGTACTAACAGACAACATCAGGTACAACACTGTAATTACTGACACTGGTACTAACACTTGGTGACAACCATCAGGTACAACACTGTAATTACTGACACTGGTACTAACACTTGGTGATAACATCAGGTACAACACTGTAATTACTGACACTGGTACTAACACTTGGTGACAACCACCAGGTACAACACTGTAATTACTGACACTGGTACTAACACTTGGTGACAACCACCAGGTACAACACTGTAATGAAGGTGTTTCTGAACAGCTTTTTTGGTACCATATCAAACTCTTTTAGTCTTTTTTTATAGAATTTTCCCATTTATTGCAGTTATTGGTTTTAGATAGTTTAGATGTGGTGTAGCATATTTTGTTGGAAATGAAAGTGCTCCCTTTCTTATCATGCTGCTATTGGCTTTTTTAGAGTGGCTTTTCTTTCTGTTTCAGTTACTGTTGCCATGGTAATGCAAATTTCAATGTACATCATACTAAACTTCAATCTAACACTAATAACTGGTGTAAATCGATCGATCCAACTAAGGGAAACAGTGCCATTGTTAGAAATGGTCGGGCAGATGCCACAGATGGTAGTGAGCGGATTCCCCAAAAATTTTCACCATTCATTACGTTACCTGTACGAAACTATTAAGAACAATGTCATTTAAAGTTTTATTGCTGCCTTTTCTCTGACAACTAATATATTGAAGTATAGACGAACTTTTGCTAACTGTTTGTACATGTGACTGCTGATACGACTAGTCTAAATAAAAGATATGTGGGCTATTAACTTGATAAAAAACATTTTTCTGCATGAAAATGAGCTTAACACTAGTAAATAAGTATGACTTCATGTACTGTTTAATAAACGAGCAGGGTGTTTTATCGGGTTTAAAACCACGAGGCGAAGGCGAGTTTTTTGAACAGCTTCAAAAACGATCTTCCAAAATAATACATTTTCGGATGATTTCAGTAATAAAAAAACAGCAAGGAAAGCACAAGCATAGCAGTATCGTGTTGCTTCTAACGCCTCACACATGCGCACCGATACTACTGATACTCTCAAAACAAAAAGATTCCACATATGGACAACGTTCCGAAAGTGTGACCAAGGAGCAATCTTTCCTGTCAACATATATGTCGTCCCGTACTGGGAGGTCAATGATACTAATAAGCAGTGCATTACCGGTATTGCATTACCATTGATCACTGTGTGCAGGATCGTGCTGCTCATTAGCTGAATGCCCAGACTTCCAGCGGTGGGACTTACATGTCACGTGTGCTTAAAACCTGGGCATATGCGAGCAAAATGTAAATCAACAAAATTCTGTAAATGCGGAAGTGACCGACGACATCACCAGCTACTACACAACCCTCCAAGAACAAGCGAATATGGCGTTGAACAGAATCGTTCTATAGAAAATAAACCAAACTCGGGGACACAAGAAGTGTCGGGTGACAAGTGCAGCGATCAACAAACAACAACACTTTATTAAGGATTTCCTTGTATGCAGGCATCTATTTGAATCAATTGTAAAGGCTTCATCTGCATTAAATTTGTTTAATGAACACTTCGCTACAGGAACAAACAAGGTCAACAAAGCCATTAAAGTGATTGGGAAGTGCATTCACTGCCGAAAACAGATGTCACCGAAAGTCCAACAAGAAATGGCACAACTTCCAAACGTTCGACTGACCCCATTTGAACCCCCGTTTTCCATACGGGAGTAGATTACTTTGGCCCATTCCTGGTCAAGCGAGGAAGAGGAAGGGTGCAGGAAAAGCGTTGGGGAGCCATATGTGTCTGTATGAATACGAGAGCTATCCATCTAGAGGGATCAAAATCCCTCGAAACTGACGACTTCATCCTGGTATTAACACGATTTCTGAATCGTCGAGGTCATGTGAAAGAGCTTCGCTCGGACAATGGTACACACTTTGTCGGTGCTGACAGAGAGATTTCAGAAGCAATAAAGAAGATGGATCACCACAAGCTTGGCCACAAGTTAGCAGAGAGGGGATGCAACTGAGTCTTCCATCCTCCCGGCGCGTCATATATGTCGGGGCCGGGGGTATGGGAGAGATTAGTACGAACTGTCGAGAGAAGTCTAAAGGCTGTCCTCTGCAAAGATTAATTGAATGAAGACGTTCTAACACGGTTTTCACCGAAGCTGAACGCATCGCGAATTCCAGACCACCGACTCGAAATCCTTCAACTCTAGACGACGACGAGGTCTTGACGCCCGATCATTTCTTGAACATAAGGCCTTCTACGAACCTACCTCCAGACGTAGTTGACAAGAAAGATAAGTTCAGCAGAAAACGCTGGCGACAAGCCCAGCTGTTATCCAACCACTACTGGAACCGCTGGTTAAAGGAGTACGTGCCTTCCCTACAGGAAAGACAAAAGTGGCACCACAAACAGACTTACATGTAGTGCTAGTAGCAGATGACAATGTTCCTAGAAACAAGTGGACCTTGGGAAGGATTGTCAACGAGATTGCAGGGCCTGATTAGTGAGGACAGTAGAGATGAAGTCCTATGGCGTAATCCTGAAGCGACCCGCAACCAAGCTCTGTCTCCAGGAAGGGGATGAAAATGAACTTTGAAAGATAATAAGAACTCATAAACTGTCTTTAGTTAGTTAATGAACTCTAGTCGTTCATGGGGGTATGACTTATCCAAATGCCAGCGACTAAAGCAATCAGCAAATATATTGTACACGCCCGAAATGTGGATAACGTGCAGCTCTATGTCGTAACGGTCAGTGGTGAACCAGAGCTGTAGCAAGCATCGTTGCATAAAGCGCGTCTTCAGTGCGACCTGAACTGCAGCGTCATTGTCACACGAGATCTGAAACTTGAGTCCAGAGAGCTTGGAAGCCCAAAATTTCACAGCCATCACGAGTACAAATAATTCCAAAGCATTGATATGCAAAGTGAGCTTAAAGTGTATATCAGGCTTATTTGTTTCTATTGAAAATCGATTACATACGAAGTGAATAGTGGGATGGTTTAGTATTTTTCGCAAATACGAAGCTGAAATCACAAAATACTGAACCATCCCACTATTCACTTCGTATGTAATCGATTTTCAATAGAAACAAATAAGCCTGATATGCACTTTAACTTCTCTATGTGAGGTGGAAAAGCGAACGATATGGATTCATCGAAGCATGTTGCGCCACCACGATGAAGCGAAGAATCACATGTAAATAAAATATCTTGGAAGTCGCAAGCTTGTAGTTGTATCATCAAGAACCGTTGACATGCGATAGAAAGGTAGACCATCAGTCTGCGCGCATGTCGTTAGTGGCAGGACAACGTGATCACTTCGGTGATAAACCACGAAGACAATTAAGCAATCGTGACATGAATATCCTGTACGCATGCTGTGACAAATGGACGTTTTCCAAGCAAGGACTGTAACTGACGCTTTGTTCAGGTAGTTAAGTTCGTCCACTGAGCTAATTCTTCCTCTAGCTCAGTTACTCTCTCTTGGGGAACTTCCATGTCATATCCGCAATAATTCCTAGACAAGTCATTCGTGTTGAAGGTGGTGAGTCCTTTTCAGAAGATGATTGTAAGTCGTGTGAAGGCAGATTCTGCAACCGATGAATGTTCAGCGCCTTAAAAATCGTCCATATAAACATCGGCAATGTGACCTTTAGTAAAGATTTCTAACATATAACGCGCGCTCTGATTGGCTAATAGAACGTGCACCAATTCTCCATGGGTGCACGCTGATGTCATCACAGGTAGCCCAAGCTCAGGCCTATTTTTAACTGAAACAATATTTTCTTATTCAAGGCAATTTGTTTACATTTTGGGAAACCCTTTTAAGTGCATGTTTTCGCTTTTTGATTGGATAAGTTAGGTCAGGACATGACAAGTACAAATCAACGATTCTCAAAATGAAATTTTATTAGTTCAAATTTGTAAAATTTGACAGAAAGCCGAAAGCGAGTTTGAAGTTACCACGTAAATAGCGACTCATATTTTCTTGTATTTTGTTGTGAATGTTGCGTGCGATTTTCACCAAAATATATAGCAAATTCTTGCATGAGATATTGTACCTGCTACATGTATGTTATAAAAGGATTGGTGAACGCCTAAGGCTACGGCTACGCCTCGTGCGACTCTTACGCTTCTTTCGTTGATGCACGCTAGGCATTCACCAATCCTTTAGTATAAACTAGACGCTCTACTAGCGCGAACTCGGGCTTCTTAATAATTAAGGAATGGTCAATGCTTAGCGTGCGTATATCCAGAAGCATTGACCATTGCTTTTATAACATAGCCATGGCTTTTACGCGTCAAAAACTGATTTATTGTTATCAATAATTCTGATCAACTGACAAATTCTTCAAACTGGCGCACGGATATATCTCAATTCTTTCAAATTGTTCAAGATCTTAAGACAACTTTACACAAGCAAACGCCGCTAAAAGTGATCTACATATACACACAACTAACCATGAAAGACAAGAATTTTACCGGTCAAAAACATACTTCTGATCAAATGATAAATTCTTCTAAACCTGCGCACGTATTTGTCAATTCATTCAAAGTGTTCAAAATCTGAAGACGACTTTACACCAGCAAATGTCGCTCAAATGTGCTCTATTTTCTCAAAACTACACATTTTCCGTTGAAAATTTACAAAATAGATTTATCTAAACATTACAAAAAATACAGTTTTTCGTTTTGGCACGTTCTGGAGATGGATTTTCAAAGACCTTTTGAAGTTTAAAAACACATCGATTACGAGCGCTCGACGAAACTACAACTTGGACGTTCTGGATAGTGTAGTTGTTGAAAAGGGAATCAAAGTGGATTGGAGGCTTCATCTGACCCTCACTAAGATGACTGACATTATTTTTCTGTACTGCTGCTGTTACTTGAAAGAACAGTTGAGCCAAAGCAACTGCTGTACATGTAGTGTCGGAAGAACTTTGCTCGAGGCTTCGTGACAAGATTTCGCTGCAATGGTGAAGTTGTATTGACGATGGGCGTGTGTTATAATGAGCCAAGCTTTGCTCATTTCGGTGCCCAGATATCGCCAGGATGTGCCGATACGGTATAAGTACTGAAGTAGTGTATTTTTGCTGTACATTCCCTTCGTCTGATTTCCTCACTTTGGGCCTTTGGCGTAAAATCGCTTCAGCCAGTCAAGCCAAGGTTGGCATCGAGTTTGTCATTCTTTCGAGCAAGTGGAGTTTGGACAAATTGTCTCTTTTATACACCACGCTAAAAAAAGTGATGGAAAAGGTACTTTTAACGTAAGCTTAATGAGGGTTTATCACGTAATTTCAAAACTCATAGGACAAAAAAATGATTATCATAGCTGGAAAGAGCTCGTTGAAATTAGTAAAAATGTCAAGTTTGGAAAAGATCGCTTCACAAATTGCGAAGATATGAATTTTCAAAAATCGAAATTTTGTATGAAAACCTTTGTTGGAGGCAAGAGTTGCCTCCAAGCCGTAATTTCCAAAGGTTTTCATATAAAATTTCGATTTTTGAAAATTCATATCTTCGCAATTTGTGGAGCGATCTTTTCCAAACTTCACATTTTTACTCATTTCAACGAGCTCTTTCCAGCTATGATAATTTTTTGTCCTATGAGTTTTGAAATTACATGAGGAAATTTATTTAAAGTATTTGTTGTTATTATGATATTCAGTTTTCTCACACAAGTTGTCACAAGTAAACTAAGGATATGGTATACGTTCGCGCGGTCTCAGAACTCGAATTTGCTTTTTTTAGCCTATCAGCAAGAAAATATTACAAACTATGATTTGTGAAAACAATTTCTGAATCCGAATTTTTCTTTTTGAGTTATGGACGAAAATGTGCTCCGTCGAATAATATCAACAAGCACGAAATGTGTCAACTAATTAACACTTGCTGGCGCGGGAAAGAACGTCCGGGAATTTGAATTTCTGTAGTGTTGTGATAAAAAGTTCAGTTCGAGAGCAAAGCGTCTTGCCGCCTATATTAGTTTATACATTTTAGAAGTCTCGTTCGTTGGCTTCTTGAGGCTTGTAGAACCAGTTTGTCGGGAGTTTGTTGGCTCAATTAGTTTATGATGACCTCAGTGACCTCATAATGATTCTGATTGGATAAGAAGGTGTCCCAGCCGGAAAATGGCGAAAATGAGGTGTCTTTTGTTTATATAACTTTGGAAGCTTATTTCTCCTAAGTATATTTTGCCGTGAAGCTCGACATAAACGTGAATTAATAGGGTATCTAGAAACGTCTAATTTCCACGAAATTTGGTAGACATCATCTTTGGTATTCGATTTCAAAAAGCGTGTCAGGGATTGTTTGATTTCGCTTTAGATTTCAAGTTATTAGCGTTCATATTACATCAACTCGAAAAATATCTAACATCAAACTTCCAATGCTTGTCATTTTTTTTAGGACTCAAATATCGAAAATCCCCGACACGCTTTTGGAAAACAATATCTGGTGATAGAGATTCAGCATTCAGATTCATATTTGACCGTAACTGGAAGGCTGGTAATTCGATTTTATGAAAGCGTCCATTTTTTGGAATCGGGCCTTCTTTCTCAATGGGATTAAAACTTTTACGATTTTTTATTATTTCATGGTTATCTACAGTTCTTAAGCTTTACTGTGATATATAGTTTTCTATAGTTTAGCCTTTTGTGTTGCGTACATAATTTCTGAAGCGCATGACACCCGCGAACGTATACCATATCCTTAACTTGGACTTGAATTTGTAAAATGTTGCTACGAAATACAATTATCTGTTGCTGCACGATCATTTCTTTTCATAGTTTTCTTCTTCGCTTAAACATATGTTACCTGCCTTTAATTGTTGAAACACACCAGTTTGTCATTTTCTTTGTCCTTTTTGACTGCCTATCCATCAAAAGTTGCTGTAAATCGTCTATGTAAACCGGGATGCAAAGCGTGTTGTGACTCTTCCTAGTTCGGCATTTTCGTTTATGTCGGGTTCGTTAACAATGAATTTTAACCGCTGAGAAAGTCGGTAAGCTTAGGACTCCGTAGTCAATGCTAAATAAAGCAAAGTCATCCATTTTCGTCTTATAGTAGGTAGAAAAACTTCAGCGAAAATCTTTGTTTTTGGATTTTGACGTCATTTTCATGAAATATCTCTATGGTATATTGAAGAAATGGTCAACGCTCAGCGTGCGTCCATCGAGTTATGGATGCACGCGGGAGGCTGCTAAGCACTAGAGAAGCGTACGCCTCGTGCGACTCTAGCTTCTTGAGTGCTTAGCAGCCGACCAAGTGCATCCATAACTCGATTGACGCACAGCTGAAGCGTTGACCATTTCTTTTATAACATAGTTACTGCAAATTCAAATAAAACAATTTTATTTTCCAATTGATTTCAGAGCGCGCGCTATGCCGATGACGTGAGCGTGCGTCCATTGAGTTATGGATGCACGCTCGCGCCCGATAATTAGCCAATCAGAGTGCGCGTTATATCAATGCTATGTTATAACCATTTCTTGTCCATAGATAACCAGCCAATCAGAGCGCGCGTTATATTGTAGCTATGTTATCAGGCTATTTTGTGAATGTGTTATACAAGAGAAAACCACTGTTTTTCTGTTAAGTATGATTTATATTTTCATTCTAAAGCTTTCTTGAACAGAGAGACTATGCTCTCAACGAAAGCCAGGATGTTATGTGTTCTTCGTTACTCGTTACTGAGATAACTACTTTTCCATTAAGCATTCGATTATCTTTTGGACTAGATCCCATTACCGGCTTTAAGACTCGGTGTTACTTTGAAAGTCTACAGAGAATTGCCGTGACTTTGATAATGAAACTAAAATTACATTCTATGTCAAAATTGTAGTCAGTGAGACTGGACCTTTTGACATATTGTCAACAAATACAGGGAAGCACTCTTTGCATTAATCAAAATGCTTTTAGGATCATAATTTACGGTTGTGACTGTCGGAACACATCAATTATTCTAGTATTATTTTATGCCAGATTGTCCAAACCTCCAGTCACACCGAATATCGTTATATGTTCTTGTCCATCGTTTATAGCTATAGTATTTCGACACAACTAGATAACTTATAATTATTGCTATCTAACAGTATAACTTTAGCACAGTATCTTGAACTCTAGCTATACTAAATATATAGATTGCTTCGTGAATCAATTACGTGTTTCACTGTTAAGATCTATAATCAGCTTACGATATAATAATCACAAGTATGCACGAAACGGATATAGATTATTGTAAACAATTAGATGTAAAGTCATTATAAATACGAACAGTCTTAGCTTGTAAAGTCAGTATGAGTTAGAAGCAGAAACAGTAACAATAAAAGAACCAGCGAACGGTACACGCTTTACCAAGAGAATCCCTTCCTTAACAAATGTTTGGAAGAAGCGTAAATATAGCCAATAACTAAAGTTCAATAGTTCATGAACATCTGTGATGCGTTTATTTTTTACTACGAACAATATTTCCTGCATTTCTGGGCATTCGAATTCCTTCCAACTGGACGATTTCACAATCTCAGCCAAACATTGAACGGCATAAACATAAAGTTCTCAGCTGAGGCAATATGTGAGTTGATTTGAGCAATGCACAGGAAGGAAGCCCGAGTAATAACTGATTTCGTGGTTCGTTGACAAATCATGGCCGGAGACCATAAACCAAAGTATCAAAATAAGTCAGTACAACCATCCCATTGAAAGCCGAGTTATTTGTAATCCGTAGGATCGATAGGTAACTGGCGATAAGCACGCCGCAAATCTTTCTTGTAGATCAGACAACCAGGTCCTTTTTCTACAATTAATTCGGGAAGACGATCTATTCCTGGTAAACGTAGTTGAAACTCTTTATCTAAATATTGAGTCTTCGGAATACCTGCGTTCACTGAAGCATTGTGAGGAAAACTCAAATCCACGACGATGCGTCGCTTAGATGATCCGCGCTTGTTGACAGTTTGTAATGGTGAAGTGATGAGAGGTTGATGCAACGGGTTTGACTTGAAGGGACCCGCTATGGCTCCGAAACCCAGCTCTATGTCGCTAAGTTATTTTATTATTATATTAATGGCGAACGTGCTCTTGACAGGAGATTGCCGACTGATGGTTAGTTGGAGTGGATTTCGGTGACACTACTAGATGTATAATTCATAGGCCAGCCAATATCCGTGTAGCTCAGTGCAGATTTAAATACCCGTTACACGGAACATCGTAATTTCTAATCATAGCTAGAAATCCAGCGACGAATGCTGGAAGCTATAAAGAAGTGAAATCATTAGATGAGGACGTACCTGGAACGAAATCCTCTGGCCAGTCGATCGACCTCTTCTTGGGGCTCTCGATGGTAGTGGCGGTAGATGTAGTTGAGGGCGGTGCCGTATTTTGCTTCAAGCGCAGGACTTCCAGCTTGAGAGCTAGCTTTTCTTTTTTAAGCTTTGTAGTTCTAGTTCTTGCTTATGATTAGGATTCCAAGCTAATTGTAGAGGGCTAGCTGCGTATTTTCTTGGATATGGACGAAATCAAGGTCTTCTCACTGGTAATTATCGATCATTACCTTCGTTATCAGATTATACTACATATTCCTGAGCAAAGGCATAAATAAAACCTGAAATGCCACTGTTCTTAATCCTTCTTAACTAATTAATAATTATATAGGTATTAGTGTAAATGGTGAAAAGTTTGGGGGATTTGCGACAGGTGCTGTATTCATTCATTACTGACAAGAATAAAAGAGTTACATGTGCTGGTCAGCTATACCACACATTTCTTGTCATTCAATTTCCAATTAAGTACTTTTTATTTATTTTTTCTCCAGGTTTCTTACAAAGTAATTGGTGTGAAGTGCTTATATCATGTCATGAAAAACTCAGTGAGTAACAGTCATGACTAGAACCAATGCCTCTTTGTTTTACATTGTTGTACAATTAAGAATTGGTTCATGCTTAGCTTGCGTCTATCGAGTTATGGATGCACGCGGGAGGTTTGGAGAGCACGAGTATATGGGTCACTGGGCCAGTAGTGACACTGGGCCACTGGGCCAGTAGTAACACTGGGCCAGTAGTTGCACTGGGTCACTGGACCAGTAGTGACACTGGGCCAGTAGTGCACACTGGGCCAGTAGGACACTGGGCCAGTAGTTGCACTGGGCCAGTAGTTGCACTGGGTCACTGGACCAGTAGTTGCACTGGGTCACTGGACCAGTAGTGACACTGGGCCACTGGGCCAGTAGTGACACTGGGCCAGTAGTTGCACTGGGTCACTGGACCAGTAGTTGCACTGGGTCACTGGACCAATAGTGACACTGGGCCACTGGGCCAGTAGTGACACTGGGCCAGTAGTTGCACTGGGTCACTGGACCAGTAGTGACACTGGGCCACTGGGCCAGTAGTGACACTGGGCCACTGGACCAGTAGTGACACTGGGCCACTGGGCCAGTAGTGACACTGGGCCACTGGACCACTGTGCCAGTAGTGACACTGTGCCACTGGGCCAGTAGTGCCACTGGGCCAGTAGTGACACTGGGCCAGTAGTGCCACTGGGCCAGTAGTGACACTGGGCCAGTAGTGACACTGGGCCAGTAGTGACACTGGGCCACTGGACCAGTAGTGACACTGGGCCACTGGGCCAGTAGTGACACTGGGCCACTGGACCACTGGGCCAGTAGTGACACTGAGCCACTGGGCCAGTAGTGCCACTGGGCCAGTAGTGCCACTGGGCCAGTAGTGCCACTGGGCCAGTAGTGACACTGGGCCAGTAGTGACACTGGGCCAGTAGTGACACTGGGTCAGTAGTGACACTGGGCCACTGTGCCAACTGTGTCAGTAGTAACATTATGCCGCTGGCCACAGGCCAGAATCATTCCGAATCATTTCCGAAAGTGATGTTTATTTGTGGGCATGCTCAACTATGATTTCGATTTCTCTGTACTCGATTAATGAAGGCTCGATCACATGGTACGTGAAACAAGACGCCATATTCTTCTTCGACGGCCAAGCTTGCGAAGGAACGGTACGGTTATGGTGTCCTTATTCGTCAGTAAATACGCTCATGTCACTTACAAATACACACGCCGTTCGTGGTAGGCTGACACTGAAATATGTAGTGTGTTTTTGAAACGAGCCGTTAGTTGTTGGACCACGAACACAAAGAAAGAGAATCAGAGTGCCAAGAAAGCCTGTGTACAAACGAATGCCATGAGAACCAAAGATACATGTATGCCAATGAGTGCCAATGATACTCTTATGAAAGAACTTAGACTGAATTTACTGAGAACTGCCAAACTATGCGCTCTACATTGTACGACATGAAGCCTCTCGGTGTACTGAACTCGTCTCACACGAGGAAAAGTGAGAACGTCGAAGCCTCGAAGTTGACATCCGATACTGACCAGAACTATGGTAGACAACAGGTAAAGGTTATTATTAAATGGCATCTTCAGCCTTTCATAAATATAAAATTTATTACCAAGCTTTCGGGTTCAGCGCCCATCATCAAGGTACAATGTTTGGAACGACGTTCAATGGTAGTAGTTATACACGAATACCTAATATAATAATATTATACCAACCTAGAAAGAAACACTTAATTAGGTTAAAGGTTGTTTGTATTGTTTGCACTGCTGGTGATTTGTGTTGTACTAAGCTGATTACACCTATCAGTGGTTTTTTGATTTTCACCGCGTTGAAGATTGTATTGTTGTACATCATGGACTGCGGACTGCAGACTATCGTCACATAAACAAAATAAATGCAAAGTACCCCCAACAATCAAAATATGAAACGAGAAAATGACTATCAAAAACGGAAAAAACATCATCCCTCTGCATTAGTCGAATATTAAACATCATCATCTAGATTGATATTAGCAATAACTTCAATCAATCAGAAACATTTATAAATCCAAACCATAATCTTATTAACCGAGTGTATCTTTCGCCAAACTTTTGAATCTCGATCCTTGAACAGGGTGTATAATTCTATGTGAGTCTGTCCTAAACAGGGTATGGTATTGCACGATTGTCGTCGTTAAATATGGTTTTAGCGGGTATTTAGCCATACGAAATCCGAGACGTTTGCCGATCTTTAGCAGGTCATCAGTCAACATCAGATAATTTTCAGGACAATATAGAATTAGTCATGCTACCAGCACACAATTACAATTATAACATAATTACACATTATACATTAAATAAATCACATTATTATATACATACTGAGATTTACTCACTATAAATCCATGTAGTAAATTTTCGTTCGTTCACTGTTGCTAGCCAATCAGAGGCCGCGAACGACGTTTTTCACGTGTGAGAAATACCGTTCGTCCAATCAGAGGCCGCGAACGACGTTTCTTCACTGTTGATGGGTTTCCTGCCGTCTGTGTCGCGCGTCTCAGTGGCGGCTGCTTGCTTCTCATTCAACAAGATTTGTTGGAGTAGCTAGTTGTTTTTATTAGTTATTTTCTGCAAATGTGATCTTAAATTTGGAAAATGGAGGAGAATCGATTCGCAAATTTCGATATTTCAGTGGAAGATTACGTTGATGGCCTTGAAAACCGAAGCACGAAGGAAATAGCGAAAAGACTAGAGACGTAAAACCTCATTCAACGAGGTCGAGCGAAGAGTGAAGACTTCGAGAAGAGCTTGACAAGTTTACATGTTTTAATCTTTGACTAAAAGAAGAAAAGGTGGACAAGAATACGAACCAGTACTGAGTTTCCGAAGTTTAATTGCAAGCATAGACAAACATTACAGTGTCAAAACTACACGGCAAGTACCTCGCTAAAAATACAATTGAGAAAAAGTTTTGTCTCCATTGAAAGAAATCATATTTATTTATTCATCCTGTAAAGCCGGCAAACAGCTATGAATAAAAGCAGAACCTGGCACTATGAGTTCATTTTATTTGAATGTTGTTGTCTATTATCAATTTTTGATCAATTTTTACTTTGCAGGTCATGTTTTTCTCTTCTAAACTAAAGATTCACAAATATTTTGCTCATCAGTCGACTAAGTATTATACAGCTATTTCAAAAAAGGTTGGTGAAGGTTTTGTTGCATCTTGCATCTTGCATACCAAGCCCGAAATGTATTGTGGATCATAGATAAATAATGTCAGCATGCACATACAGAAGAAAATATACCTGCTCCATATTGCGAAGACAAAGTTTCGGAAAATTCCCAGAGTCCATAATTGTTGTGACCTTTCGCCGACTCCATTCACATCGCCCATAGTGCATTTCGGGCTTGGTATGCAAGATGCAACATGCAAGATGCAACAAAAACCTTCACCAACCTTTTTTGAAATAGCTGTATATGCAAATGAGCAACAACAAGTTTCGCCGAGAATTTCAAACAGTTTTCATGTGGGTTTTGAAATCTCAGTATGTATATAATAAACACAATACAGCATGGAAAATGCTTTGTACAGTTTTTATTCACTCGTTATGAAGTATCAGAAAACTCAACTCGCTCGAGGACTCGCTTGTGAATAAAAACCGTACGCTCGCATTTTCCATGAAGTATTCTCTATTTTCAATAGATATTATGACATATTTTTGCTAGTGTAATAACACAAGATTTTACTGTTTCGATCTTTTCGCTCATAACACTCCAAACTCTCACACGTCGCTCACAACCCAACTCAGGGGGGGTTCGTCAGTCATCACACCACTCCCTTTCCTATAAGCACTGTCCCTAGTGCGGTCTATACATATTCAGATAACACAATTGTTTGTTCCTTGCAAATGTCGCTTCAGTGACAATGTTTTTCATGGCACCCAAGATCCGTAGCGATCTGGTGGTCTTCGCCGCCTCGTGGCCTTTTGGAAACATCAGCGTTAGAAACCTGTGCTTGGTTTCCCTCAGGATCACTGTCTTGGCTTTGCTGTTCCGTTACACTCTCAATCTCATTAACACTAACAGCAGTAACAGAACTGTTCTGAACTTGGTTCTCGGTAATGATTTCAGCATCAACAGCTTCATCTTCTCCAAACTGAACGATAGGAGTTGACTGTCCACTTACTTCCTTGGCAACAATCTGTTTACTTGAGCTTTCCCTATCGGGAAACCAGCTCTTTAGTGGTAGTCCGAGGTAGGGCTTCAATCGATCCGAGTGGACAACCTTTGGTTTGGACCTAGAACTCATTTGGATACGGTATACTACGTCAGAAAGGACAGAGGTGATAGGGACTCTGCCAAGGGCAGTGAAGTTTAGCACTTATTCCTTTCTTTCTTCGTACATTGTGTAACCATACACTGTCACCCACCCTAAAAGGGTTACCAGCGAGACGCTTATCATAGTTCCTTTTCTGGCGCTGGCCAGCTTTCTTTAGGTGGTTTCGAGCCAGTTCGTGTGCATTGGCTAGTCTTTCTTGTAGCGCTTGTGCATAAGCAGTCTGCAACAAGGGTGAATCAGGTGACAATTAAGTAGTCACATCAAGTGGTACTTCTATTTCCCTACCCAACATAAGTTGATTGGGCAACATCCCAATGGATTCATGGATTGCACTTCGATATGCCATCATGCATGTTGATAATTGTAGGTCCCAGTCGGACTGATCATCTTTAATCTTCCCTCGCAGTATTTCCTTAAGTGTACGATTAAAACTCTCTACTTGGCCATCAGACTGTGGAGTAGTGCGAGTCTTTTCAATGTCTAACAATCTGCATACTTCGACCATAACCTTTGATTCAAAGTTCGTACCTTGGTCACTGTGAAGTTGTCGAGGCACTCCAAACCGACAAATGACTCACCAACCAGTTTTTCCGCCACCGTTGGGGCTTCCTGGTTCGGTATGGGGTAGCTTTCAGTCCACTTTGTAAAAACATTTGTAACCACTAAGACATACTTGTTCTTTCTAGGGGTTTCTGTTAAGGGTCCCATAACGTCGATTGCTAATATCTCCATGGGGGCCCCCACCATGTACTGCTTCAAGGGTGCACGCCGTTTCTTTCCGAAGGACTTCTTTGCTCCGCAGTCATGACATCTTGCGACCCACTTGTACACGACTGAAGTGATGGTTCTCGTACAATGTCTTGATGGAGTACTCTAGCTTTGTCTTGTGGCCCCTCTTGTTGTTCTTCGGGGAGTTCAAATGAGAACACACTTTCGATAGGTTTGGCCAAAGCAACCACAGTGTCAGCAGTCAATGTCTGATTTTGGTCTGATGCATTCATGACGCGTATTGGGACAACACAGTCTTCATGGACATCAACCAAAGTTCGCCCGATACATAGACATTTACGCTGTAGAGATGCACTGAGACAAGGCTCGAGCAGCCGAGTTCCAAGATGTGCACCAGATGACTGCTGCTTGGAATGCCTGCTTACTGTAACAGGAATTATCATTTCCGTGTTGGCAGCAATTGTAACGGACCGTCGAATGAAACATCTGGAGGCGCGTGGTTGGCTTTGAAGGTCGTAACATTCTAGAAATTCTCCATCGATTGACACCTGACTTCGCACAATGACAATGGTTGCATCAACTTGTGTTAGAAAATCCGTCCCGAGGATACCCATATCATCAATTTCAGCAACAATCACTGGCAATTGGAATTCATTGTGTGCAAATCTTATCTTGGTTAGTCCAGTTCCATAAGTCGAGGCTCTTCGGCCGTCAGCAAGCAAAATATCTGAGTCAGCAGAACTCAACTGGAATTTAATGCCATCAGGCAAGGACTGAAACGATTTCAGCGACAGGATCGATCGGACGGCACCCGTATCAATCAACCACATGATACGAGTTCCCCCCATAAATCCTGGTAGGTAAAGGCCTTGTGATACGTTCTGAATTCCTTTGTTGTCGAATGTCACTGTAGTCTTTCATGAGTTTTGTTCAGTCGTGGGCCCACTAGAAGGTTCCATCAGGCGTCCCCCTGGGCCTTGGGTGACGCCCTCCACTCGTTTCCCGGCCCGACGTCATTCTGGTTGTCTGGACGAGGCTGCTGTGGACATCGGTTTCTATAGTGGCCAAACTCTTTACAATTCAAACACTGAACATTGCTTTGATAATTCCTTGGATTGTCAGGGCGTTGCTAATGGGCGTTGTTGGACGTTGTTGGTTTAGAGTGATGCTGTGTCTGCTCGATGAAGTGTTGGAGAGTCTGGTTTTGTTTCTCTAGTTGTTCTTGTTACTCGGGCCCAGGCCTAAGGCCGGGCCGAGTCTATAATTACAGTTGTTTTGTTCATCGGAGTCATGAATCTGCAATCGAGTGGGACTGGGAACGAGACCACGAGACTTATCAACACGCATCTCAACACGACGACCTCTTTCTTCGCAAACCCACAAGAAAGATTACAAAGCACAAACCAATCAGGGGAAGCACCTGAGGTCAAGGGGCAAAAATCTAATTCTATTCTCGTCTATATTTAGATTGAAACAAGACGCTCTAGTAGCGTGAAGTCGGGCTATTAACGTTTTTACTGATATACTGTAAAGTTCCGAAAGTTAGCCTCCGCAGGCTAGTCTATAGCTCGGAATACTGAATATTGGTCCACAGGCCGGCCATACCAAACGTTATGACAATGACAGTTGCGTGACGAGGGAGACTGTTTGTTGGTGATCATAGATAAAGATCTTGAGGTTGCATCGGGTCAGATGGTTCTGATAACTTCCATCGTTTGTTTTTGATTAAGATATTTAAGCTTACAAAGGCTTCAATAGCACTATACACGTACTGAAGTAATTCTATGCTCAAACGGGTCAAATAGTTCGCTCTTGTTTATGTTGGTGCCCATGCGTCTCTCATTATGAACTTCATTTCAGAACGCAATTGCACCAGGGCACGAGTGAACGCTCAATGAGCGTCTTGTTGCTTGAGAATTTGCTGAAGTAACTTTTTCAATTCTGTGCCAATTGAGGTCATATCTGTCTCTGGGCCATCTACGGCGCGAAGTTTTGGTATGGCTGGCAAATGAGGACTGTCGAGAAGGCGGAAAGCCTCCAGCTCGCACGCGAGTGATAACGCGTCATCTAGGTTTTTCGGTTTATCTCTTCGTATGCACAGGCGGTCATCTGGATCCTTGATCGCATCTATAAAATGCTGAACTGCGAACCTTTCCTGGATTTCCGTTGGTAAATCTTGGTAGGCTAGGCTAGACATGGACCATATCTCTGCTGCTAGAGCTTGAGTACTTTCCCCATCGTTTTGGTGGCGAGTGTGTAAACGTGCTTGGTGCAACTCTCGTTGTTTTTCGACGCCAAATTGGAGCTCCAATCTCCCCACGATCTTCTTATAATCACAACAGTCTACTTCTGACAGCCCACTGAGCACTTTCTGAGCTTCGCCACGAAGACTTGCAGCCAAGAATACCGCAGCCTCTTCGTCATTCCATCCTTTAAGAACAGAGCAATGTTGGAATTGTCGTAAATAATCTCGTAGGTTTTGTGAACCATCGAAATCGGCTGGAAATTTAATGGGCTTTGTAAATTTCTTTTTGCCGCCTCGTGTAGACATCATGTCTGGCTCGAACAGGTTTCTTGAATGTGAGCGTCGATGAACGGTATCAGAATTACTAGTAGTTGAAGTCTCGAATGGATTTGGAGACTGGAATGGGTTTAGTGGGGTTGACTGACGTACATTTGCTTTTGTTGTATCATTCATCGTAAAGTATTCATACCTTGAACCGTTACCTCGCGTAGTTGAGTCGCCGTCCCATGTGAACCGGTTTGTTGTGTTTGGCAAACGCCGACAAACCATTTCTTGCATATTTGATTTATCAGACGGTTTCAATTGACTTCCAGTGAATGGATTTAACGGAGTTGACTGAACTACAATGTTCATTGACTATTTAATGTTCAAGTGTCCATTCTTGCTTTTCATCCATCCGCTGGCACTATAACTACAAGTCTCTGTACTGCTCGCAAGATAGAAATAGGAGCTCGTCCTATTGACTTGTACATCACTTCTACTTTGCGCACCTTTCCATTGCTGTCTGGATAAACTGTAGTTATTCTTCCAAGCTTCCATTTTCCTCTTAACTGATTAGAATCCTGTATCAGAACAATGTCGTCTACCATGATGTTTCTGTGAGTTGTGTGCCACTTTTGTCTCACAATGAGACTAGGAAAGAAATCCCTTGCCCAGTGCTTCCAGAAGGCATCAATTACACGTTGAACAAATTCAAATCGAAGTCTTGGATTTGCGGTTACTTTAAAAGGGCCACTTGGCACTCTTGCAGTACGTCTGCCTAGAAGAAGATCGTTCCATCTGTAACTGTTGTGGATTTCTACCAATAGGGTCTTTCATTAAGCAGGTTAGCTGCTTCGAAGCACACTGTTTGCAACTCTGAGAAGGTCATCACGTTGTCTCCAATAGCGACAGTTAATGCTTTCTTCACTGACCTCACGAGAGCTTCTGTAATACCATTTCTCCAGGGCGCGTCAGCGGGTGTGAATTCCCACTCTAGCCCTTCAGTAGCACCAAAATCAGCTAATTGCTCCCATGTCCAGCCTTTAGTTACTTTCTTTAATTCTTCGTTGGCTGCTACTAGTTGAGGACCATTGTCTGATAGTAACTTCTTTGGATATCCTCTTGAGACTCACAAATCTTCTGAGTACCATTAAAGTGTAGACTGATTCCATAAGTCGCTGTTTTCGCTCTTTTACCCTGGAGGTCACTTACCTAGCGACTTATCACACTTTTACTATTTTTCTGTGCAAACGAAAACGAGGCTGATGAATAATAATTAGCGGAAGTGAAATTCCAGACTCGTAGATTTCAGCGAAAAGTCTGTTGCCATCCCAAAATTCTGAATAAATATATAAAAATATTATTCGAATCTGTAAGACCAGGAGCCCATAAGTAGGAGCCTCCATCTGGGATGTATTCGTGAGACGACCTGTGACCGGATCAGGCTATTTTTAGAACACCAGTTTTGCCGCGAAATTTTAACACAAGGGATTTTTGATTTCGGCTTTGTTACGGAGTTTCTAGCTTTTGGCTTGGTAGGTTTACTATTTGATGTTCTTTTAGTTCCTTGAGAAACAGAACACGAACTTGAAGACTCTTGGTCACTTTCCGATGAATTACTAAACTCTGCAAAAGAGTCACTGTAACTATCACTATCGCTCTCTTCACTTTCAGTTTCTTCAATTTCGCCAATTTCTTCGTCCGCCACTTTGTTCGTATATCACAAATAAACACAAATCATCTACCTCATTGATGCTGATTGGCTCTGTTTAATTCCCATGGGGGATTCCTATTGATTGATAATTAGTTCGCGGGAAAAGGTGTTCTAAAAATAGCCTGATCCGGTCACAGGTCGTCTCACAAACCCAGTACGGTAGATGGAGGCTCCTACTTATGGGCTCCTGGTAAGACTGGGTCATTTTTCTCTGAGCAATGTATATGTGTGAATACAGAGAATGACTGGACGTTTGAAAAAAAAGCTTTACAAATATGTTCGAGAAAAATGATACGGACAATTAAATGCTACTTCGACCGAGTCTGGCCATTCTAACGTGGTGAATCACATGCAGGACACAAAGAAAGACAAAAAGAAAGCAGTTTCTTTTCCTCCAGCTGTCGAACAAAGTCCAAACCAAACTTAGAGTTGCAGTGTTAGTATGTCGGTGTAATTTATAGCCCGACTTTTCGACAGCCCGTCAGTCGACCGTTATCGAGTGAACAAGAAATGCTTCAGTTGAACGGCGGCCCTAGGAACACAAACGAATGCATATTCCGATTGAAAATAGCCCTCTCGATTGACTCTCTTCCAAATCCTTTAAGGAAATCCTTTCATTTCCTTCCAGAGTTTCACTAAACATGGCTCACAAAATGGCTTCGGAATGATCTTTTGAATCTTTGAAGAGTTCACAACAGAAGTAGTTTAGAGCAATAAGAGCTGTTCTGTGATTGGTTCAAATCTTATCAGACCATATAACGAGCGATGTGATTGGAGGTCGCCGTATAGTGGCGACGCCGATCAAAATGAACCAAGAAGTGTTATAAGTCGGTTGGTGAGCGAAAGTCAGAATCGACAATTAGAGCGAATAGACCGACTTATGGAATCAGTCTACATTAAAGTGCTACTATGATGAAATTTTGCGAAGTTGATGTTTTTGCATTTTTAGTATCCTGGTAGTATGTTTATTAACATTACCCAAACCGTTTTTCGTTACGATAAAAATAACTCCCACAAATTGTACAAATTTTGTACAAATTTCAAAGCCGCCATTATTCAAACTGGTTCCTGGCCGGTGACTAATAGTACAATAGAAGTGACGTCAGTTTCTCAATATCATTTCATCGCAAGTTCGTGGCTAATTTACACGCATCAACATGGCAATTTTTTGACGATGCAAGACACTGTTTCTTGTTCAAATGTTTTAATCATAATTAAGCTAAAAATACAGTGCATCAAGCCGTGTAGCGACGCGTTCACATTGAGAAACTGACGTCACAGTCTATTGTTCGCAGGAACACGATTTAGTAATGGCGGGCGTATTTTTGCCTGTTTTGAGAGTGCAATATTTCACTCCTTTATTCTTATATCGACTTAAAAACAACTAAAACTGCTATCTTGGAGCTAGGATGACTATTTTACGAATACATTATTTAGTTAGCAATGGTACGAATTTCATCATAGTAGCACTTTAAGAACTTTTCGGTGGAGTACTCATCGGGTGCCAAATCTACGTAGACTGCTCTTGAAGACATGCATGTGATAATGACACCATAAACTTTACCACAGGTTCTTTTCTTCACTTCGTCCTTTATCTTAAAAGGGCCAAATAAGTCAACACCACAGCAGTACCAAGGTGGTGACGGCTTTAAACGCTCTATTGGCAGCTTTCCCATTTCTTGTGTGGTCAGTTTTCTGTCTAATTTCTTGTACGTGACACAGTTGTGTTTGATTGAGTTGACCATCCTGTGTACTCCTGTGACCCAATATCTTGCTCTGATTTTGCTGACTGTTGTAGATATTCCATGATGACCTTTACGGTGTACGTGGGTTGCGTACAATCGGGAAAAGGCGTGGCCATATGGAAGTAGTGGTATTTCCTGGTTATTATAACTCATATGCACCCAGGCATCAAAGCATCCTCCAACCACTATTACTCCGTCTTCACGTCGTCTTGGGCACAGGCGTCTCAGGTTTTTGTCATCGGTGTCGATCGAACTTTGTGCTTCTTTGACCCATAACTTTTCCGCTTTCTCTACGTCTGTGGATGATGGTGTTTTACAGGCATTCTTGAAACTTGCAGCATTTCCATGTTCTTTGTTGTACATGGAAATTACTCGTGCTTTCACTCTCAGCAGATTTGTATAGGACGAAAACCTTTGGATGTTGATCCTTTCTGTCAAACTGTCTGTACTTATATCGATAGTTGCCATCACTGAATCGGAAGGTCTCCTTTGTATAGCTTCTGGTTTGTTGGCCATTCACTTTCTACTTCTTCGAGGAATCGAGGACCTTTCTGCCAAACACTGTTTCCTCTTGTTAGATAATCTGCGACATTCAGCTCACCTTCCACAGTGGTTACAGTCTGTTCCTTCTCTTCTCTATGAATTCTTTTAAACGCTTGTTAAGTACAGCTCCACAAAGTTCAATTCGGTCGATTGACATTCTTTTTACAGGCGCAAGACGATTCTTTGATAAGATGAGGTTACTGTCACTGAAGATAACGAGGTATGGTGGGCCTTCTACATTAGTTGGTTTGATACTTCTTCTAAAGGTGATCTTTTCGAAGAGATCTTTGAAAAACTGTATCCATTCCTTTTGACGTTCTTCAGGGATCGGATCGTCCCAGTCGAAATGCGGGTGTTCGACCCAGAGCTGTCTCATCATAATCTTCACCCCGATGGTAAATGGACCTGCTAGGCCGAGAGGATCATAAATTCCATTCATCTGCGACAGTACCATCTGCTTTGTCAAATGCTTCGGAACTCTTTCACCTATTTCGTCTAATTCTAGATCCGGCTCGAGACGCAATTTATTTCTTCTAGGTGAGAAATTTAACTTGACCTTGATAGAAGAAGATCTTCGATTGGGTTCCAAAGTACTCCAAGAACCTTTTCTTTGCTTAATGAGGTTGGGTCGATGAGGTCTGTCTCATTCTTTACATGTGACGTGGTCCAGCATTTGATATGGAATCCTCCTTTCTTTATGAGCTCTTCGATGTCTTTTGTTAGGTTCTTCGCTTCTTCTTGAGTGGAAACACTGTCTATTATGTCGTCCATGTACGTATTGTCTGTTATAGTCTTCGCTGCTTGTGGATACTGTTCTTGTCCAATTTCAGCTGTCTTTCGTAAAGCGAGGGTGGCTATGGCACCTGATGGCTTGTCCCCTAAAGATACTCTCTCTATTACGTAGACGTCAGGATCTCTGTTCGTTTCTAGATCTCTCCAAAGAAATCGGTGTGTATTTTGATCAACGAGTCCAATCTTGACAGAATGGTACATCTTCTTGATGTCTCCAAGTATTGCTACCTCATTCTCTCTAAACCTGGCAAGTACTCCAAGGAGACTGTTGAGGAGATCGGGTCCTTTGGCCCAATAGTCATTCTTAAAAGGCGTGGTCCATGTAACTGGCGCTACTGTTAAATACTATACGCCCTATGCACGCGTCCTGATTTTGGATATCAGAATACTAGAATCTGTCACATTAAAATAACCACTGCCATCTGAAAAAGCATTTATTCATCGATATTTTTGGAAAAGTTCAAAAGTATTGGATAAAACCCGCGAAGATATCATAAATGACATTTATAGGGTTTAGTATGGGATTTTGCCGTCATTAGTACACAGCCTCGTTCTGGTGTATTTTCAGAATTAAAAACGTTCATAACTCCGCAAGGACATGTCATTTCGCCCTAAAACTTTTACACTTATCTTATATAAATCTCTTCTTTTAGTGGAACGTGTTAAACCTTGAAATGAAGCAATTTGGAAAATTGATGTACATCAGAACGAGGCTGTGTACTAATGACGGCAAAATCCCATACTAAACCCTATAAATGTCATTTATGATATCTTCGCGGGATTTTATCCAATACTTTTGAACTTTTCCAAAAATATCGATGAATAAATGCTTTTTCAGATGTCAGTGGTTATTTTTATGTGACAGATTCTAGTATTCTGATATCGAAAATCAGGACGCGTGCATAGGGCGTATTCTCACGGGAGTTGACTTTGAATCGGGGCGTAGCACTTCATGATGTAATGAACTGTCTGGCCCATCATAGGTGTTGAGATCATCTGTTGTTAACTTTCTAGCAACGTTCCTTTTCACCATATCTTCTATTTGTTCTTGATACACTTTTGCATGCTCGGGATTTTTGAGTAACCTTCTCTCAGTTGATTCTAACATCTTGACTGCGACTACTGTATTGTTAGGAAGATTGGCAGGATCCTTGATCCAAGGGTAGTTTGCGGTCCAGATGTTCTTTTGACTGTCAAAGCTTAGATTTTTCTCAATCAACTTCAGTTCACGCTCCTCTTGAAGAGTACAGTTCTTTATGCCAAGGGAACATTTCCCACACTTACAGCTACCACAGCGAGGCGTACATCCAACTCCGAGATTTTCCAGCTTGTAAAAGTCTTCAATGTTGACTGAACACGCGGACACAGCATACGCACAGGCATGGTTGATTTGAACATCTCCATCGGTTAACTTAGGATGAGATCCACCAAGACATTTGCCAAATTGGTTCTTTGACAATAACAAATGCTCAGATTTCTGCTCCGGTTCTGGGTGAAGTCCTGTGTAGCTGTAGCCAATGAGCACGTTCACTGATCCTGTAGGCCTTGTAATTTCTTCTTTGCTTATTCCTTTGAACAGGTGAACAACATTGCCAACGTTTACCAATGAACTTGATAGAAACCTCTCATCAGCTATGCATGATGTTCATTTATGGTGCTCCTCAAATGACATGGTTGTGAATGAAAGCAAAACAAAGTGTATGACTATTTGCACCGGGGGGTGGGGGGGGGGGGGGGGGGGGGGGGGGGGGGGGTATGTTAGGTATATGCGGCGAGATGTTCAGACCTGGACCCTGTCCAGTATAAATTGAAAACAGTTGATATGTTAGCACCCTCGGTACCAGTTCATCGCAATTGGCGAAAAAGACCCTTTACATGAGAATAAAGTACTTATTGACAGTCATTTTCATGACATTCCTCTTTTTTATAAACACATAAGCAGATAAAGCTCGTTCTGTAAGACTTCCAGAATATCCCGCCCCACATACATTGACACAAGTATTCACACATGGGTTACCTGTGTGTAACGCAATCATTGAGTTTTGGTCATGACTGATCGTCAATGCTTCAGTCCCAAACCTTGAAGATAAAATCTTCTATTAAATGTTTTGCTTAGCAAACCGGATGGGATCGAAACCATCAATTGGTAAGTAGTTTTGAAAGGGCAATGGAAAGACTAGAGTCATTAAGAAAAATATTGCATAAAGCCGTGTGCATTCATTCAAATATTCATCTGTGTGAACCGCCAAAAATTCACTTCCATCCAAGATTTCGTGGCATAAAATCTACCTGAAACATAACCCAGCTTTATTAAAGGTATAACGACAAAAAATGATACATGCTGTTCGTGATCAACGATATTCCAAGGACAGAATGATTATCTTATCTTATTGTTGGCATAAGTTTGCGTGACATGGCCAAATTTGTAAACAGTGAGATTTTGAGGTTATGACCTGAACATTATCGGCTCTAACTTTCTGGATTTTGAGTGGCCCCAAAATGTTATCTCGTATTTCAAAAGAGAAAACGTTGCTCATCAATCAGCGTAAATTTTACGCTCTGGATCGTCATAGCAGTGGAGATATTTCTATTAAGATTTGACGAATTTTAGGCACTTTGGAAGTCCGTCCCAAAACGCCCCAAATTAAAAAATATTTAACATATTTGAATTTGAGAGAATTAGCCAACAAAAAAATAAAAATGAAAATGGCCTCTTGGAGGGCGAAAATGGTAATTACGGTCGTTCACCAAAAATAACGACCAAATCACTCCCAAAGTTATATCATTATTTTTAGTTCCTATAAGGCAATATTCTGACCAAGTTTGGGGATTTTTGATTTTTCAAGGTCTGCTCGAGTTGGGTGACTTTTACAGAAGAGCCCTCTTAAGATGTTTCCATAACTTGGATGACGGTCACCTTTACCATTTGTAATGCACAATTGGTAGTAAGTTTGCTTTGCTTTTCTTATTAATGAAACACATTGGTTACGAGTGGATTTATATTGTGTAAAGTCTTTAGTTGCTTTTCCTTGAGCAGTTCCATTTTCTCGCTTAATGGCTTTGAAAGATAAACTCTGCATTCATCAGTCCAGTGGTTTGCATCACCATGTAGTAAACATCTCCGATAGTATTTCACAGTTTCTGGTTTCGTTGTTCTTTCTTCTTTGTTCTCTTTTCCAGTAGTGTAATGAGTCTGAACAATGTAATAACCTTTATTTAATTCCAGGGTAATCCCTTCAGTATCCCGAAGGACACTGTTATCACTGGGAGCCCTGTAATTTGGCATGACAAGTGGTCTTGATGAAAAGGTGTTTGTGCATTCGCTTTATCCACATTATTTCATTTGTCACGTCTTCGGAAAAAATAATAAATAGCGAGACTGGTCGACTCACATGAAAACTTCGCCGAGAGTCATTACTTGGGCTTCCTGTGGAAAAGCCCAAGTCTAAAAATGCAGGCCGTTCTTCGTCGTCTTTGTCCTCAAATCGCAAACTGGGTTCTAATGCACATGTCCCATGCGCGCACCAGCCGCTGAGTGGATGACCCTTGTACTTCTGTCCCCGGGACTTCTGTATGACGTTACAAATAAACTTTTAGGTTTTACATTTAATCTATCAAAATAACTTTATTATGAAGCCCAAGTTCACGCTACTAGAGCGTCTAGTTGGTAATATATTCAATCACGAACTTTTTCGGCGCTTCGGCAGTTGCACTCGAGTGAGCGTGGTGTAATGTATGCTCATCTAGACGTGACCAAATGTTTTGATTTTTTTCCTAGTTGTTATTTATCATATAGCCGTGCGTATTGATCATTGTGAGATATATGATTTAGTTGTTGCATCTTTCAATTCTCTAAAGTAAGGTTAATACAAGTTTCAACCACAGGCTTCCCATCCTCGACGTTTGTGTATTCGTCTTTCGGGCTTCCTGTGGTGACTTCTCGCTTTACTTCGAAGGAAATCATAGAAGAGTTTGAAAATCTGTTCTGAGAGCATCGTTTTTTATATCAACAAAAGAATAAATGTTCACAAATAAAGGTTAGATACTTTATGAAGCTTTCTGAGTGGTTTTGGGGGCATTTTGGGCTGTCTAAAGGTGGTTTCGAGAGCGACTAAGTTGGACTTTGTTATCCGTAGTAGAAATTTACACAAGGTACCATTGAATATCGCCCTGAAATCGGCACTTTTCCATATCGCTCGCTGTTCAGCGTTTGGTACAAGGTAGAAAAGATATCAAGCAACCACTCATCCGAACTTGAAAAAAATCAAGTTTTCCCATATAAATGTTTTTTCGAATACCCAAAATGTGCAATCTTCCGATGCTCTGCAGATTATGATGCACCCTCGAAGACCAAACCGCTACCAAGCCTACCCCGAACCCTTGTTCACATATCCGTCAAACATATATTTTGTCCCATATGTTAATTTCTTGTCTTGTTGTCAATCTGACAGTGGAAATTTTTAATCGTTTCTTTACTCATTTCTTATTTTTGTGCTTGACTTCAAATGTATATGTTGTAGTTCAATTTGGATTCTGGTACAATTTGGTTTTGTACCAGTACAATTTGTTTTGAACTGGTACAATTTGTTTTGAACTGGTACAATTTGTTTTGAACTGGTACAATTTGTTTTGAACTGGTACAATTTGTTTTGGACTTGTACAAACTGGCATTCTTAAATGGGATTTTATTTTGGGGACTCATTCTTCTCTCACTATCTACCCCTCCATTCCTGTCTGCCTACATTAATTCTGTCTGTCTGTCTATTTACCATATTAACACTAAGTTTTTTCAATTTTTAACTCGTGGATTGCGAAGCATCCACGAGTTTTTGGATTTGGGCATTTTGAACCGGAAGTGTCACTCGCTCACTCACTCGAACAGTGTAAACTTTTGCTACTGCGCATGCGAACCGGAAGTTCCGGAGGATTATTCCTATTTGAAAACAATCTCCTATCTTGTGGTCAGTGTCAGATCAGATGTCTACGGCTTCCAGAGGATATTATTCAGCCTTGTCGTCCATGTATTTATAAGTATGTTTCGGTATCAGATATTTGAGTTTATATTTAATACAGTGTCGAACCGTGAACACTTCGAGATATTTTCCGTACTTTATACCCACTTTATACTTCCACATAACGTCTCAAGTAATGAAGCATTGAATTCAAATCACACTGAGTGATCAAAATAAATCTTAGTTGCCGATCGATATTAATTACAATATTAAGGTCCACACCGCATCGCAGCGCCAACTCTTAAGTTTTCTCTAAGCCAGTGATGAAATGCACGATGGTTCTTTTACTTTTCGAATAATTGTTAGTGTCAGTGAAGTCAATATGTCTCGTGTAAACATAAAATATTACCGCGGGAATATTATTACATGGTGAAGTCGGACTTCAACCATCCTCGGGAACCCAGGAGTATATTCTGTCGCTCGTTACTCGCTCCCAGAGAAATACCCCTGGGAACGAAGTCTGTTGGAACTTGTTCCGTTAGTCAAACTTCAAAATGGCGGCTGTCCTATTCAAACCAGAATATACTTGATACTGATTGGTCGACCTTCCTAGGTCGACCAATCAGAAACGAGAGTGATTTTTTTTGGATAATCGACTGGCTATTCCAGAACGATAGAGCTAGCAGGGTATTCGGACCATCGCAGGATAATGGGAAATGGGAAATTTAAAAATGGGAAATGGAAAACTGGGAAATGGATGAGTGTAATTTTCTGGATGGGGAGAGATTGTTGTGAGGGAAGGCCGGGATAGGAAGAAAAGTGAATGCATGAGGGGGTGGATTTATGAGTGGGGGCTGGGGAAAGCGGATGGGGTAGAAAATGTTGAAAGAGAAGACTGGGACATAGAAGAAAAGCGATTTATGAAAATAAAGTAAAAATTTATATTTTAGGTGGACAGGGGAAGGGAGGATGGCTGCAGACTGGCAGGGGGGAGGGTGGTGCTGTGATAAACCTTATGTGTGTGGAGGAATAAATAAATAAATGATAATAATAATAATAAATAATAATGATGATAACAATAATAATAATGATGATATTGATGATGATGATAATATTTAATAATAATACTAATAATTAATGATGACAATAAAGGATATTATAACATAGGTATGATATAACGCGCGCTCTGATTGGTTGGTTAGCGTGTGTCCGTAAGCCCACGGACACACACTACGGCTACGGACACACGCTCACGTCATTATGCACACGTAATCCATTTTGGAGAAAAAAATTGTAAATATTTTTTTTTGCGATATGGACGCGATTTTCTCACTCGATTTGGGCGATCTGCTCAGCGAAGACGATGACATATTGCCAAATTTTGAAGTTGAATGGCCCCAGACTGAGTCCATTGACATGGATAAATGTCCAGAAGTCCCAATGACCGAAGAAAGTACCAGCGCCACAACAGAGCCGACTCGATTCGCGGCGCTTTCAGAAAAAGACATGAGTACCATACTCGAAGAAAAACACTCTAGAAAAACTAAAAGAAACACCAACTGGTCGGTAGCAACATTTAAAGGTATTTTTTAATTTTAATCAGTGAAAAGTTCGTCTTTAATAGAGGTTATTTGGAGAAAGAAACAACGTGAAACGTATACACAATGTACTAATATATTCAGTCACAATGTAAACAAATAGCCGAGTGTTTTCCTCGATAAAAAAATATTTCATTAAACTCCTTCAAAACTATTAAACCACAGTTCAAAATATCACAGTTCTGATCATGTTTTTCTTTTAAATTATAGCTTGGTGTGATGAGAAACAAATTAAAACCCCGCTAGAAAAAATGACAATAGGTCAGATTGATACAAACCTCAGGAGATTTTATGCCGAAGCGAGGAAAAAGACCGGCGAACCTTACAGCAGATCATCCCTCGTTGGTTTCCGCCATTCCATTGAGAGATACTTGAATTTCCCACCACACCAGAGAAACCTCAAAATCTCTACAGATCCTCGTTTTAACAGGTCAAACCAAATGCTCGACGCCCAAATAGTGTCGTTGAAACGTAGCGGTAAAGAAAACGTCGTACATAAACCACCACTTGAAGATGAAGATTTGCTGAAGCTGAAGTTTTCCCAAGCCCTTTCATTAAACAACCCTCTGGCCCTGCTCAGAAATGTCTGGTTCCACATTGTTTTGTTCTTTTGTCGAAGAGGAAGTGAAGGACAGAGACTGTTAAAATGTTCAAGTTTGAAGTAGACGGGGCTGGGCGAAGATACGCTACAATGGCGCACGACGAACTATCTAAAAACCACCAGGTGGAGTGAAAGATATCCCCAGCCATGAAAAATACGCCAGGATGTATGAAACCGACCAACAGAATGATGGATATAAAGCACTGAAGCTGTACAAGTCGAAGTTGAATCCAAAAACAAGTGCATTCTTTCAGTATCCCAAAAGGAATTGGCGTCCAGAAGATGATGCGAGGTACGAAGCAAAGCCGGTCGGAGTCAACAAACTCAACGCAATGATGAAAAATATCAGTGAAGCTGCTGCTTTATCCAAAGTTTACACAAACCATAGTGTCAGAGGAACTGCCATCACTTTATGGTCAAATGCCGGGGTCCCAAATCGACATATAATGGCTATTTCTGGACATCGAAACGAGCAGAGTCTAGTGCATTACAACGCTCGTCCTTCGACTTCACAACTCTATAACTGCAGCGAAGTCCTTTCAAGAAGTCTCACAGCCAATAGCTCGTCTGGCCCAGTCTGCATAAATTCCACATCCCAAGTTATTAAGAATAGCCTTGTGGTTCCAGCAGCAGAGATAACTACAGCTGGCGGTGTTGGATTTGGATCAATCTTCAACAACTGCACCATTCAAAACGTCCACATCGTCACGAGTTCAAACGAAATTACTCGTTGATTGACTTCATCAAACATAACTCATTGACTTAAAACACTTGAGCTATTCTTTGCAATTCATTGTAAAATTATTGTTATAGCTACCCTGGAATATTTTGAGAATGTTTTGACTCAGAAGCAGTTCAAATACACGTTCAAACTGATGGTTTTGTAATTTTAGATAATTTCTAAATGAACCAATTAAAATAGAGCGTGTATTTCTCTCGACGTTAGGAGAATTTAGTATTCAATCAATCAATAAAAATTGGTTTCGTGAAACTTCAGTTGTTATGTTCTATCTTATAAAAGAAATGGTCAACGCTTTAGCTGTGTGTCCATCGAGTTATGGAGCACTTGGGAATTTGGGAGAGCACTCGAAGAAGCTAGAGTTGCTCGAGGCTACGCCTCGAGCAACTCTTACGCTTCTCTCGTGCTCTCCCAAATTCCCGCGTGCTCCATAACTCGATGGACGCACGCTAAGCGTTGACCATTCCTTAAAGAGTAAAAAGTGAGAAATAAAACGAAATATAGATAGAAAAATAATAAACCGATGGGAATAAATAAATGATGGGTAAGGATTAAAATTTAATAAGTGGAATAAATGGTGTATGAATAGAGTGAAGGGGGTGGGGGAGGGGAGGGGGTTGTGAATGCTGAAAAGAGAATAGCAGTGAAGAATGGATAGTACGTATAAAGAGAAAGGAATAAATAACAAGCAAATACGAAAATAAATAATGGACAAAATAGAACAAAATTAAGGATGCTAGTAACGTTGCATAACACGCGCAGAGAGACAAACAATGGCTACTAGGGAAGGAACGGGGAAACCGTGAGTTGCAGAAAATTGTATACCGTGGAAGGAGAAGGGACATAGTACTTCGTGCCACCAAGTGCTACTCGTCAGGGGCCGAACACTAGATGGTGGTCGACGGACCAATATATTTCATACTTCTCAGCTAGCTAGAAGTCAAGCCCTATCATATATATTTTTTAAATATCAGTATATAGCATATTATTTGTATATTTAGTTTATATTAATTTATTTTTATATTTATATTTATATTTATAATAATGAGTATATATTACATTGATAATTTAGTTTAGGGGGGGGGGGGGGTGTAGTTTTCGTAAGTTAGTAAGGTTTGAACATCTTTTATCAGTATATAGCATATTATTTGTATATTTAGTTTATATTAATTTATTTTTATATTTATATTTATATTTATAATAATGAGTATATATTACATTGATACATTTCATTTGTATATAATTATTTCTAGTGTTGTGTAATGCGTATTTGATCATATTCAAATGTTAAAATGCGCAATATAAGCAATAAATATTATTATTATTATTATTATTATTATTATATATCGCTTCGAAAACACTTTATGTCGAACTCTAGATGAAAAGTCGACACAACACAGATGTTAATCAATCATTGAACTTTACGTAGTGTTTACAACATGAGCGGCCGTGTTGTATTAGATTTACAATCACGAGCCGAAGGCGACGCGAATGTTGTAAACTACTTATGAAATGAATTAATAATTGGAAATCCTTTGGGATATTCTGAATCAATCAATCAATCAATCAAAGTTTGAAGTAATTGAAGTAACGGAATGCACTCTTTAAAACAATCAGTTGATTTGGGGTTCTGGTTGATACAATACGAAAATACGCCTACTTTGCAGTACTTTTATTTTTATGGTAATGTTGGAGTTGGATTGGATGTTTTACGGTTGGTTATCCGGTGCATTTCGTCTTCAACCAGAGACATGGAAGGTGCTGCTAGGTTTAGGAAACCGTTGACCGAGGATGAAGAGCGCCTTTTGGTTGAGAGTACCATTCCGAAGAATACCCGAAATAGTACGAAATGGTCCGTAAAGCTCTTTGAAAATTGGCAAAGAAGCAGAGAAGATATTACTCCCAGGAATTTCGTTTCAAGTTCAATCGTCTTGGATATGTCTAAAATTCACGACCTATCTACACCATTACATTGTATGAATGCTGAGACATTAAACCTGTGGCTATGTCGATTTGTGGAAGAAGTTTGCAACGGGAAAGGAGAGAGATATCCACCGCGAACTTTGTATGTTATCGTTTGCGGTCTGAAGCGCTATTTAAGCGACAAAAATGGTTTGGATCCATTCACTCAAATATTACGACCGGCTATTACTTTTAAAACTATGATTTTTTTAAATATGTTTTCCTGGTTTTGTTTGTAAAGGTTCATGCTGTTTCGCAAGGTGATCGATGGCGAAATGAGGGACGCGACAAAGAAGGGAATTGATCTTAAATGTAAAAAGGATATTCGAGATGAAAAAACTATGGAGGAAGAGGAACTCTTTTGGCGAAAGGGACTATTGGGACATGATACAGCTGAGTGTCTTTTAAACACAATCTATTTTTACAATGGCAAGCTTTTCGGCTTAAGATCGAATGAGCATAGACTTCTTAGGGTTTCTAATATCATTTTGAAAGACAACTTCATCGTTTTTGATGAAAGCGTGTCAAAAACGTTCCACGGAGGCCTCAAAGATTTGAAAAAGAGTTCAAGGTTTATTAAGCACAAGTGTCATGAAATAGGCGAAACGCATTCTCGTTGTTTGCAAAGTTTGTATAGGTTATATCTGAGCAAAATTTCTGTATGCGCTAAGGAAAATCCTGAAGCCTTTTATTTCAGGCCTCAACGAAGTGCCTTCTTTGATTATGAAAAGAGTGCAATCGGAGTAAACACTTTGAATAAGATATTACCAGATAAGTTATGTGGGAGGGCAGGCTTAAAGAGGAAGACCTCGCACTGTTTGCGCATAACGTGTGCCACTCGACTTTTTCAGAATTCAGTAGAGGAGAAACAAATCAGGGAGCGCACAGGTCACACATCAGATTCTTTATTTCGCTATGAAAAACCGAGTAATGAGCAAATAACGTTTGTTAGCAATGCATTAGCACCACCCTGCTCCTCTGCATTTAATGATAGTTTGGTTGAGAAAAAGGAAATGCAAAGCACTGTAAAAGAAGACGATTCCTTTGATGATTTTGATTTCGATGAATCAGATGATTTATTAGGTGTGTTAGCCATTCCAGAATTTAGCTATGATAGAAGTGCAGCCGAAACCAGTACCTGTACTACAACTACCAGTTCTACTATTGCACCAGTATTTATAATTGTGTATTTAATTCTTGCGATAACTTTTGGATGGGCAAATAACTCAGTGGATTGTTGTTAAAACATTTTGAGATTTGGGAAATTAAATGAGTTTAATTAGTTGTTGTACGTTGTTACTTTTTTTAACTGTATCGATATATGTAGTGTTTATTAACATGAATGTCATTAATGCAGTGAACATACTAATTAGTTACAACCACTAGTGGATGTATACTGTTCTGATTCATCCACTAGTGGTTGTAACTAATTATCATTCTCATTGTGTTAATTCATTCATAACCCCAGTTTTCCCTGACGACTCTTCAAGCCCTCCCCGTGCTTTCAGCTTGTATGGGGTTTACAGGGGTTTCATGTGACCTGATTTCTGAAATGGGATTGGCTGAAATGCTTATGAATTATTAATGAATTTTATAATTGTTGAATACCTTTTACTTGATGTTCACATATTTTCACTCTAAAAGCGAAATATAAAACATACGGCATTGATCACGAAAGATAACTGCAAAGACATGTGCTGGTTCCATGCTCAAACATACCCTAATGTCTTCTTCAAGGCGTTCCTCGTCACTCACATACCGAAAATCCACGAGTTCACCAACGGGTGCCTTTGATTTTCTTACCTTGTCTGGGGCTCGAACCCCGAATTCTGACTGTACACCAGCGCATTAACCAACTATGCCATCGAGGATTTCGATGTCGGATTAGCATTACATTTACATTTTATTAATGTTATTCATTTTCTATTACGTCATTATGTCATTTAAGTTCACGCATGCGCGCTAGATCAAAGCACGGACTTCGAATCGTGTGTTGATCATGAGGCTTTCATACCGAGAAATAACAACTCAAACAGGAAACTAAAAGTAAAAATTCGCTTGTGACTTTCGTACTTAAAGACGAATTTTATGAAAAGGCAAAGAAATTCCTAAACCATCGAAGCGTACCTGTCTTGTTCAATTCACGGACCGAGCGCTTCAAGTGAGTTAAGTTTGTCAGCCTGTTTGTTCTCTCCCTTGCTTCAAGGAATTTTGTCCGGGTACTCTGGTTTTCCTTCCTCGGTAAAAACGAACTAGTGAGATGAGTGTTGGGTGTACATAATATAGAATGTAGTAAGAAGTGAGTGTGAGAGTCTTGTCCCCACTAGCCATACTGATATCAACACTTGACACGTTAAGCATGATATTTATTTATTTATTTTACTAGTAGCAGTTTGTATTCACGTCAACGCGTGCCTGTATTACTCTCTAGTAGAACGAAGTAGGTTGTATTCACGTCAACGTGTCAACGCTTCCCTGTCTTGCTCTCTAGTAGAACGAAGCAGATTGTATTAATTCCTACCAAGTCTACCCCAATATTTATCCTATTAAACCCTAAGCCTAACCCCAAGGTACTTGATTCTAGTAGAACGAAGCAGATTGTATTAATTCCTACCAAGTCTACCCCAATATTTATCCTATTAAACCCTAAGCCTAACCCCAAGGTACTTGATTACTATATAGTCTTCCCCAATACTAACCCTATCCATTAAAATCGTACAAATCGGTCGAATGGTTGCCACTCTATGACACTGTGTTGACCAGTGAAGGAATGGTTAACGCTCAGCGTGCATGCGTCCATCGAGTTATGGATGCACGCGGGAGGCTGCTGAGCACGAGAGAAGCGCGCCGAGTGCGACTCTAGCTTCTTGAGTGCTTAGCAGCCGACCAAGTGCATCCACAACTCGATGGACGCATAGATGAATCGTTGACCATTTCTTTTATAATATAATCACTGCAAATTCAAATAAAGCAATTATATTTTCCAATTGACTTTAGAGCGCGTGCTATGCCGATGACGTGAGCGTGCGTCCATTGAGTTATGGATGCACGTTCGCGCACGCTAATTAGCCAATCAGAGCGCGCGTTATATCAATGCTATGTTATAACAACCTTTTCTTCTTAGAATGCAGCTGAAGTCATTTGGTATGGGAGATGTGATGTGATATTTGAGGTACGTTTTTGTAGTCATTGTTGAACTCTGTAGTTGATTGCTTTAATTTGACAAATGTGTTTCAAAAGGCTGTCAAAGTGAGTGCAACCAAACTATATATTTGTTTGTGCATAGTTGCTGCAACGGTTGTTTTACCTCAGCGAACCTGATCTTCTTGAAGTCCTTTACCCGTGTGTCCTGTTAAATCTCCAAATTAGTGAATCAAGAGAAAGACATGAAACAGTATGTACACATTGATTGAGATATCTACTGTACTTGTACTTGTATAAATACAGACTTACATATCTATGTCAGCATTCCAGAAATAGTTTTACAATAACAGAGCGTAATCTCGCAATCTGATTGGGTCTCAGTCATTGTCAATAAGAGTACAGATACATAGAAGATTTTCATTGTTTTTGGGTGGTTTTTTTTTACTTTGTCGTTGTAAAATTGTTTAAAAATAGAATACACATTACAACAAGATCGTTCCGCTGAAGAAGATCCGAGGAAGGATCGAAACGTCTGTACTATATAAATGACTAAATATTAAAGCCAGAGACAACCAATTTCTTGGTTATGGAATGAATCCTGGCTGCAATTTCAATATTTTTAATAATATGTAAGCATACCCTGACTCAAATTTACCTCCCTGTCAAGTTTTAAACGATTTTCAAAGAACTTCTTTAAATCTAAGCTTAAATGTACCGCCGAACTCAGACTCTATTAACCACGGACTCTATACCATCAATAACTGTCGGTTTGAATACAATTAGGATTGACATCATAATTGTCTACACACTACTGTACACCAATTACACTGAAACTATTTATAGCGCTTAGATTATCATAGTGTTGATTGTCTACACACTACTGTACACCAATTACACTGAAACTATTTATAGGGCTTAAATTATCATAGTGTTGATTGTCTACACACTACTGTACACCAATTACACTGAAACTATTTATAGGGCTTAGATTATCATAGTGTTGATTGTCTACACACTACTGTACACCAATTACACTGAAACTATTTATAGGGCTTAGATTATCATAGTGTTGATTGTCTACACACTACTGTACACCAATTACACTGAAACTATTTATAGGGCTTAGATTATCATAGTGTTGATTGTCTACACACTACTGTACACCAATTACACTGAAACTATTTATAGGGCTTAGATTATCATAGTGTTGATTGTCTACACACTACTGTACACCAATTACACTGAAACTATTTATAGGGCTTAGATTATCATAGTGTTGATTGTCTACACACTACTGTACACCAATTACACTAAAACTATTAATAGGGCTTAGATTATCATAGTGTTGATTGTCTACACACTACTGTACACCAATTATACTGAAACTATTTATAGGGCTTAGATTATCATAGTGTTGATTGTCTACACACTACTGTACACCAATTACACTGAAACTATTTATAGGGCTTAGATTATCATAGTGTTGATTGTCTACACACTACTGTACACCAATTACACTGAAACTATTAATAGGGCTTAGATTATCATAGTGTTGATTGTCTACACACTACTGTACACCAATTACACTGAAACTATTTATAGGGCTTAGATTATCATAGTGTTGATTGTCTACACACTACTGTACACCAATTACACTGAAACTATTTATAGGGCTTAGATTATCATAGTGTTGATTGTCTACACACTACTGTACACCAATTACACTGAAACTATTTATAGGGCTTAAATTATCATAGTGTTGATTGTCTACACACTACTGTACACCAATTACACTGAAACTATTAATAGGGCTTAGATTATCATAGTGTTGATTGTCTACACACTACTGTACACCAATTACACTGAAACTATTTATAGGGCTTAGATTATCATAGTGTTGATTGTCTACACACTACTGTACACCAATTACACTGAAACTATTAATAGGGCTTAGATTATCATAGTGTTGATTGTCTACACACTACTGTACACCAATTACACTGAAACTATTAATAGGGCTTAGATTATCATAGTGTTGATTGTCTACACACTACTGTACACCAATTATACTGAAACTATTTATAGGGCTTAGATTATCATAGTGTTGATTGTCTACACACTACTGTACACCAATTACACTGAAACTATTAATAGGGCTTAGATTATCATAGTGTTGATTGTCTACACACTACTGTACACCAATTACACTGAAACTATTTATAGGGCTTAAATTATCATAGTGTTGATTGTCTACACACTACTGTACACCAATTACACTGAAACTATTTATAGGGCTTAGATTATCATAGTGTTGATTGTCTACACACTACTGTACACCAATTACACTGAAACTATTTATAGGGCTTAGATTATCATAGTGTTGATTGTCTACACACTACTGTACACCAATTACACTGAAACTATTTATAGGGCTTAGATTATCATAGTGTTGATTGTCTACACACTACTGTACACCAATTACACTGAAACTATTAATAGGGCTTAGATTATCATAGTGTTGATTGTCTACACACTACTGTACACCAATTACACTGAAACTATTTATAGGGCTTAAATTATCATAGTGTTGATTGTCTACACACTACTGTACACCAATTACACTGAAACTATTAATAGGGCTTAGATTATCATAGTGTTGATTGTCTACACACTACTGTACACCAATTACACTGAAACTATTAATAGGGCTTAGATTATCATAGTGTTGATTGTCTACACACTACTGTACACCAATTACACTGAAACTATTTATAGGGCTTAGATTATCATAGTGTTGATTGTCTACACACTACTGTACACCAATTACACTGAAACTATTTATAGGGCTTAGATTATCATAGTGTTGATTGTCTACACACTACTGTACACCAATTACACTGAAACTATTTATAGGGCTTAGATTATCATAGTGTTGATTGTCTACACACTACTGTACACCAATTACACTGAAACTATTTATAGGGCTTAGATTATCATAGTGTTGATCCGACGAGGTTTACGATGTAGACGATTTTCATATTTTAGATAGTAAACAAATATTTAGGTTTTAGCGTATATTAGGATTTAGTATTTTGTATTTAGTATTTAGAATCAATCATATTTGAAGTTTGTTCATATATTTATATTTATCATTAGGAGGACCAGATTGGAAAAAAGCATAGCTTTATCTGTAAATTCCTCGTTAAATAAAGTGTTATTATTATTATTATTATTATTATTATTACTGTTTGACTGAATAATTATAGACTTACATGTATTAAATATTTGGAATTTGCAGTCAAGATTCTTTTAAGAATTTATTAGAATTATATTAGATAATTCTTCAGGATTTGTCTGTGACGTTTTGGTATTTTATCAAAGACCTGCATCAGTATGGAAAACGTTGATATTTTTATGCGCACATATCTCGCAACTAGCAGCGCGCGCAAATATCACAGAATTACGAAAACGACTTTTATAAACGTCAGGGATCTTGACACAATCGTTCCTTGATCTTCTGTCTTCATTTGAGTACCAAGCCTCAAGAAAAAGTCTCTTGTGGTAATTTCCCTCCCTGTCCACAATAGCCATGTTGTCAAAATCAAATGTATGACCATTTTCATTAGCGTGTTGGGTGATTTTGGATGTAGGCTGGTTGCTTCCTATGGCTCTCCTGTGTTCCCCCTCTCTGGTCTTCATTGATCTTTCTGTTTGTCCATAGTATACAAAGTCGCACTCTAAGCAGTCGACTTTGTTTACTATTTCCTTGCTTAGGCTAGGTCTTTTTCTCCCTTGGGATGTGGAAACAAATTACCATTTTTGGTGTCTACTGATGTGATGTGATGTGATGTGATGTGATGTGATGTGATGTGATGTGATGTGATGTGATGTGATGTGATGTGATGTGATGTGATGTGATGTGATGTGATGTGATGTGATGTGATGTGATGTGATGTGATGTGATGTGATGTGATGTGATGTGATGTGATGTGATGTGATGTGATGTGATGTGATGTGATGTGATGTGATGTGATGTGATGTGATGTGATGTGATGTGATGTGATGTGATGTGATGTGATGTGATGTGCTGTGCTGTGATGTGATGAGATGCGATGCGATGCGATGCGATGCGATGCGATGCGATGAAATGTAATAATAATAACTAGACGCTCTTCTAGCGTGAAGTCGGGCTTCTAACTGAAATGTAGCCTATTTGAACTAAATATAGATATCTTAGTGCGATCGTTGCGTGACTCGGTAGACTAGATCCTTTCCTTGCAATTTCAGTACTGATTTCGCAAACTCAGCGAATCATGAATGACAATGACAATATATCCATACAAATACAAATAGCGTGTACATAAACTAGACATCGCAGAGTGATTAAACAGTGTTTGGATGAAGTGTAAATATGGGTTTAAAGTGGGTATGTCACGCTCCTGCGCATGCCCGGGAGTTTGACAGTTGATTGTCAAATGAACCAATCACAACCGTTTGTCACATTCGCGGCAAAATAAAAATTGTTCGCGATCTCAATCGAATCAGCGCGGGAATGCCGTCAGAGATAGGTCAGCGATATAGTGTTTTGCTTTGTTTTTATCTTGAATGGAACAATGGATGAAGTGGACGTCTTAGCAATCGACACAGGTGATTTGGTAAGTAAAATCCCCATGAGCAGTCTATTTACCGTGTTCGAATGTGCCTCAATGTTCACTGTTTTATTGAGCTTTATAAGTAAGCTAAATATATAAATTCATCACTCCTTGACTTATAATTTTCTTATATTTGAATACCAATCTAGCTTTGCAAGTGTAAAGGATCTTGTAGTACAAAAGATGGGCGTATACGCAAAGGATGTCCGTGCAAAACGGCTGGCAAATACTGTCACGACGGTTGTAGCTGCGCTAGAAAAACTACCTGCAAAAACAAGGTGAGAAAACCTTCATGTCCGATGCCATGATGGAAGAAGGCCCATGCTTCATGTTTTGCTACTTTATTCATCTCTCCTTCACTTCTGTTTTACTGTAATAATTTATTTTGTCGTAGGTTGGAGGAGCAGAGGGATCTAACTCGAATCGAGCGCCTCGTGTCAACGCAACTAGAAGTAGAACGGCCAGTAGAACGCGACCTGCAGCTGAGCGGGCTTCGGAATTAGTTGATTGTGAGAGAGAAAACGTCGAAGTAAAAGTAAGGATTACCTCTGAATGGTTATTTATAAACAATAATTCATTCGACTCTCCCCTCAATCATGAGAGTTTATGGACTCACTATAAGCATAGTTATAAGTTACTATTTCCCAGATAATCAGACCATTGTCTGTACCGTGCTAAGGATGCACATCTAACAGTTTACTTGTGTGAATACAATATCTTTTTCTTCACTTTATAGTACTAAATAGTGCTATTTCTATTGTTTCATTATAGTGCTATAATAGAGTGATTCCAATAAACCTGGGCATTACTAACTACACCAATACACACTATTAGACACTCACTCTTGTTTTCTTTTTTTACTTTGCATGTAATAAACACTGACAGCTAATTAGTAGTGCCCAGGTTTATTGGAATCACTCTATTAGTTTTCACACTTTTCTAAATTGCAATCTACTACTACTAATAACAACAACAACGTTAGTTCAATGCAATTCATCTGTCTTGCTTTTAGAATATGATCACTGTAATGGAAGTTGGTAAACTACGAATACTGGCTATTCGAGTACTTGCTAGGGGTTTGGGCAGCCTAGAATACATCCAGAGTCAGCTGGCTGCTGATGAAGATGTGATTGTAAACTTCTATGGCTCTCCCATTGCCCCGTCACATGCACCTGTGTCTACTACTGTGACAAACAGCTTTGATTCAACTTCAGGCTCAACAAGTGCACCCGTCTTGTCAACCAGCCCTGTCCCCTTGGATACCCCCTCACCAACCAGCTCTGTTACTCTTCCTGGGAGCCCAGTTATACAGAGTGGCCAGTCACCACAACACAGCACACCAATCCCCCCATATAGACGTGCACCCACCCATATCCCCTTGCAAACCAGCTGTACTACTACTCTTCCTGGAAGCCCAGCTTTACAGAGTGGCCAGTCACCACAACACAGCACACCAATCCCCTCGTATAGACATGCTGATGGCATTCCTGACCCCCAACCCCCACCTGTTTTCAGTGGATCCACCCCAGCATGGTGTCGATGTGGCCACTGCAGGCAAATGCCAAAAGCTATTGAAAATGTGTGCTGCAAAAACAAAAATTGTGTGACAGAAACCTTCAGGTTCTACAAACTCTGCCTAGACCCTGATATTCTTCAATTATCCATTTTGGACCGAGGAGATGTCAGAAGTGATAGGTTTGACAATAGTTCAAACCAATTTAGGAAAGCCGCTTACAGACATTTTATTTTGGACAAACATGGACACCTTGGCAGAACTGTTCGAAGGGTTGTTCCCTCATGCTCTGTTTGGAAAATCAGGGTGAAGTACCCATCTCCGACAGGCATTTATATGGGATTTAGAGAGTCGTAGAGCTAATTGATAATAATACTAACTCATTATTATCTTGCAATGAACGCGGTACCCCTATAATGTGATTCATAACATTGCTTTCATGGTTCATGCCTCATAGCCTGCAGTGCATCACAGATGTTATACTGTGTAAATAGCAATAAATGCTTGCAGTTGTCATTAATCATTATAAGATTCATTAACATTTTCAGAGTATTTTGACATTATAGGCCCTGTTCACACTTGGTACCCGGGCACAGTACTTGTTGGGCACCAAATATGTGCACTTTCCGTTTGGTGCCAGTGCCTGGGCATCATGCTTGGACACTAATTAAGTCTGAACCGGGCCATACATATATGTCGTTGTCCACACTGTATCCCAGCAGTGGCTGTGATATACTATTTACTATGATGAGTGAATCATGAAATTACATAATTTATGCATAATTCAAAAAAGGTTGCTGTCATGATTCAACTTAAATTATTTCTTGGTGCGAAATCTACTCTGATGAGCAGCAAAAAGTTCTCTTGATGAAGGTGGGGGGACTGCAGCAATAGTGCTGGATATGCGTCTTGGATCATCAGGAGCCATTTCCATGTAGTCATTCATGGTTCCTGGGTCATTCTTCCTTCTCTCAAAGGTCATCGCTAACATCTGTGGGATGTAGGCATAGTCTTTATCCTCTTTGATGACCTGAGCATCCCAGCGTTTAGTGCGGCTGACGTACTTCCGTGTAACTTGAACTTCCCCTTTCTCATGCACCAATGACTTGCGGTTTATGTGGTAATTGTGGTCAATCGCTGCTAACATTTTCCTCGCTTTAAAAGCCTGCATCCTAAAAACACAAAATACCCACTTGTATTCATGCATCAACTCTCCTATTCTGCAGCACTAAATCTGGGGGATACTCCCGTAAATGGGCTATGTGGGGCGTGGCCAGGGAGGGTCTACTTTACAAATTTCATGGTGTCAAATTCACTCATTATAAACCAATATTATTGTAACCAGAAGTGATACCATACACTGTAATAAATTTCTAGCCATGTTTATAACCAATTTTCAATGGTGTTTCATTGACATTATTTTAGAACCCTCCCAAGGGTGGAGGGGTGGGTAAAACCCTGACTCATTTCCCTACCCTGTTTATGACTTCGAGTAATTAAACAACAGAACTTGTAGTATTGAATTCAGACTGTTAATAAAATCTATATGCATGTATATTCTTACATTCACAAAGGTGATACATGTACATTTTATATACAGTACTGCATTCCAAGCGGGATTCCAAGCAAGGAATAACTTATTCTTCAACTGGCCAATCTATGTACAATGCACATACATACCCAAAAGCACATCGCTTAGGAGCATACATCAAGGACATGCTGTTAACTGACTCGAGAGATCCAGTGTGTCTGTAAAAATCATATTGTCACCATTAGCAACTTGAAAATGAGTCGCAATAAAAATTGTGACCAGATTTTGACATTTTGCAACTAGAATTTTTATGGTGGTTGAAAAATTCAACTAATTTGTGACTGTGTTTTAGTAGTAACCATTGAGCCTATATCTTTGTGAACTCAAACAATGCAAGAAAAGGATGGGGATTTGTCTCCCTCAATATTATTATTGTGATATCAATCCAAGACATAAGCTCTGATATACTGTACTCACACTGAATTAACATATGTGTAGCTGTACCTGAAATTCACATAGAACTTCAGAGTGTTCAAGAGCCTGGGGCTGAGCACAATGTCCTGCAATGCCTCATAATCCTTATCCCGTCGGTCAAACCATGGGAGTTCATGATTTTCTGGCTGGTGATGAGTGCACTTTCCATCGAGCCACTCATGCTCATTACAGATATGGTGGAGCAAGCTAATCCACATAGTCTGGGTAATACAAAGTGTACAATCCCTAATTACATGTACATGTATATGCAGTCTGAGTTTCAAAGATCATCAACATAGAACAAGGCTGTTTCAACCAAGAAAAATGATTGGAATATTTGAAACATTTTATGGAGTCTTTTTCCTATAGTGAGCAAAAAATTAATGGGGTTTGGTCTTGTTCTATTAGTGCACATGGGAGGGGTGCTTGGTATTTTTTAGTGCAATTTTCAAGATTTTCCAAAGAGCACACTCCCTTAGGAACCTCTCTTTATCACTTCTGCCCTCCCCCCAGTCAAAAAAGTCATGAAGTACATACCTTCAGTTTCTCTTCACTTCTCCCGCAATTCTCACAACAATACCAGAAGTGATTGATGATGTGATCAGTCCAAGCACCAATCTTGTTGTTTCCTCTCAGCTTTGCAACCTAATGTTATGAAAAACAGTAATTAAATTGATACAGTAGTTACAAACACATGTGTAGTCTTATCACTTCATATAAATGTTGTGTTTCTAACCAAAGGAAGTGCTATGAAAAACACTTGGCAACACTACCCTACTATATATAGCACTTTGACTAACTGGGTTTTGTTTTACTTCCCACTGGCTAGTACCATGAAAGACTCAACCAGGTAACAAAAACAAATTCACTAGTCAGGTTCATCGTCTGCCTTGTTGGGGGTTGTACTAAAACTTTTAATCAAGAATGTTTGTAGCGTATGTGATTAGTAAGCAGGATTTTTATTGGTCCATGACTTGAGTCCTCATTTCACTAATTCCAAGCAATATACATGCAATGCTATAAACTCCAAAAGAAAAGGGAGCATTTCATTTGATCACCTGTGTGATGCACTTTCTCATATTCTTTGCTTTATGCCAGATGTCCAGCGAGTGCAGGATTTCTTGGAATTCCTCTCCTATGGAGACAATGTATATATTGTACCTACATGTACATATTCCGACACAGTTACATGTAGGCCAGGGATTAAAAATTAAGGTTGCTCTACACAATCACACATGGCTTGTACATTTATGTATGTATGCTTGTATTTAGCCGATGCATGTACATGTATGTATGCTTGTTTAAAAATAAAATATCAGAATAGATTGCTTTTGAAAAATTGCTGTCTTTTATAGGGGAGTTCCATTGTTTACCTTTTGCTCATTAGCATAAAAAAATACTTCAAGCTACATTTGTTTGCAGCTTGAAGTATTTTTTTATGCTAATGAAGAAAATGTAAACAACGAAACTCCCCTATTGAAAACTCTCAGTAACGGCTGTCATGGATTTTTGGGACACTTACAAACATAATGACATGTAGAGCTGAAAAAGTAGTTACACTAATGTCTATTTCAATAGTTACTGACAGCTCCAGTAAATCAATAATCATTAAACTCATATCTATCCATTGTACTCACTCATCATTTTGATGATACTGCTGGATGCATCTGTTACCATTTCCTTCAATTTAATAACTTGCTTGATGCTCTTGATGGCACGTCGCAAAGCTTCCTTCTCCATGTTTGGAGACTTCCTCTCAACCTCCCTCTTATCCACACACTCAACATGAACTATATAGTTCACCAGTTCTTCTGCCACCATCATGTAGTAGGTCAGGTATTTAGCTGAGTGGCCAGGAGAGTCATTCTGCCCATCACCTGCTAGGACCACCTCCATCTGATCAATTATTGAAATGATGTTATTTCTCATCCAGGACCACCACTCTTCAATTGCTGGGATGGCATAGAATCTCTGAACTCGGTGGAATGAGGATGATGAGGGACATCCCAACCCCATGAACTTGCTCAGTAACTCTACCTTAGCAAAGTTGTTACCTGAGAGCAGTATGGCTGATGACATTAGCAGGTTGTTGGCATACATGCCCTGGTACTCTTCAGATGATGTCCACTTCCCTCTATGGCCTTTACTGCAGACATACCAGATCTCTAGTGTTGTTCCAACAATACGTGTTTTCACTGTTGTGGTATCATTGCAGCCTACTATTTGGCAATGGCTAAGGAGCTCAGTTATTTTATCTACAGTGGTTATCACCTTGTCTGATGTAATCAGTTTCAACTCCTTTTCTAGTCTCTTGCATTCCATTGTTCTCAAGAAATTCCTCTCAGGCACAGTGGTGGCATTTGATCTTGACTGCTGTAGGGCTGGAGCTGGCAGTGGTGCTGGTACAACTGCTGTTGCTGGAGGCAATAATGGTAGTATTTCTTGAGCAGTCAGTTGGGGTGAGACTGAGGGGGGCATTGATATTGTTGTTGCTAGAGGCAGTCGTTGAAGTGGTGGTTCTGTATCAGTCAGCAGTGCTGGGAATTGCACTGGGGGTGGTCTCAATGCTGCTGTTGTTGGGGGGTCTGGTGGTCCTGCTATTTGGGGTGGTGTTACTATAGTGGAACGATGGGATGGGACTGGCAACGGTGCTTCTGTTTCTGGGGGCTCAGGCTGCTCAACTTCTCTTACTGGAAACAACATCAAGTCATCATCTTCCAATGAGCTATATTCATCATCAGAACTGTTCATAAAACACATTAAAATGTTGTAAGTGGCAAATGGCTCTTTGTGAGCTAATAATCTCAAATGATTTCTATTACTATCCTATTATATTTTATTTACTGTATTTACTGTTTTGTAAAGAGCATTAAGACATTGTGGAATGTGCTCTCTCTTTTTATTGAAGATATAAAGTATTATGATTATGATTTCTACAGCGGCATGCATATTACGCTGAGACACTTTATTTCATACCCCCTGTCCTCTCCTCCCCTCCCTTACAATGTTGCTAGGTAACCACATTTGTTATGTGTGGCTTCCGACATCATTTCCCCCAACTTTGGTTGTGTGGGGTGGGGGGGGGGGGGGGGGGGGGGGGGGGGGAGTTGTTGGATTACATTAACAAATGCGCTGTACACTCATAAGCTGTTAATTGTGAGTGTGTTTCAGAGTGAAAGTGTCTCATTATTTTTGCGCGCCACTGTAGATATACATGTACACATTTAAAAAAAGAACTTGCAAGTGGACACGAGAACAAAGTTTCCCTGTGTGCATACATACATGTAAAGTACTTACCCTGAACCACAGGAATCAGTTGTGCTACTTTCCCCATCACTTGAACCACTGCACTCATCATCAAGGATGGATAAGGCATTTTTCAGTCTTAGATGAGAAAAAAACACAGGTAGAATAAGACAGTGGATTACTATGAGAGTAATCTTTGTTAAATTTACAGATTTCAAAATTAGTTCTTGAAAAAAAACCTGCATATGAAGTACATAGTACATATCTGGGAAGGTCAATGCTAACTTCTACATGAATGATGATGTGACAGCCATTTTGATCATGTTCAGATGTGACTACCATATCTACATTGTACAGCATTTGTGTCTGAAAGAATTACAAACTAGGACTGACAAAGGCTTTAGGCAGAATAATTAGCATTCTGTAAATACATTGTACCTAAATTCCCCATCTTGGTCTGAAATGTAATCACTCTGCTCCTCTACATGTAGATTAACATCTTGGTCAATTTCATCATTATTATTATCAGACTCTGGGTCTGACTGGAAGGTATCATCAGCAGCGATCACAACCGTGCCATCTAGTACCTGGCATCTGTCATCAAACTTTACTGGGGAGAAGTTCAGTCTGCTGTCACCCCCCGACAACCAAGAACTGGTGACATTGATATCTTCCTCTTCCTCACTATGTGCACAGAATCACAGTAAATTACACAATTATTATTGTTTAACAAACTACCAGGCTTCACAATATTGTTCTCAATAATGTAAATCAAGCCAGTGAATTCTGGAAGTATATTTTGTCTGTCAGTCAAGCAATTTTCTAAGTTCTTGCTGTGCCCTGTTGGATTAAAATTGATTTGATTTGATTTGATTGCCCTGTATAATAACACAACACAGCTACATGTACATGTAACTCATGTACATGTAACTCTGAACAATAATTAGCTCTAAAGGAACTTACTTATCAGATGTGTATGCATCTACCCTTCTTTTAGGGATGGGAGTGCTTGATTGAAGAGATTGAAACAACTTCCTTTTTGTAGGACCTGTAGCAGCAGCTGTGATATAATTCATATCTTTAGACTCATACATGTAGCATCTACTAAATTAATCATCTGAACAGAACAGAATCCACAGAACACAAACACCTCACAGCATAAATGCACGATACAGCTAGTACTGTACGCAGAAGGCAAACATGCAATGTACACTTTCCTCAACTGACCCGGTCAAAATCACACAAGTGTAGCCTCGTATCAGGATATTTCTTTACGGAATAAATCAGAAGAACTTAGCAGTATTAGTAGTAGCAATATAAAAATATATTTGTAAATCATTGTTTGTAGAAAAAAACACGTTTCGATCTGATCGATATCTCACTAAAATATTGCATAACTGCCTCACCTGAAGGTTTGTTGGTGTTGTTGTCAATATGGACGATCTCCATGCCTTTCCTGATGATCCTGAAGCAACACAATAGACATTTTACGAATTAACACGGTAAATAGTCTAAGAGAAAACGAAAATATTTCAGACACCGGCACGATTCCTTAGCAAAAGCTTCCAAACTCTCACCTCTGTTGTCGCTTCAACTCCATAGCCAGAAGATGCGCGGCGAAATCATTGTCAGAGGTGAAAATTCCAAACCCTTTGAACAATTTCCACGTTTCATGGACCCTCTTAGAGAGCCAGACTCTTCTTCTGTTGGCCTCCCAAAGAGTTTTTGAAAGTGGTCGCCTCACTTGTACTCGCGAAGTTGTGTTCATGGCCTACAAATATAGCTCTGAAGGACGGAATTCGAGACGCGTATTTTTTATATAAAAAAAAGATTTCATTCAGAAATACTTTATGAACGCTAATGTATGGTTATTCAACCTTCGATATTTATAAAAATTATGATTCGATTGCAAGAAAAACGGGCAGATTTCAAACGATTTTTGTGGATCACTCACCCCCTTCTCAATCATCGTTCCGGGCCGGAAAACACTAAGAATCTTGCGCATGCTCAGTAGCCTGGCATCCCCACTTTAAGTACCTCGCCTCGGTGTCCGGCGAAAACCTCACAACTGTTCTTTTCACTGCATGCGTGTATCATCAACTCACTTCGATTCGTTCTAAGTTCTGAAGATCTCTAAACCCTTTGCAGTACTAGTAATGGATTGATAAATCCATATCTCTATGAATTATTGTGGTTATTTTGAAAACAATACGACATACCAGCTGTAACCTTCCTCCCGAACTGCTAACAAGGTTTGTGAAGAAACCATGTTGTTTACGGAGCCTTTGGTAAGCTACTTGTAGCCTCTTCTTATGGCGTTTTATCCGAGGATATTGGTTCCGAGGATATTGGGTTACCTGTGGTGGGGGTTAATTAACCGCGGGGGACTAAGGCGAGGGGGAGGAACGCCGAAAAGTAGAGGCTACGGACATCTTTGTAAAAATTTGAATCAAGCATGAAATCTGATAACCCTGTAAAATGCCGATCGCTCCGCCTCTTGATGACGTATGTGATATGTTTTCGCGAGAAAACGTGTTTATTTACATCGGTATTAATCCTCTGTCCATATCTTTATATTTATATTTATATATTAGCGCTCCCATTGATATCAGTACGTTTTGTTACTGAAGGGAATACCCTGTTTAAATAAAGGTTTTCATTCATTCATCTCGAAGCTCTCACGTTGTTTATTCTACTGTTGTCATTCTATTGCCAAAATTATGTAGTCCGTAAGAGTTTAATATTTTCGAATTCGATAAATCAGCATGCAGGAAACTCCTACTAAACCGGCCAAGGGAAAAGTCGGCAGGAAATCAAATCCAGAACTGACTATGTTCGACGCCGGCAAATTCACCTTGGAAATTTTAAGACGAATTACATCTCCACGGAGAATATGATTTATCTTCTCCAAGACATCTTCTTGAAGAGAGAGGGCGACGACATTTAGAGAGAATTCGTTTGACTTCAGTTGTTCTTCCACGATACTGTTCAAAGGGCTTATCACTAATAGTTGGATTCATCCGATTCAACGCCAACGGTTATCGATTTAAATCTTCAATACCGTGTTCTTTGGCGCATTCATTCAGTAAATCTGTGTATTTCTCTTCAAAATAACCAGCGCTGTACTTTACATGACAACCCGTTGACAGATGACTCCCTTTCAGCCAATCACATTTCCCGTTGCTGGGCTGACGGGGAATTCAAATTTTTACAAAGATGTCCGTAGCCTCTACTTTTCGGCGTTCCTCCCCCTCGCCTTAGTCCCCCGCGGTTAATTAACCCCCACCACAGGTAACCCAATATCCTCGGAACCAATATCCTCGGATAAAACGCCGTAAGAAGAGGCTACAAGTAGCTTAAGCCTTTGGTGATTATGGATGACTCGGTAGAACATGCTTTCTTTGTAAAATCGATTTTAAAATCGATATTTGAGTTGTTTTGAGCAATATTTGTTTGTGAAGAATGGCTCATGTTGATCACAGCCTTCGGTAATTATCTGAGCGGCCGGCACAGGGCGCATGCGCTGTAGAACCCAGTTTGCGATCTGAAGCCTAAGAAGACGAACGAATCTCATTTTTAGAGTCGGGTCTTCCACAGGAAGCCCGACTAATAATATTCTTATTAAATGAGGCTAAATGAAATTTAGGCAAGGTTAAACTCGAGACAATGCTGGCCAGTGGTCTTGCTTCGGTACCCGAAGCGTGGGAGACCCCTAGACTTGGGCAGGGGCTACAAATACATGTGTCATCCGCTGTTCGCCCCTTATGCTGTCCGTTGTGGAGTCAACAAGCGCTTGAGCGAATCGAGAATCTCATTGCTAAGCTGATCATTGCGGATCAATTTATGTCTCGCCGTATCACTCGCAATAGCATGTACCCCATGTACACTGTCATGGGGTTTAACTACATTCCGCCATGAGTTCTTCATCTGTTGGGGATTTTCGGGGCGTGCACGTGGCAAGCTCAACATCACAACACGGCTTGTCTTCGGGGTTGGTTGTGGTGGCTTGATAAGCAACGAGGCAGGGTCAACAGTACCCTGGGAAAGGCCAAGAGAGACTCTGCCAGCCTGCCAGCAGGTAGGTCAACAAGTAGGTCGCACTTTTTGAATGTTATACCTACAATTGCAGCAATTTCATAACAGCGTGCTCGGCGTGCCGATCATTCCAGGCTTTCCGGCCTTGTTGCCCACCAAAAGTGTCTACTATATTCTTGCCAGAAGGTCCGTCGATTCAGTGAGCTTCTCTCGACGAACTTTGCTCAGACCGAGCTGGTCCCAATCATCTCGATGGCCGCGTTCTGCTATTATTAAAACATCAGCACCGAAAACAAACCGCCGTCGTCTCGCACTCTCCACGTCGGTGGAAAGCCGTTAATCTTACGTAAGTTTATGTCTCGGCAATTTGGCGGAAAAGTCCGTTTTTAAACGACAAGCCTTTCACGATCACACGGATGCAACCAACAACGTTTAGCGATATTAGCGTTGTCAAGTAGCCTTCATCTTCGCCATGTCAAAATAATATATTACGGAGCACGTATTACGGCCACGACACAGGAAGTCCAAACACATAACTTTACTCGTGGGGTTACCGGCGGTTATTTAAAAGATCTTTTGTTTTAAAAAATAGCGTTGTTTTATTGATAACAGATTCGAATGCATCGCTTAGCGACCTTGCAGCATTTCTCTTGCAATATGTAACCTAAGGGCGTTATTGAGCGGGAATAAAAGGAGGATCTCACAGCAGTTGGGTAGACCTCTCCCATCAAATAATGCTTTGTTTTAGCAAATATTAATAACGAGTGGAACAAGGGAAGGATTATTTGTCTCGGTTCGTCCAATTTGTTCATATTTCTTACAAGTCGTAGCACTGCTAGTCTGCCTTTGTTTTCTTGCCTTTTATCCGTGACTTGCGCAGGGCCACATGGGCGCCGCAGTTGCAGATTGTTGTGGATCTAAGCAAGATTGTCAACGTGCTGATCTACTCAAGCATGAAAGCCATGTGTACTGTCCTGCGGTCATGTCCCATGCTGCGGGGTGCCCCATGCGCGCATGTGGGGCACCCTAGGCTGTTGCAGGGCCACATGGGCGCCGCATTGGAAGATCGTTGCAGATCTAAGCAAGAGTGTCAACGGGCGGATCTAATCAAGCATGAAAGCCATGTGTACTGTCCTGCGGTCGTGTCCCATGCTGCGGGGTGTCCCATGCGCGCATGTGGGGCACCCTAGGCTGTTGTAGGGCCACATGGGCGCCGCATTTGAAGATCGTTGCAGATCTAAGCAAGATTGTCAACGGGCGGATCTAATCAAGCATGAAAGCCATGTGTACTGTCCTGAGGTCGTGTCCCATGCTGCGGGATGCCCCATGCGCGCATGTGGGGCACCCTAGGCTGTTGCAGGGCCACATGGGCGCCGCCGCATTTGAAGATCGTTGCAGATCTAAGCAAGATTGTCAACAGGCGGATCTAATCAAGCATGAAAGCCATGTCTACTGTCCTGCGGTCGTGTGTCATGCCGCGAGGCGTCCCATGCATGTGTGGGGCACCATAGGCTGGTGCAGGGCCACATGGGCGCTGCTCAGGCAGATCGCGGCAGATCTAAGCAAGCATGTCAATCGTGTTGGCTCAGTGGTGCTGTCTCTGGGTCGTGCGGACCTACTCATGAAGGAAAGCAATTTGTAATGTCCTGCGGTTGTGCCTCTAACTGCAGGGTGCACCAGGCCATTGCAGGGATGCTGCACTTATATATCATTGCGGATCTAAGCAAATGTGTCGTTCGTCTTGGGTCAGTTTGTGCTGTCGCTGAGTCATGCAGCACCCAGGGTCATGCAGCACTCAGGGTCATGCGGCACCCATGGTCATGCAGCACCCTTAATGCTAAACATTGCTTCTCATCTAGTGCCGTGTCGCACCGTACGGGCAGATCAGCGCGGAACGTATTGCGCCTTTTGGGCTCAGTCATGCTGTCGCGAGATCATGTGGCACCCATGTTGCAGAACGCGGATCTACTGCCAGTGCCGGGTCATGTGGCACCATACTTACTCTGGGCTCAGTCATCAGTCATGCTGCTCGTGGGTCATGCGGCACCCAGGGTCATGCTAAAAACTAAAATCGGATCTACTGCTAGTGCCGGGTCAGGCGGCCTTTGTGGTACTAGCACTGTACTTGCAGATAGCAGCAGCAACCACGCAGCAGCAGCTACTACAGTTAAAGATTCAGAATACTGCCAGCAACAACAATAGCTACAACAACAAAAGCAGCAGTACCATCAACAGCAGTAACAACAAAAGCAGCAGTAGCAACAGTAACAGCATCAACTCCAGCAAGTTGCAACAACAGCAGCAATAGCAACAGTGACAGCAGTAACAACAGCAGTAGCAGCAATAACAGTAGCAGTATAGCAACAGTAACAGCAGTGAATGGCTGCAGCAGCAGCACTATTAGTACCAGCAGCAACAGCAGTAGCAGCAACGGCGACAACGGCAGCAGCACCAACAGCAGTGGCAATTGCGATAGCAGTAGCGACAGTAACAGCAGCAGCATCAATAGCATTAGTAACAGCAACAACAGTATCAGCAACAACAGCAGAAGTAGCAACAGCAGTAGCAGCACTAACGGTGGCAACAGCAGCAATACTTAACAGCATTAGCAACAGCAGCAGCAACAACAGAAGCAGCAACAGCAATAGCAGCATTTGTAACGGTGGCAACAGCAACATACTTAGCAGCATTATCAACAGTAGCAACAGCAGCAATAGCAGCAATAACGGTGGCAACAGCAGCAATTCTTAGCAGCATTAGCAACAGCAGCAGCAACAACAGCAGAAGCAACAGCAGTAGCAACATCAGTAGCAGCACTAATCGGTGGCAACAGCAGCAATATTTAACAGCATTAGCAACAACAGCAGAAGCAGCAATAGCAGCAATAACGGTGGCAACAGCAGCAATACTTAGCAGCAGCAACAGCAGAAGCAACAGCAGAAGTAGCAACAGCAGTAGCAGCACTAACAGTGGCAACAGCAGCAATACTTAGCAACAGCAGAAGCAACAGCAGAAGCAACAGCAGAAGCAACAGCAGAAGTAGCAACAGCAGTAGCAGTACTAACGGTGGCAACAGCAGCAATATTTAACAGCATTAGCATTAGCAACAGCAACAACAACAGCAGAAGCAGCAACAACAATAGCAGCAATAACGGTGGCAACAGCAGCAATACTTAGCAGTATTAGCAACAGCAGAAGCAGCAGTAGCAACAACAGAAGTAGCAATAGCAATAACGGTGGCAACAGCAGCAATACTTAGCAGCAGTAGCAACAACAGCAGAAGCAACAGCAACAACAACAGAAGCAACAGCAGCAACAGCAGAAGTAGCAACAGCAGTAGCAGCAACAGCAGTAGCAGCAACAGCAGTAGCAGCACTAACGGTGGCAACAGCAGCAATATTTAACAGCATTAGCAACAGCAGAAGCAGCAACGGCAATAGCAGCAATAACAGTGGCAACAGCAGCAATACTTAGCAGCAGTAGCAGCAACAACAGCAGCAACAACAGCAGCAATAATAACACCAGCAGTGCCAAAATAACAGCAGCAGCAGCAGCAGCAGCAGCAACAACAGTAGCAGTATCAATAACGACAGCTTAGGCTTGTGAGACAGATGGTCTCCTAGCTCTCAAATTATTGTTCTGGTTCATCAACCTGTGTACTCAGGGGGTTAGTACTAGCCCCACTTCAGGGTGGCTGGTATGCTTGGGGTTGGTTTGGAATGGAGGTTCCATGGTAACCACTTCCATAGTCCCTCCTCTCCAAGCACAGGAGATAATTACCTTGGGGTGGACTGTGGCATGGTTGCCATGGTGACCTACTGTGGCATGGTTGCCATGGTGACCTCCGTGAGGGACTCGGACTAGCGAGGTCAGTCCCACTCTGGCACCCAACCCAAGCTCATCTATTGGTGATGAGTTTAAATGAGGCTAAATGAAATTTAGGCAAGGTTAAACTCGAGACAATGCTGGCCAGTGGTCTTGCTTCGGTACCCGAAGCGTGGGGGACCCCTAGACTTGGGCAGGGGCTACAAATACATGTGTCATCCGCTGTTCGCCCCTTTTGCTGTCCGTTGTGGAGTCAACAGGCGCTTGAGCGAATCGAGAATCTCATTGCTAAGCTGATCATTGCGGATCAATTTTCCCGCCCTACCCTCCCATCTTATGGTAAGTATTAAACAGGTATGTCATATATTTGTTTTACTCCACTGACTAACAAGAAGTCAGTGTGACGGGTGCTTGGGGGTGGACTGTGGCATGGTTGCCATGGTGACCTCCGTGAGGGACTCGGACTAGCGAGGTCAGTCCACTCTGGCACCCAACCCAAGCTCATCTATTGGTGATGAGTTTAAACGCACTAAATATCGATCTCAGTGCGTTTTACAACTGAGTGAAAGAAAAATAAATAAAAATAAAATATATTTTATCAGTAAAGTTTTGGTAAAATTAATGAGTGACTTGAAGTTTATATATACAGAACAGGATGTCATCGAAACGTCCAGCTACTTTGTTAGCGTTTGTTTTCCTAGTTAAACTAAAATATAAAATAATAAAAATAATAAAAATGGATAAAAGAAATGAATAAATCATGATCGATCACCATATGTGACAGTGTTTGTTCTGTGAATTATTAAATTGTTCGCGGATCTTGAACGTAATGAACGAGTAGGAACATAGCGTTGGAGAAGATCAGTTATGTAGGCGGGTGCCATACCATTTAGAGCTTTAAAGACGATGAGGAGTATTTTGAAAACGAGACGTTCAATTTGAAGCCAGTGCAGATCTTTGAGTACAGGTGTAATATGTGCACGTATTTTAGTTCTTGTCACTAACCTGGCTGCTGAATTTTGTAGGCGCTGCAGTTTTGACAAGTTATGCTTAGAGGTGCCAAATATGATACTATTGCAGTAGTCTAGCCTTGTAGTGACAAAAGCATGAACTATGCGTTCAGTATCGTCCTGTCCAAGGTATCTTCTTCTCTTGCCGATGTTCCTAAGAGAGAGCGATGCTGTTCGGCAGACATTGTTTATGTGCGATTTCATTGTTAGATTGGAGTCAATAATGACACCAAGGTCTTTTGCTTCTTTGGTAACAGGCTGTAAATGGCCGCCTACAGCAAACGAAAGAATGAGAGTAGTAGCTTGGAAACGAGATGTTATATGAACAATGTCCGTTTTAGTTGGGTTAAATTTAAGCATATTATGAATATTCCAATTGGGTACCATATACACATAGATGGAGCGTGTCCAGAGCAACTTGTCTGTCTGATTCTCTCATAAAGATGTAGAATTGTGAGTCGTCAGCATACATAATACTTTCTAAACCATGGGATTTAATAATATCTTCCAGCGAGGCAACATACAGTGAGAATAACATTGGTTCCAGCACTGATCCTTGTGGAACACCGCAAGCTAGATGACGAGGTTTTGATGATTTTCCATCGATGATAACTGATTGTGAGCGATTTGTAAGATATGATGTAATCCATTCCAGGGCGGTGTCGTGAAAGCCAAATCGGTTCTGTAGTCTGTGCAGGAGAATGCTATGATCTATCTTATCGAACGCAGATGACAGATCAAGTAGAATAAGCAAACCTTCTTTGTGGTTGTCAAGGGCCAGCGTGATGTCGTTCAGGACTCGTAACATTGCTGTTTCTGTGTCTGTGGTGTTTTCTGTAGGCCGACTGTCTCTCAGCATAGAGATCATTGCTGGTTAGGTAGTCGTCAATTTGCCTTGCAGCAAGTTTCTCCAGTGTTTTTGATAAGATAAGAGAGATTGGAGATAGGTCTGTAGTTCAGAAGAACATCAGGATCAAGTGACTTTTTCTTTATCGTTGGATGGACGAGTGACTCTTTAAAGGATGATGGACACTTTCCAATTTAAACGACAAGTTAAGCATATGTGATATTGATGGCAGCAGAATCACAACATTCCTTGAGGACCATTGTAGGGATTGGGTCCAGTGCACACGATTAATGACGTACCCTTCCAACAACAACAACGGAGTGATTGTTCTGCCATATGTAAAAGGAACATCCGAAAAGCTGGGGCGACTTTTGAGACAACACGACATCAAGGTTGCGTACCGGCCCATTGCAAAGATAAATCGTTTGTTTCCTCGCCCAAAGGACAAGAAAGACAATCATTCCAAAAAAGGTGTGGTGTACAGGATTGAATGTAAGGATTGTGATTTCGTATATCATGGTCAAACAGAAAGATCAATGGCTACTAGATTAGAATGGATAAGGAATAGAATCCAAACGTTTACACCGAAAAAATCAGTCTTTGTTATACGAACTTCTTTTCAGATGTCCCACCATTTTGACAAACTTCAGCTACTTTACCCTGGGTACCCCCCACGGGCCTATAACATACAGCGGCTTTGGAAGATAAAATCCGAATGTTTGACGGAAAAGTGCACCAGCTAGCTACTTGCGCCGCACATCAGGCCATGATACGCCATCAGTTTCACACCTTGTTTCACTATGTACATATCAGGCCATGATACGCCATCAGTTTCACACCTTGTTTCACTATGTACATTGCTGCGGGCGCGTCCCGCAGGACGTACACAGGGATCCCAACATTATACATTTCTATGCACAGGGAACCCAATATAATACGTATCGCGCGCGCGCGCTCTACCACAGGAAACCCAGTCAAAAAAAGACGCGCACATGCAAATATATATTTTTAATAATTATAAATAGCCTCAGAAACAATGGTTGGGCTGCCTGTGGCTTGCCGTGTCTTTGTTCTCTGTTAAAAACACTTGGGATATGTTGGGAGAACAAAGAAAATGTTGAAAATCACTCGCCTCGTGTATTAATGCATTTATAAAATAATTACAAGGATTTCTTTCTTAAAAAATCCTTTATTTATGCGAATTTTGATTGATCAAATTTGCAATTCTCCTGAAAAACGAGAAATCGTGCATCATCCAATCAAATCTCACGAAAGAAATCAGAATGGCAAAGCGAAAGTAGCGACTCGACAACTTTTATCAACTTTTATGCCGTATAAATAGTGTTTTGACAGGAAAAACATTTTGAAAAATGCTCTTTTCTGTTTGAAAATTACCGAAGAATGTTTGTTACACTTCGTTTGTGTATCCTGTGAACACAAAACACGAAGAAAAGTGAGAAAAGCTGAGCCGATTCAATGAAGACGAATCGTCAAACTTTCTGAAATATTTGACAACTTGAGGAATGGAGCACGAAGTAAGGTAGCCAAATATCCACAGTTTTTGTCGTATTTTTGAATCTTTTCATCGCTTTTCTCGACAAGAATGTATAAACGATGGACGTTTCTGAGACATTTTAAGATATTTTTTCTCTTTGACATATTTTACTAGAGATATGAATGTTCAGGTGAACCTGCCATGCAGCTACAAGAATCGCTCTGTTTTCACTGTTTTGTGAGTATAAATACGGCAATCTTTTCTTGATATTTTCAGTTGTACACTTGAGAAAATATGTGTAACTATAGAACTTACAGAACGGTTAGTATGTGATTGAAAAACTGAGCAGTTATATTTAGTTTTCTGTGTTATTGTGGACAAAAATAATTGGACGATTCGTCGAGTTTCTTGATGTGTTTGAAATTGAAGCTCAATTCTTGCAAATTGTCGGTTTAAAATGAGCAAAATCACATCTAGATAGAACTTGAACTTAAATAAACAAGAAAAACTGTAATTCTATGGCTTATATTTAGTAAATAAAACATGTTTGACAACAGAAAAATATATATTTGTGGTCGATCAAATCCACTGCATCGCTTCAAGTTCGTTCAAGCTCATGAACCATGTTTCTGTACTCTTCTATCACATAGCTTTTTAGCCAATCAGATAGAGCGCGTTATATCATAGTTATTTTATAAACATGAATTAAAGTGACTTTCATATATGTGGCATTGATTCATGTTCATAATTATATAGATGTACATAAATTATATAGATGTACATAAATTATATAGATGTACATAAATTATATAGATATACATAAATTATATAGATGTACATAAATTATATAGATGTACATAAATTATATAGATGTACATAAATTATATAGATGTACATAAATTATATAGATGTACATAAATTATATAGATGTACATAAATTATATAGATGTACATAAATTATATAGATGTACATAAATTATATAGATGTACATAAATTATATAGATGTACATAAATTATATAGATGTACATAAATTATATAGATGTACATAAATTATATAGATGTACATAAATTATATAGATGTACATAAATTATATAGATGTACATAAATTATATAGATATACATAAATATATAGATGTACATAAATAACATTTCTCCTCTGGGTGTCGTACTGGTTATGTATCAGGTCAAACAGTGTCATAAAGTTATTCAAGTTATCTTTACATCGATGGAGTATGAAGCCAACCAAATGCTAAGAAGGGTAAGTACTGCACACACTGCATCTCACACACTGACCATACATACCAACTGTACAATAATGCTCGGAGGCCTAGTAGATTCCGAAAGTAGTATCTTCCAAACGGCGAGGTCGTAACAAGGGGCTTTTTTGCTGGACCATGCGCGAACTGCTGGACTGTGAAATCGCTATGCAGGCTCACCACCGAGTAACCACTCAATCGAACTGTCATAAAATGACTCGCGCTATTCATTTTTATCGCTTTTCTCGTTCTTTTATATATATTATATGTTTTTATTTTCCACTCAGCTTTAATACGCGCTGAGATTGATATTTAGTGCATTTAACTACGAACCTTTATTATTATTATTTTTGCTGAATGTGTTAATAATGCATTAAAATGTGTGATGTGTAGAAAAACACTTTCATCGTCGAAACGTAAATACAGCAGACCAGTTGTTGCATACTTCGAAGAGTTGTCGTTTTGTGTAAGCCCACTTGAGCTGGGTCAAGATGCACGCATTTCTAGTACCTGCACGTACATGTAGTTGTAACAAAATCGCGAAAAGCTGCTGAGATATTTTCCCATGTAATAATAATAATAATAATAATAATAATAATTTATTAATAACTTTATTTATTTATTTGGCACCAATATGCATATATGAAGTACAATAACATACACATATAATTTTTCACATATTTAATTATAGTTATGTCTGCCATGACTGGTGACATGCACTCAGAGAGGATTGCAACTAACAAGAAAAGAACTGTAGCAATCCTCAATAATAATAATAATAATAATAATAATAATAATAATAATAATAATAATAATAATAATAATAATAATAATAATAATAATAATAATATTAATGGCAACTTTATTTCATGTATTTTTACACAAACAATTGCAAATCTCACTACATGTAGGTAATTTACAATTGACTACTTGAACTCGAAAATATAACTAACAAAAAGAAAATACTGACATGATTTAAAAAAAAAAAAAGAATAATAATAATAATAGTTGCTTGGCTTATGGTTTTCACTATTAATCGGAAAAATAAACGCTACACGACGTTTCGATGTCACAGACATCATTATCATCATCATCATCATCATCATCATCATCATCATCATCATCATCATAATAATAATAATAATAATAAAATAATAGTAATAATAATAATAATAATAAAAATAAAATAATAGAATGTGTCACGTGACTGTTGACGTCACACCAAAGTACATTGAACCAATAATTCTGGTCATGCCTATTTGGAGACTATAGGTCATGCCAGACTATTTGTTTTTTATAGCTATATATCCATGTAGTCAAAATATAAACGGTTTAAACAAGATATTATGCCTACTCGAATTAAATCTCGTTTCTTTCTAGTGAGATCTAATAAGTCTTCAAACATGTGTTTCCTATTTAGAACTTGTACCACATAGACGTTACTCTTTTTCTGAGATCTTTGTCACGTAACAAATGGCATATTACATAAGGAGCCAATTCAATAAAATTTGTATGTCAGTGTAAATGAAACAACGTCTTTTGTACGTAGTGTTATTCACGAATATATTACATAGCCCCCGCAACGTCATTCTCGTGTTGAAACTATACAAACAATAGTGGGGAATACGACAATGTCACTTTAATCTGTGTTTACTCTACGTCGCTCTCCTCTGAATCATCACATTGCGATGGCACACCATGCATGTGGATTTCGGCATGTTTCAACTGCCATGCAAGCACAGGCCTTTGTGCAGGCACTGGTTTCAAAGTACCATCTTCATCAGTTTCCCACCCATGGCAAATGCAGATCTTGCATCGCATCTAGAAAGCATCTGCATACATATGCTTGGTAGTTTGCAGTGTTGTCATAAACTGTCTGAGGTACGTAGGCGGAAGCGTCTCACTTTGTTGTCTTCTTTGGCTGAACATGATGTACCTGAGCTCATCGGCAGTGCTTGATGTCCTTTTCAAGGTTAGATATAGGTCACAGATGAAGCTCTCGCACTTGTTACCTGTTGTCTCGTCTTGTTCAGAATCTTGACCTTAGAGACGAAGACTCTGTTGGTGAACACATCACTGGCTGGAAGCTCCCCATGCTTTTATTTTACCGATGCCTGTTAGAGAGCTGTGAGAGTCACAGCCAGTGAGCTGGGGCATGGAATGAGGACATGTGGGCAGAGCCTCACACTTTCCTGGCGTAATGCTCTAGAAACATAGTATTATAATAATAATAGTATGTAACTTATAGTAGCGCTATTTCCATTTGCTCAATAGCACTTTACAATTGTTAAAAGTACTATATGGAATAAATATGTTACAATAATGATAAAGAATTAATATGTTACAATAATTGATACAGTTTAACAAAAAACTTGCTTGAAATAAAATGTTTTTAAACTGGTCATGCATCATGCATTGGGATGGAAACGCAGCCGGTCTTTTACCCCTGTTCGAAACCAGAGCTCTTCACAATCAAGACTAGCATTAAGAGCAGTGCTGAGGACTAGGACATCTGTATGTCCTCACTTCTTGTGCCACAATTACAAACCACCATTTACATTGCAGACAGAATGGCGATCGTTGAAATATGAGGAGCAAGCACGTTTGGTGACTTCTCCCTCAAGTACTTTTTCATCTTCACAGCACCACTTTCGATCCGTAGAGTCGTTTTCGTATGAGTGGGAAACCTTCGGCACGGAGTTACCATCACGCCGATACGGAATCGAATACATTCTATTCATCACAGCGCACAAAATAATCGCTCAACCAATCAGAATGCTTGGATACCGCACGATTGCGGGACGCCCGATGCCGTCGCCGCACGGCACGAACTGTACCGTAACTACTTACTCAATCATACGAAAACAACTCTATCATATTTGACCAGTACTGGCACTGGTCAATCAAAGAAGGTGAGCGATCACGACGAGGAGAATCTGCTGCTTTAGAGATACAAATAGTTGGTTCTCGCACTCCAATTCCCAATCAAACGGGAAAGTACATCACCAACCCTGAGAGCACGATTAACTTGTGTGACTTCTTGGTGAAAGTTCTTTGTAATCTTGTTCAAGAAAAGTTACCAGATGGCAAGAAACTTGTTGCGGGAGGATTCAAGGATGAAGAAAGAACTGTTTCCATTACTAGAGACCACTGTACAGATGATATGTCGCGGATCTGAGATCAAATCATGAGGAGGCTGGCACAATAATGCTCTTATATGCCAAGAGTGCATCACGACCAGACACAAGAGTAGTCATCTAGTCACCTGATACAGAAGTCCTTGTCCTCAGCACTGCTCATTTTGCTAGTCTTGATTGCCGTGAAGAGTTGTGGTTTCGAACAGGAGTAAAATATGTTTCTAGAGCATTACACCAGGAAGAGGCTCTACCCGCATGTCCTCATTCCATGCCCCAGCTCACTGGCTGTGGCCATTGTCACAGCTAATTTTAATTAAAATTACTAATTGTGAGATAAATTATTCAAATTTTGGAAAAAAAACGCCCGCAGATAATGGAAAATCTAAAATGGACAATCTGAGAATAAGCCGGGCATTTGAGGATCAAGCTCTATGTTTGATATAGTCGTAGCCGAACAACGTGTTTCTTTTTTTAATATTTCAGCCATAAAGCCTAAACACACACAAAAAAAATCCGTTTAGCTGCTCAACTGGCAGCTTTTTAAATCGGTACAGGATTGCGTACACCCAGTCATGACCAAGATCCTAGCATTTAGTTCAAAACTTTTTATTAATGTTTATTTCCATTCTGTTGTTAAGTAAAGGTGTTTCATATACCCTTAGGTAGGTGCTCGTCTATTATGGGTACCCTGTGGTGCATATGTGAATTACATAATGAATATCCGTATGGCGAAAGAAATCCGATAGAATCGACATATAAAACGTACTTTTGAAACAAACCTGTTAGAGGAGCGAGGCTACAGGCAAATACCACCACACAAAAGGAAACGATCAAATGTATGCAATGGCATTGTGAGTGAATATAAACGTTTGGGTACCCTGTGGTGGCAATTCTGATAGTTTAGTCATAAAAGCAAAATATTTTCATCAAAACAAAACTTTAAGCATACCTTTTTCATACTTGAATGAAACGTGCTACTCAATGAAGCAAGTAGAATTAGCTGGAAAGCAAGCTGACTAGCGTAAAAACTGCCAACTCTATTAGTTATACAAAAATAGTCACTCAATTTTGGTTAAAAATTCTAACAGAAATATGTTTCGATTTGATGTTTTTCTCTGAGACATTTTTGTGACAATATCGACCCTCACAAAGAATGATATTCAATGAAATAATCGCTAATATGTACGTTTTTGGCATTTTTGTAAGGAAAACATGAGTTGGGTACCCTGTGGTGACACTGAAGTTTTCATAGCCAGCACTGAAGCAAATTAACAGAGGCCAAAAATGTTATTACTGATATAGTAAGTTTAAGGATATGACTAAATAATAGTGTCCTTTTATATAGCATGTAAGTTATACCATTGGAGATATTTGAGTCCAAAAATGGACATTTTTATCATTTTGTAAAATGTTGTGTGACGTGGGAGATGATTGACAGCTCTTGACATGCATCTTCTTGTTCGAATCCAATTTCCTTCGGCCAATGAACTAATGGTAGATGTAGTAATACTCATGTAAAGTATGGATTAAATCTATAAGATAATAAGGCCAATGAACTAACGGTAGATGTAGTAATACTCATGTAAAGTATGGATTAAATCTATAAGATAATAAGGCCAGGAGAGATGTCTACTTTTGGTGTATATTTCGATGGAATTTCGGGTTGTAACACCCAAAAGCGAGGGGGGTGGTCTACCTCCCCCGGAATAGATCCAAAATTCAAACTATTCTGGCTTGTGTATTATTTAGACGAACACTTTCAACTGGTGAAGTTTCATCAAAATCGGAGAGGTAGCATGTGCCACGCCTACCTGGTCCTATCCTGGACTCACTCTTAATACAACCAAAGAAACCGGCTGAAACAGATCTAAAAGGTTATCCTTGAGGAGGTAGAAAAACACCACTCACCGAAACCAAGTGAAATCGTGGAACGTTTCAAGTTCCACAACCGCAAGCAAACCCAGGGAGAAGGCGTAGCGGAATCGCAAACTCCCTGAACATTGCAACTTTGGAGAGACGTTAGATGATATGCTCCGAGATAGGCTGGTTTGCGGCCTAAATGACGAAAAGATTCAACGACGACTGTTAACCGAACCGGGTCTAACCTACAAGCGAGCTGTGCAGCTAGCATTGGCTTTTGAGTCGGCCTCAAAGAACAAGCTCGATCTGAAAAGCAAAGTGGAAACCGCACCTGTATCTGTCCATCGCGTCAACAAGCACGAGACTCCACAAGAATGTTATCGTTGCGGAGGAAGACACAACCCTTCGCAATGCCGATTTCTTGAGGTTAATTGCTACAACTGGGACAAGAAGGGTCATATAGAGAAGATGTGCCGCGGACAAAAGCAAAAGGCTTATGGCAACGATCAAGCGAACAAGCGTCGAACAGACAACAAAGCTGGCTCTCAGCCAACGCATCTACTCAAGGAATCTAATACAGATGAATATACTATGTATCAGATGAAAGGAACAACCAATGCTGCCCAGCCATTGGAAGTCGACATAGAGCTGTGTGGTGAACCACATAAAATCGACACAGGAGCCACTAAAACGATAATTAGTGAAACCGGCGCGTATAGCGAGTTGCGGGAAAATGTCAAACTTGTCAACTCGAACGCTATACTCAGTACGTACACGGAAGAGAAGATACCGGTGACTGGAAGAGTAACAGTTCCAGTAAAGTATGGAGAACAAAATCACAACTTGTCAGCCCTAGTAGTTCAAGGTAAAGGCCCAAATTTACTGGGGAGAGATTGGCTGCACGTCATAAATCTCAACTGGGAGACGGTTTTCAAGGCCAACCGAAGGTGACACCGAAGCCAAGATCTACGTGGATTCCAACACAAAACCGACATTTGTAAAAGCTCGCCCAGTGCCATACGCAATGAAGGAGAAAATCGAACGCGAACTAGACCGACTAGTCAGCAAAGGAATATTATCGCCCGTAGAATTTAGCGAGTGCCAGTATTAAAACCAAATGTTTCAATACGCATTTGTGGGGATTACAAACGTACAGTCAACCAAGTGTCGAAACTTGACAATTACCCCACACCCATGTCGCAAGCATACCAACAAATGACACTTGATGAGCAGTCTAAGGCCTAGTTCAAACGCCGTACTTTCCAAGAGCCGTTCTTAATGACTTCAAAAGAAGCCGCCTCATTATCTATTATCTGTTAATAATAATAATAATAATAGTTTATTCACAATTCATCACACGTACACGAAAATGAAAATGAAAATGAATGAAATGAGAACGGCTCATGATTAGCACGACGTCTGAACTAGGCCTAAGAGTTATACGATAATAAACACTCACAAGGGACTTTACCAGTACAACCGACTTCAGTTTGGAATATCATCAGCACCAAGCATATTTCAACGAACCATGGAAAGTTTACTTCAAGGGATTCCACACGTTATTGTGCGAATAGACGACCATGGCGAACAATTTGATACACCATGGCCGCGAGCATGCGCAATGCTCACTCGTATTCAACTACGGGTCACTTCAAAATTACAGAGAAAACAGTGCATTTTCATTCAATTTTTGTCGTACCTCATATATCATTACGGTTCCTCAATCTCCACAAGTCCCAAATCATTCTTTCATACTTCGTCTCGCCCATGGTTAGTGTTTCTCTCATGTGGAATATGCCTAACATTGTTCCCAAGTCCGTTGAAAAATAGGTATAATTAGCTAAGCATCTGCCATACTGTCTTTGTAACTGACCCGAGATGCCGTACAGTTATTGTAGTTCAGAACATTTTTCAGGAGTTCGAGCTTCTTTCCACAAGTCTGATTCGAAAGTTCAAGTGTCCATTTCAAATAACTCCTTATTAAAACCGCTGAAAATGTCCTCTTTGGTTGTTCCCAAATCGTTTACAACTTGGTAGTTTTTCAGTGATTATCCCATTGTTCTGTCCTTTAGGGTTTTTCCGTAGCGATACCTCTTGCGTTTGAAACACAATTGTGCGTTTGTGAACAATCTATTGGTAAATTGAGTATTACAACCTTGTTACAGAAATATCAAAGTTTCTGATGAAGTATGTTTTATGGAGATCGGCGTTACTATGGCAACGCTGAGAGAGAATTCCTCTTTTTACATATTCTCGATTTCTATAGATTCTAGGGGGTTATTTTTGGGAAATGCTCTTGTGATCTTATAGTGGGCATAATTGTCTCTAGTTCTAGTGAATACAAGCAAATTCTGTGAGAGCGTTTGTGAGATATCTTTGATGAAATGTTTTGAGTATATAATTCAAGCGTAAATAAAGTAATTAAATCAATCACCTGAAATCCAAGTAAATCGGGGTATCAAAATTCAATTTTAGACTTGAATTGTTACAATAATATTGAACTACTTTTCTGGAAAAGTTGAGAGAAATCGCTTGCAATGATATCGGAAAATGTGAGCTCAAGTCATACACGATGAGGTGTTTACTTTGCTCTTGTTGTCCACCATTCGTTCTATTTTTACTAAAAAAGTCATAATTAAAAATACCGTCGGTAAATTTTGTTTAAAATTGACTATGCTAAAATTTAGATTGTAACTGATATGTTGTTGTAAAATCAAGCTCATTGAAACATTTTAAGGCCGCCAAATATAAGCTTCAAATCAGAACATTTTTCAACCAGTTTTAGTAGTAGTTGTTGATTTCATATGCAGTTGTTGATTCATCATATGCAGCTCTCGAAATTTTGTTCTAGTTTGGCACCTTCTCTTGTGCATTCCACCTTGCGAACGCTCTTCCGAAATATGCTCAAAATCTGCGTATTTATCGTATCCGGAATCAAGATAGACAAAAATAAAAGACACAGGACTCAAGTGTAATAGTTTTCATCTTCAAGCTATTAAAATCGATTCTAATTTTACGATAAAAAAGGCTCGCAATTTTTTCTTAAACAAAAAAACGTGTCATTTACGCGCCAGCAATGTCATCCGCTGACTGTATGAAATTGTTCGCCATGATCCTGGTTAGCGGCAAGGATGATTGAGATCACATAAAGAACTTAGGAACAGTTCTAGAAAGACTCTCTAAAGCTGGAGTCCAGCTCAGAAAAGAGAAGTGTTTCTTTATGCAACCGTAAGATATTTACTGTGGGTACGTCATGATCAACGGTGGCGGCATTAAAATAGTGTCAGAGAAAGTGGGGGCGATGAAACATGCTCCTGAACCAAAAGACATCGGTCAGTTGCGTGCTTTCCTTCGGAATGCTCAATTGCTATCACTGATTTCCGTGTACCAGATGTGTCAACAGTACTAGAACCACTTCACAAACTACAGTAGAACCAAACTATCTCGAACTCTGAAGGGAAAGGGAAATTAGTTCGAGATAGCGGGGGTTCGAGATAACCGGGTCAGTGTCATTTCATTTACAGCTACAGTTATATATCATACAATTTTGTGTGAAAAAATATGCAACAAGCGCATCAAATATGCAATTTGATACAGTTGTTTGTGAGGCGGCGCAGGATACGCGAATTCGAAAAAAGGTAGAATGTTTAAAATCCACTTACGTGTACTGAACAATTAAAGTTCAATTGATGTTTTTGCCTTCCAACGAACTGTGTTGTGACACTTTCTGCTGTTTCTTCATCGACTTTATCATTAGAGTTCGAGATAACCGGGGTTGATTTGGGTCAAGGGAACCCAAAATAGTTCGAGATAGCGGGGAGTTCGAGATAACCGAGTTCGAGATAGCCCATAGTAAATGACTGAAAAAACAGGGGCAATTCCAAGGGAAATGGGTTTGTGTTCGAGATAGCGGGGAGTTCGAGATAACCGAGTTCGAGATAGCCCATAGTAAATGACTGAACAAACAGTGGCAATTCCAAGGGAAATGGGTTTGTGTTCGAGATAGCGGGGAGTTCGAGATAACCGAGTTTGAGATAGCCCATAGTAAATGACTGAAAAAACAGGGGCAAATCCAAGGGAAATGGGTTTGTGTTCGAGATAGCGGGGAGTTCGAGATAACCGAGTTCGAGATAGCGGGGTTCAACTGTACTTCGAAAAGGAGAGAAATGGCAGTGGCAAGAGGAACAGCGGACAGCGTTTGAGAAAGCCAAAGAGTTATTACAGTCAGCAGAACTACTTGTGCATTTCGACCCTAAAAAGGAACTGATCCTAGCTAGCGACGCTTCAAATTACGGCATTGGAGCTGTTCTGTCACACAACGCGCATGACGGAAGTGAACGCCCAATTGACTATGTTTCAAGATCCTTGAATACAGCAGACAGAGGTTTACTCTACAATAGAAAAGGAAGCACTTGCTATATAGTGTTTGGTGTAAAGAAATTCCACCAATTCCACCAATTTCTTTACGGACATAAATTTACAATTAAAACTGACCATAAACCGCTAGAAGGGTTGTTCAGTGAGAAGAAAGGAGTCCTGCAACAAGCATCACCGAGAGTTCAACGATAGGCTCTGACACTAGCAGCCATGAATATACAATCTCCTACAAAGCGGGAAGAAACAACGAGAATGCGGACGCTTTAATGTTCACTGAAAGCCGCGCAGCGCGCTAACCACTCGTCCAACATGTATAAAAGTATACATTTTCTTAAAGCTGAATAAATGCAGATTCTAAATATACTTGAGATTATTTCCTATTTTGTAAATATGTTTTGTTATTGCACATTTTATGAAATTCGACCGGCCTTGTTCAAAGAGTAGCGTGCACGCGGGAATTCAATCGATTTCTAAACGGAAAGTGCCGTTGTAATGAGTACACTTTGTTTTAAAAAACCGTGTCTCCGATTTCCGCTTTTGTTGAGGAGATATTTGCTGTCAAACTTCAGCAATCGTTGGAGCTAATTTCCGTGCTTAATTTTGGTTGTTTTCATGCGGCCGTGCTTTAGCTCCAACGATTTTGCTAAAACTTGCTCAGGTTATGAATTATGTCAATCTAAAGTGATTCCAAAACTTTCATCCAAAAAAAACGGACAGATTTTTCGCAATATCCAATTTTATCCAAAACATTGACTTTACTCAAGTTCTAATATTATTTTCAAAAATGTTCTGCAGTGCAATCGAATTATATTGTATCATAGGTAAGTGATAGCTCTAATTGTTGCCAATGTTTTATGGCAATTGCATAAAAGCAGAGGAAGTTATGACCCAAAGTTTGTCATAGACGAGTGCGCCGAGAATGATAACGGAGTCACCTTAAGCAGATTGCCATTAGCTGTGGCACCTGATTCCGGATCGTTGCTAAAACTACACACGGGTACATACGACTAACATACGAGTATACATACAAGTGACATACGAGTACATACGACCAACATACGAGTAAAATAAACAAGTACTGTAAATAGAAATAAAAACATAAATAGCTTCAAAGAAGAAGATGCTTGGGATATAAATTGATGACAAAGTTAAATATCAATACAGTTTTCATCCAACGTTTCGATGCTTCAAGCATCATTTTCAAGGTACAAAATGAGCTTGGTTATAATTTGCCAGTTCATTAATCCCGTACGGTCCGTACGCTTCTACAACGGATGTCAGCGAACTGTAGATCCGAGACCTTAGCTGACATGGCCGAGGAAAAGCTTTTACTGACGAATTCAGTTCGATCACCTTGTATAGTTGTATTCAAAACTCCACAAAAAACCCCAGATCATACAACGGATGTCAGAGCGAACTGCCGATCCGATGCAAAAAAAAACCACCACGATTACGTCTCAAAACGTGTACTGTCGCGCCTAAATACATTGATGTTTATCAGTTCACATTCCTTTGCGGTTTTTACGTGGGAAAAATCTCATTTGGTTTGTTGCTGGAGTTTTGACAGTCTTTATAGCGACACGGGTTCGACTGTATCCAGAACAACTTGTCTGTCTGATTCTCTCATAAAGATGTAGATCTGTGAGTCGTTCTAGTGCACCAGTATTAGCGTACTTCGATAATCAAAACGAGACGGTGCTAAACGTAGATGCAAGTGGCATTGGACTTGGTGCTGTGATCATCCAGGATGGAAAACCAGTTGCATTCAGTTCAAAGACCCTATCTTCCTGTGAAAGGAGATATGCCAATATCGAAAGAGAATTATTAGCAATACTATGGGGAGCACAGAAATTTCACACATATGCATATGGACGGCGAGTTATTGTGGAAACGGACCACAAACCATTAGAAGATAATAAAAAACACTGAACGAGTCCCCCCGAGACTCCAGAGGATGCTGCTCAAATTGACTAAGTATGATTTTGATGTACACTATGTCCCTTGTAAACAACAAGTTATCTCTGACTGTTTGAGTAGAGCCCCCTTAATCGACACAGAACCAGCCAGCGACCCTGAATATGTTATTGGTGTAAATCTAATTGAGGAGCTTGGACTTGAAAGCATTGTATTGCTAATAATTCTCTTTCGATATTGGCATATCTCCTTTCACAGGAAGATAGGGTCTTTGAACAGAATGCAACTGGTTTTCCATCCTGGATGATCACAGCACCAAGTCCAAGCAGCACGCTGAAGAGGTTCAAAGATGCATCAAACAAGGATGAGACTTCAAGAGTTGTAATGGAATATGTTCTAAAAGGGTGGCCACTAGAAAAAGACCAAGTTGATGAGTTAGCAAAGGAATACTGGAGCTACAAGGAAGAGTTGAGTGTGGAAGATAGATTGCTGTTTAAATCTGACCGTCGTTCCAAGGTGGATATTCTCCAAGTTAAAGCTTGTAAAAAGCTATCTACGTTCCACCATGGGACAGAAGAGGCTGTCGTCATTGGGCATCGTATCATTGGAGAGAGATGTATTAAACAAGCTTGACCCTAGTGCAATTGTTAGTAGATGTATTAAACAAGCTTGACCCTAGTGCAATTGTTAGTAGATGTATTAGCTTGACCCTAGTGCAATTGTTAGTAGATGTATTAAACAAGCTTGACCCTAGTGCAATTGTTAGTAGATGTATTAAACAAGCTTGACCCTAGTGCAATTGTTAGTAGATGTATTAAACAAGCTTGACCCTAGTGCAATTGTTAGTAGATGTATTAGCTTGACCCTAGTGCAATTGTTAGTAGATGTATTAAACAAGCTTGACCCTAGTGCAATTGTTAGTAGATGTATTAAACAAGCTTGACCCTAGTGCAATTGTTAGTAGATGTATTAAACAAGCTTGACCCTAGTGCAATTGTTAGTAAGTTTGCACCAAACAGAAGATTGATGTTAGAACTATAGTCAGCTGATTCAGTCAAGGGGCACACACTTACGTTCATGGTTTTCGCTTGAAGAACATATATTCAGTAACGTTCTAATTATCCATGCAGATACAGCACGGATTACTTTAGCTCTGACACAGAATTAGAAATAACTAAGTCAACTATAGTTTTGTATATTCCATTTCACCTTGCACTCAGCAAAGTGCCTATTCTTTAATCTTTTTATATGTTGATGGTTGTATAAATCCGGCTTTGGTTGGCCGGTTGGAACTATAATTGTTTTTGCAATCGAGTGTAAAAGACAATAAAATGTAGGTTTTACCACTTTATAAACATGACGTACTAGATAAGCTTAAGGCAGTTGTTGCTCAGTTGTTAAATAAAACCATCATGTGAGATAATTTCTTCTGTCTATAATTTTATATACCATAAAAGACCATAAAATCCGGGTATAAGCCGGGAAGCCCTGACATTAGTTCGTGAGGGGTTTTACGTGGGCTAAAAATATAATAGGTACATATCATACCTATGAACACCCGCCCTCCCAAAGTTCTGGACCTCGCTACGCCACTGCACCGGAGTATCCTCAATCCAATGGTGCAGCAGAACGAGCAGTACAGACAGCAAAACAGATCTTAAAGAAAGCTGCGGCAGATAACAAAGATCCATTTGAAGGCGTGCTGAAATACAGGAACACACCATTTGAAGACTTATGTGTTTCACCTACACAGCTCTTGATGAGTCGACGTACACGCACAACAATACCAACTCATCGACGTCTTTTGTTACCACAAGCCGTGGATCCCAACCGTGAAGGTACTTCAACATCGTCAGGATGTTTCAAAGAAGAACTATGATAAACACAGTCGGGATCTTCTTCGTTTGGACGTTGGAGACAAAGTACGGATTCGTCCAAATAGAGCAAAGGAATGGAGTAAAGCTGAAGTGCTTCCAAGATCCTACCTTCTGGAAGATGAACGAGGGCATGTGTTTAGAAGAAATAGGAGACAAATAATTTTGACCAACACATGACTCCACAGCTGCGTGAAACACTTACGAGTCCTCAGGCACTTCATAGAGAGACTTCCAACCGACCAGAGACATCGGCACCAATGCCGTTGGAGGTACCTGAGTCCGCAGAACATTCACCCACAACAACACGATCAGGGCGTGTAGTTAAGAAGCCTCAAAGATTAATTGAACTGTATTAAAGAATGGGGGATGTTATAAGTAGTATATACAATATGAGTGGCAATGTTGTATCTTATTTACAATCTCGAGCCGAAGGCGAGAGATTGTCAATAAGATACAACATTGTCACGAATATTGTAAATTACTTATGATATTGTTTAATCATTGTTTGAACCAGGTAGGCGTTTCAACCAGAATTGTAGTCAATATCTGATTGAGATGAAAAGAATATAATAACTGTTCTTTTAGCATTCAATTCTCATTCCGATTGCTTGACCGCACTGAACAATGAAAGCAGTTTCCTATTATAGCTTAGTTAAGATATCGATTGTTTAATAAATGTTTTATTCCTTTTCATACTTGATAGTTTTTGAATAGAGTTAATTGCTCATTGAGACATAACAAAGAACAAATACGGCAAATATGTAATATGCCTGCTTTTTCATTTAGAATACATTTACACTTTTGTTTGGTTTTCAAAGGGGACTTTACTAATTGTGAATGAAATGCGAACGGAGTTTTTATTTCTTTCAATCAAATCAAGAACAGTTCTCACAGGAAGGTCATAGAGCTAAGACGGGCATTTGAGACGATGGCTGACAATTTTCGTAAACTGCCAAAAGTGCATCACAAGAGAGTCAGTTGTTGAGGGAATGTGCCCAAACTAGCACAAAGTGGAGTGTAAAGATTTTTGAAATCTGGCAGATGTCTCGTAAAAACAAGGTAGCAAGGAAAGAGTCTATTGAATTGTCTTTCAGTGACACATAAATTCTGTATGAAGTTCTAGTTTGACTAACATTACTTTACCATCTTCTAATTCGAGGTTCTCAGTGAAAAGAATAATGTAGCAAGTAACGCAATATTTAGCGAGAACTGTGCGAAGTCCTTAATTTGAAGTAATCTCGTGTCTTTCAAAGTTTGTTATAATTTATTTGAGATTGTGAAAGTATTGCCGCACAAAGCTAGACATCCAATGATTGTATCATTAGTAAGTAAGTTAAAACTGTGAAGGTGCTAAGCTCCAATAGAGGAAGGGAGTTACATTAAAGAAACTGCGGAACAAAATCTAACGTGCATTTTTCTTAATTAGCTTTTAGGATAATGTATTGTTCCTCTCATATAATGCATTGATCGATACAGAATACTTATAGAGCTTATTAGTATTCTGTATCTGATACAGAATACTAATAAGGCCTATTAGTATTCTGTATCAGATACAGAATACTAATAAGCTTTATTACTATTCTGTATCATACTTATGAACAATTGCAGTAATTAATCAACCCCACCTATTCCCTGCCAACTATTCAAGCCCTCCCCGTGCTTTAAGTTTATTGGAAATTGTATGGGAGTTACAAGGTAGCCACGTGACCACAATGCTGAGCACAGATTGGATAGCTGCCTAATGAATTATTAATGAATATTATAATATTCTTTGTTTAGATTGAGATCCCTGTGTCCCCTTCATTATGTACGGGGCCACCCCTTACGGGAGGCCGCCATCTTGTTTTTCGTTTGCTAGGAACCACATGGTTTACTCTTATAGTACCGGCATTGTACGTTAGGTTTACAGAGTATAAATAAAAGACAAGGTTTACAGAGTATAAATAAAAGACAAGGTTTACAGAGTATAAATAAAAGACAAGGTTTACAAAGTATAAATAAAAGACATACTTACAACAGCTTGGAGGAATATTTTCAATATTCCTGTTCTCATCTTCACTTTCAAGAAATTATTTGAATATTTTCACGTTGTATAGCGTCTTCTTATTTGTATTTGCATTCTCTTGTTCCTCGCTAAAGACTTTGACAAACCTGTCGCTCGCCATTTTGACTTCGATTGTAACGCGTGTCAAGTGAGCGGGACATCATCGATATCTTCACGTGTGAGGATATAGAAAGTAAGTCCCGGATGTAGTTCGTACGAAAAATACGAGTGGCATATTTCCCAGTAAAACACTGATGTCTATATAATAAATATGAATATCTACTTGAGTCCTGCAGTATGTGATTATTTAGCGATTAGAACGACATTTAGCGAGTTATGGGACAACGAGTAACGTGTTTGAGCCGTGTTTGTCTTGAGCCTTTACATCAGGCAGTTGGCATGGAGCCATTGGAAGTGCTCGACTACACAAACTAGTCGAGCGTCATGGTCTGATGCAGTTATTATAAAAGGCCGAACAAACACGATCGATATTCGGCTGGAAAATATTCTCAACAAACCGTCACTGAAAAACTTGAAAACATATTTATGCAGGGGCGTAGCGTGCTTTTTTTCCAATGTACGCACATAGCAACGAACGCTGAAGGCGTGAGCTTCTAGGGGGTGAGGGGGCATGCCCCCCTGAACATTTAGAAATCTAGAGCCTTGAAAATACCATTTTCTTCGTTTGACGTTCTCGCTACATAAATACATAGTAAAATGCATTTATCACTCAGTTTTTTTTGGGATTTATGTAAAGGTTATATAAAGGATTTATGTAAAGGTTGTGTAAATGATTTTATGCATAGGTTGTGTAAAGGATTTATGTAAAGGATGTGTAAAGGATTTCTGTAAAGGTTATGTAAAGGATTTATGTAAACGGGTTATATACCGCTACCGTTATCGCTAATAGCGATATAACAACCCGAGGCGAAGCCTTTGAGACTGTACTAAGTTTACGCGCCTCGTGGCCTTCTATCTGCTGCTCGGAGCTCTAAATCCCATAAAGCACTCGCGTTTATTCTCTAACCGTTTTAGAATATAGTCATACTCACGAGAGTATTCTTTGGCTGCATGTCTGTTGCTTTCCCAAAGGAATACTGATTTCAAATGCACATACGCTTATGCAAAGCTGTTCAGTTGTGTGTGATTTCAGTGGAGTGAAGATGAATATCCGAAGCTTGAGGCTTTTTTAAAAATACGAAGCTTGCAACGCTAGAATTTACCGGTATTTGTTGTGGAAATGAAGAGCAGAAATCTCAAAGTTTCTTCAAACCAGTAGAACGGACGGAATTGAAAATGCTGGGCGCTGATTGGTCGAGTGAGTATGACTATATTCTAACTACAATTATTATTATACATGCCTACAATAACTGACTGCAAGGGGAAATTTATTGGGAACACAGGGGGATGCGGGGGCATGCTCCCTGAACAATTTTGAGGTATAGGGTCTCCAAAATAACATTTTCCTGCCTTCTGTAATATAGCAGAGTGTGTAAACTTACCCTTCTATTAAAACAAAGCGTGAAGCGAAAAGCACATGGAAACTTCATTGTAACACGACGTATTTTCAACGTTTCCAAATCGATAAAATGTCGACAACCAGACGAATAAACCATCGGGTACATCGTCGCGACATCGTGTCGATCACCTGACTAGTTCCGAACACTATCCGAAGATTAGGACTACTTACTGACGGACTTACTTATACACTCGATGCATGCTGTGTCGAGTGAAGAAAGCTAAGTTTACACAGCATTCAGGGAGGATCGAATATGGAATATTAACCTATGGTCTTCTCAGTGTCACTGACTTGAATCACATGGCAGTTTTCTTTGTCGTCTTCGAAGGAGAAAGAGAAGATAAATGTCTGAATTCAGTTTATTAGTGGGACAAACTAAGCCGTTTTTGGACGCCTTCTCTGAAGTAAATTATCGGGTATAAAGTGTTTCATATCATTGTTTCACTCTGCATGTGACTCAACTAACTATGTAGTAGTAGTAGTAGTAGTAGTAGTAGTAGTAGTAGTAGTAGTAGTAGTAGTAGTAGTAGTAGTAGTAGTAGTATAGTTGTTTATTATGCGTCATTATACGATTTGTATACGGGTTCGTGCAATTTTGATACTCTTTGAAAAACACACTCGTGCAAATTAATTCCAAATTGAATTCGAAACCGTATGATTACTTATTAATCACATACATGAAAAAATTCAACGAAAATTAGACAGCAAAAGACACATGTTGACAAGCATGCACGTAGCGAAATACTCGCGTTTATTTGACATTAATTATCAATAAATTAATCGACACTACAAACAACAATCCCTACATACTGATTATAGCAACAAACAGTAATAAGTACAAAGGCTGTTCATCGTTTTTAGAAAGTTGAAACGAGTACATAACTTTTCTATTCCCGAAAGCTCAAAAGTTTGATCCTCAGTTTTCAATTGAGAGTCCATTCACGCACTCAGAGATCTAGAGAGAAATTCGACTAAACTTACTGTAAATCACTGAATACAGCTATTTCAAAAAAGGTTGGTGAAGGTTTTGTTGCATCTTGCATACCAAGCCCGAAATGTATTGTGGATCATATATAAATAATGTCAGCTGATGCACATACAGAAGAAAATATGCTGGCTCCATATTGCGAAGACAAAATTTGGGAAAATTCCCAGAGCCCATCTTGTTGTGACCTTTCGTTGACTCCATTCACATCGCCCATAGTGCATTTCAGGCTTGGTATGCACGATGCAACATGCAAGATGCAACAAGACCTTCACCAACCTTTTTTGAAATAGCTGTATCCATGATTACTTTCCCGACCACTCAAACCAAAGTCGAATACTTATTATTTTGTAGAAGTTTGAAGAACCTTTTGCTTACAAGAGCCAACAAAGTTCTTCATTTATCGCCGTTTTCCTTTCTAGTCAAGGCTCCCCCGTCAACTTTCATGTCGAGTCTATAAAATGGTAAAAATGTTGTTTTTGTGCTTGCTAACTCCAAAATAACAGGCAGCGGGTCCTTCTTTCACATTCTTTCTGCCTTTTGTAATGTATAAACTTGATTTTTAGGTATTTTGGTAGCGTTTTGGATCCCTTTTCGGCAAAACATCCGCCATCTTGAATTTTTGGAATTTCTGTGAATTTTCTGTTACCATAGAAACAACTGCAATGTGATTGGCTAATACCATTTTCCATTTTATTGTAGCCAATGACAATCGAGAATTTGCGTATGTAATTGCACTGAATTACATTTTTTGCACTGAATTACACATTTTGCACTGTGCAATTACATTTGAACTGCTATGCTCTCAGCCAATCAGCATCGAGTAATTTTTTCATGTATGCGATTAATTGGTTTATTTTCGTTCGTTATTGGTTTATTAGCGTACAATTTAAAATCATTCAAATATATATCAGTATATGAAGCATAACAATATTTAAAAATAAATAAATCTAAGACAAAATCTTAACAGCTGACTCAGTTTAAACTTGCTGGAAACTATACTCACAGAAGGCAGGAAATGCTATTTTGGAAACCCTATATATTTTTTTGGGGGGGGAGCATGCATCCACATCCCCCTACGAGCTCGCGCCTTCGCCGCTCGTCAAATTGTGCCCCCCCCCCCCTCGTGCCCCCCCCCCCCTTGCAGTCAGTCAGTTTCATGTATAATGATAATTGTAGTTAGTACAGTCTCAAACAAAATAAATACGAAAAATCTGGCTTCGCCTCAGGTTGTGATATCGCTAATACACCTCGGTAGCGGTATATATAAACCGTTTACATAAATCATTTACATAACCTTTACATAAATTCCAAAAAAAAACTGAGTGATAGATGCATTTTACTATATATTTATGTAGCGAGAAAGTCCGCTGGAAAACAAAGAAAATGGTATTTCCAAGATACAAGGCTCTAGATTTCTAAATTTCCAGAGGTTTGGCATCTGGTTTCAACATTATTAGGTACTCTGCACCCTTTTGTTTCCCAGGCCCTTAAACAGGTTTGGGAACTGTTCCTTATAACTCTGTTCAGCAGGACTGGTCACGTGATCAACTCTACCCAGGATTCCCATGGCTTCAATGGCGGGTCTGCCTAAGAGCGCGTTGTAACCCTTTTACTATGTAAATCTCTTGTTTCCTTGCTTTGCTACACAGTTGTGGAAATAGTATTAGAATGTAGTGGCAGTGTGTATGAGAGTACAGTGTCCCCAATAGGCGACTTGCACTAAGAGGTCACGTGACCCCAACCCCCTTAAATCGAACAGCAATGTCAAAATGAACTCCAGAAATGAAAAGAGCACCTCGAAATTAGTAAAAGGGCGAAGTTTCAGGGCATAATGTCTGACACAGGAGAAATGGGAATAAAAATAAAATCCATCGTTTTCTCAAATTTTGTTTGGAAAATGCATTGGATGGCATGGCATTTTCCAAACAAAATCTTAGAAAACGATCGATTTTATTTTTTTAGTCATTTCTCCTGTGTCAAACATTATGTCCTGAAACTTCGCCCTTTTACTAATTTCGAGCTGCTCTTTTCATTTCTGGAGTTCATTTTGACATTGCTGTTCGTTTCATGGGAGTTAGGGTCACGTGACCTCTTAGTGCAAGTCGCCTATTAGTGCGCAAGCGCTAGAACACATTGGACACTTAAATAAACAGTTATTTATTTATTTATATTTATTTAATAGTAACCCAACTGAACAATACCAAATGGTTTACCTTAGAAGATGCCAAGAAAGGATATTGGCATGTGCCTCTCGATGAAGCTACAATTGGCGACAAATTAAATGACACTCTTAGAAAATAAATTACCTTTAAGGAAAATGTGTCGGGAATAACTGCGGCCGGCCTCAGTAACTATTTAATACGTACACAAAATACAATAACTTTATTTATCCACGATTAAAATTAAAGCTGAAAAGCTTGTGGGGTTGTGTAAAAACAATGAAAATGAAAATAAAAATATGTATATGAAATTATCAGTTAATATACACAATGAACTCAGCACCAGTCGGTTCTAAATATTATATTCTTTGCTCCATGTAAATATGAAATATAAGCTATTATAGCAAACCGGCAAATTGTACAAAGTCAGTCTGTAAGCTGACTGCTCACAAATACACAGGGTAAAGTAAAGTAAAGTAAGAGAAGGGTGAGAATATTGTAAAAATTATGCCAAGATCTTGCAAGATTTATGCTGCCCTGATCATGGCAAGATCCTATTGATTGTGCAGGATCCTGCAATATATCACACAATATATGTTATATATACGTGTAATTATGATATTGTCAATATTGATTGATTGTTTGTACCGTTATCAGGTTCATGCTGTTTACTTGAAAGATGTTGTTAATCAAGTAGGGATTCACTTGCTTTATTACTTCAAGGTATATCAAGTTAACTCAAGTTAACAATTCTCATTTATAAATTGATGGAAATTGAAGTGCTAAAAAATACTCATAAAAATGATCATCTATATTCGAACCATAACTTTATAGAACTGTTTTCATTAGGCCTTACTTGCCCAAACGTTGCTACACGTGGCTACATGTATTACAATATATGTGCAAGTTACAGCGATTTGTAAAAATTATGTAAAAAAATAGATCAATATATCGGGTGCATTGTGGGTAATTTTCATCATAAAATGACCGATTAAACCCTCTAAAGTTCTTTTTTTTTTCAAAAACAAATTCACATACATACTACAAAGGTTAATTGGGTTTAGATTCAGGCTTAGTAATAGCTAAAATCAAAGAATTAGGATTATGCATTGGAACGAATGTGAAATGCACTATATAAGAACGACCATTATTATTATTATTATTATGCAAATTACTATATATCGATATACCGATATATTGGGATTTTACATAATTTTTGCAGATCGCTGTACACATAATTATATACGTGTATATATGTTTATTCATTGGCTGACTTTGGCATTCCACTTTGAGTTTGTAAAGGAAAACCGATATCACACAAACCGTGAAGCGATGAATGCATAATTTTTGTTTCTATTTTGTGATTAAAGTTCAACATGGAAATTCCCAAGTGAATTTACCTTGAATCCCATAGCATTCTGGTTTTCAATGAAATACCTCTACCGTAGAATTCCGATAGTAACAGCCCCCGTTACTTTCGAGTAGCCGTTACTTTCGAGTAGCCGTTACTTTCGAGTAGCCGTTACTTTCGAGTAGCCGTTACTTTCGAGTAGCCATTACTTTCGAGTAGCCGTTACTTTCGAGTAGCCGTTACTTTCGAGTAGCCGTTACTTTCGAGTAGCCATTACTTTCGAGTAGCTGTTCCGTTACTTTGGAGTAGCCGTTACTTTCGAGTATCCGTTACTTTCGAGTAGCCATTACTTTCGAGTAGCCATTACTTTCGAGTAGCCGTTACTTTCGAGTAGCCATTACTTTCGAGTAGCCATTACTTTCGAGTAGCCATTACTTTCGAGTAGCCATTACTTTCGACTGAGTAGCCATTACTTTCGAGTAGCCGTTACTTTCGAGTAGCCGTTACTTTCGAGTAGCCATTACTTTCGAGTAGCCGTTACTTTCGAGTAGCCGTTACTTTCGAGTAGCCGTTACTTTCGAGTAGCCGTTACTTTGGAGTAGCCATTACTTTCGAGTAGCCGTTACTTTCGAGTAGCCGTTACTTTCGAGTAGCGGTTACTTTCGAGTAGCCGTTACTTTCGAGTAGCCGTTACTTTCGAGTAGCCGTTACTTTCGAGTAGCCGTTACTTTCGAGTAGCCGTTACTTTCGAGTAGCCATTACTTTCGAGTAGCCGTTACTTTACGAGTAGCCGTTACTTTCGAGTAGCCGTTACTTTCGAGTAGCCATTACTTTCGAGTAGCCGTTTCTTTCGAGTAGCCGTTACTTTCGAGTAGCCATTACTTTCGAGTAGCCATTACTTTCGAGTAGCCATTACTTTCGAGTAGCCATTACTTTCGAGTAGCCATTACTTTCGAGTAGCCATTACTTTCGAGTAGCCGTTACTTTCGAGTAGCCGTTACTTTCGAGTAGCCATTACTTTCGAGTAGCCATTACTTTCGAGTAGCCGTTACTTTCGAGTAGCCATTACTTTCGAGTAGCCATTACTTTCGAGTAGCCGTTACTTTCGAGTAGCCGTTACTTTCGAGTAGCCATTACTTTCGAGTAGCCGTTACTTTCGAGTAGCCATTACTTTCGAGTAGCCATTACTTTCGAGTAGCCATTACTTTCGAGTAGACGTTACTTTCGAGTAGCCATTACTTTCGAGTAGCCGTTACTTTCGAGTAGCCATTACTTTCGAGTAGCCGTTACTTTCGAGTAGCCGTTACTTTCGAGTAGCCATTACTTTCGAGTAGCCATTACTTTCGAGTAGCCATTACTTACTTTCGAGTAGCCGTTACTTTCGAGTAGCCATTACTTTCGAGTAGCCATTACTTTCGAGTAGCCATTACTTTCGAGTAGCCGTTACTTTCGAGTAGCCATTACTTTCGAGTAGCCATTACTTTCGAGTAGCCGTTACTTTCGAGAAGCCGTTACTTTCGAGTAGCCATTACTTTCGAGTAGCCATTACTTTCGAGTAGCCATTACTTCGAGTAGCCGTTACTTTCGGATGGTTGAAAAACGTTTGCAAACACAAAATTAAACAGAACGAGATATATGATGTTATGTCAAACGGTCATCCACGTGCTACATTCTACGATATTTATTCACAACAATCTACAAGATTATAGAGTGCAAACCATATGTCCGTGAAATAGCACTATTACTAAATAGTACTAAATAGTGTTATCTCCATTGTTTTCTATTGTTTCGTCAGTGCTATTTAGTACTAATTAGTTAGTACTGTTTCACGGACATATGGTTTGTACTCTAAAGTAAATCATTTGTAACAAATACCGGTAAGTGTTACTGTTAATACCGTATTAGCAGACTGTGATGGCTAGTCCTGCACTTAGGCTGTTCCATCCGCATCTCACTTACATGTAAGAGCACATAGTTTCAGTATTGAAGGGGACCGTTACTTTAGGGGGGGGGGTCGTTATTTTCGGGGGGTGGCGTTACTTTCGGGATATATAAAGCTAAGAAAGGCAAAAACTAACGATACTTTCGGGGCGCGAGTTATGTTCGGGGGGCGTTACTATCGGAATTCTACGGTATTTCTCTTTTGAAAACATTGCTATCTGGTATTATCGACCATGGGATTGTTTACCATAAATTGTGCATTCATAGACTCAAACTACTTCTGTACGACCATAGAAATAAGTTTTGAGGTTTCACATTTGCAAGGTTCATTTAACGTATCAACATTAAGAAGCACGAGTTAACGCTAATTTATATGTGATTATAGTCATTCTCAAGCACGTTGTCCGCCCCAAATATATAAATATATCTAAATATTTTATCAGTAAAGTTTTGGTAAAACATTTAACTAGTTAAATTTTCCTAGTTAAATATCTAAATATATTAGTATATCGATATAACTGTCACGTGATTGGATACACGGGCCTCTCATTCGCCATTGCCGATATACAGGGTTAGTGTGGTCCGTGTATCCAATCACGTGACAGTTATATATCGATATACTAATATATTTAGATATGATATTTATATATTTGGGGCGGACAACGTTCTTGAGAATGACTATATTATTATACTATGGACATGGTGGATATATTAAAACATTTTGTTAAAAAGGTTATTTAATTAAGGTGGTTCGACTGGGTTTTTCGGTGGCGTTACCTTCCATGTTTGATCGGAAAATACGTTGCTGCTGACAAACTAATATAGAAAATCAATTTTCATACCAAGTCTAAAGATAGATTAAAGTTTGCCATGATGTATGTTTCATCATGATCGGAGTTATCCTAGGACCACATTAGTACGAACATATACGGCAATGAAACTTTTGAAGATGAATGCAAACGTCCCCTACACTTTTATTTTTGTTTCAAAAACTCATTAATTATTCACGAGGTTATAAGCCAATCAGCGTTTTACATTTTGGTCACATGATGTACTTTGAAACCCTGTAAAGAACGCTCTACATACCTTGAAATTTGAAATTTTTTCAAGGTACTCTAGCGAATAATTTACATATTAGGGACTGGTCAGAAAGTAAAGAGAGAGGGGGGTGGGCCATTAAAAAGCAGGGATGGGTCACCCATTTTTCAGCCTCAAATAAGGGGTGGGTCATGAGAAATTAAACAACTTATTAGGGGTGGGTCATAAAAAAATATGCTTTAATTTACATATGTCATGAATTTGGAATACAAACTGAACAGAAAAGCCCAATACTTGATATTTAAGAAGTACCGATTGTTACTCTTTATCAACAACGGTACACTGATACTGTATTACAACTCAAAATCATGTTCATTATCATCATCATAGTCAGTATCGGTGTATGTATCATCATCATCTTCAGTTGAGTCGCTATTTGAATCTTCTCCAATCTCTTTGGTATTAAAAGCTGAGGTTGGTAAAAATGGCTTCATTTGAGATACGTATACTGCATCTTCTGTAAACTTTTCTCCAACTTTGAAACTTGTGAGTAATTAATACTGGAAGCATTAATTGTATTATTGTATTGTAATGTGATAAATGAAAACACTCGTTTACAATTTATATATTTGCGAACTAGCCTACGTTTGCTACTTTTTGCGCGATTTTCTTTCTGTCAGTTTTCTTTTCTTGGAGACAAACGAACCTCTTAGCGGATACATTCGCTTATACTTTTGATCAATAGCCTCTAACTTTACCATGCCATCTTTGATATCATGCCGCTCCATGCAAGCTCAAAAGGGTGCTAAAACTGTTTTCATTAAATGTATAAGCACATAATTCCCCTGAGATAATCTTTCCATTTTTGGTGAACATGCAGCAGCATGTCCATCTTCTTTCTGAAATTAATTGGATAAAATCTGAACTGACACTGAAAATGAATCCAAAGGCGTTCATGTTTTGTGTCCTACTAGTAGGTGGACTGTGTGTGGCACAGGAACAGGACTGACAAAGTTGATCTTAATTGTGGCTGCTGCAGGCTGCTGCCAACATGTCAAGTTTGTGGGGCGGAATGATATGCCCCGAAAGTTGTCGTTTCTGTCAAAGTCAACTCAAACAGCCAGTTAGGCAAACTGAACTGTTAGCGTACGCATAGATAGGTTCATTGATCCACTGCAGTGTGCAACACTGACAAGTTGTATGGTTAAAACCTGTTCAATGAATGAGTACAATATGTATTTCCTTAAGTTACATTTCCATGATTTTGTCTTTGGTATGAAGTTGAACACTAAATATCGTTTGAATAGCTACAAAACACACATCATTATATGTATACACATAAATGTAATGATGATTTACATGTCTGTAGCCCCTCAAATGACAAACGATCGGCCACAAGATTTTCTGTCAGTTTACGGTAAACTTCCTGGAAACTACTCTCAGAAGGCAGGAAATGATATTTCAGAGACCCTATTCCTCAAAATTAGTAGGAGCTCGCGCCTTCGCAGCTCATCAGATTGTACCCCCCCCCCTATCCCCCCCCTCCCCCTCCTCCAATAATGTTCCCCTTAATTTGCTGCGCCCTGTAAAGATATATAAATAAACAAGACGTATGAAGCTGACTTTGATTGGGTAGAAATGTTTCATAAGGGAACGCTCGAGTCGGAAAATTAACCGCTGTCCCATTTTTGGACTTATTTCTTGAAAAAAATCATCTGGTTAGTGGAGTAAAGTGAAAACAGCAATCAAAAGTCCAGGCGATCACTGCTTAGCTAGCAAATAGTAATTCAGATACACAGAAAGACAGTCATGGTGAGGATGAAAATGAAAATGATCAAAGAAGTCAGGACAGTTATGACGTGGTTCTACTTGAAGTTGGACAGTCTAGTAATGAAGAATGAAGATTCACTTAATTCAAGACCCTTTACAACGCATTTGACCCGTCGTTTTTATGGCGACTCTCATTAATGGCATTTTAAGCCAAGAAAGGTCAAACAAACAAGCAATATGTGTGTGTGTGGGGGGAGGGGGTGGGTCATTGATTTTTGTGCATGCATATAAGGGTGGGCTAAGTCTAATCATGCACGAAAAAAGGGGTGGGCTACTAAATTTGCTGTCATGATCAATTCGATTTTTCCAGCCCCCCCTGTACTTTATGACCAGTCCCTTATACAAATCAACTTACAACAACAACATCAACTTTCATTTTAATTATTACTCAGTGTGATTTACTTATAGTTATTTATTGTTACGTTACAGTGTCCATCAATATTAATAGTATTCCTTCTTTTCGGCTCGACTGGCCCATGTGCAGCTGGCCCATGTAACTGGATACCTCAAATGCCTGCTGCTCTACATTTATGGGCATGAAACTCATATCATTAATAATGCCGCAATCAAAAGATGGCAAATCACTATCATCAAAATCATCACTTACATTTGGCAACCAGTTATATTGTAATACATTTCCCCTTACATCTGTCTCACTTTTATCCTGACAAACTTATCTGGTTTCAACAGGTCCCAAAATATTAGATACTTTCTCTTGTTGTACATAACTGGATTTCTCATACTGAAAAAGTGCATTCGAAACGTGACCCGTACGGTCTCTGATTAGTTTTTTCCCCATATTATTAAACGCAAGCTGTGGCTTGTTTTTCTCTTAGTAATATACCTATTGCTAGCTTGGCAAAGATTAGGAAGGATACTCCCTAGAGTGTGAACACCTACTACACAATTCTTGAATGCCATTTTCTCGCTAAATGGCTGAAAATAAAACGCTTTCTCACGTACTTCAGGCTTTAGATGTTGTACTAGCTCAAAGTACTTATTATAAATCTTACACAAGCAACGCTCATGATCTTGGTTGTCATCTTTGTGACAAATGTGATTTACAATTATAGCTTTTTTCTTCAAATCTTTGATACCTCCATGAAAATTTTTAGAAGTATTTTCCTCATAACGAATGAAATCAGAACCAACTTTCACATCTTTTAACCTTAGCATTCTATGCTCGCTCTTAGCCCAAACATTTTGCCATTATAATAATAGACGGTATTTAATAAACTCTTTGCTGAATTTATTCCCAAATGACCCTCCTTCCACATGTTGTCCTCCTCCTCGTCAGAGATCACATCTTTGGCTTCTTTTTTATTAACTACTCCTTCTTTCTGGGCGGTCTTCATCTCTGCATCTAAAAGTCTTCGCAAACCACTGTAACTAAAACAGAAATTAGGAAAATTCAAATAACAATAAATTAATGTAAAAGAATCTTAGAAAAATAGTTTACTCACGTAGTATTCATTTTATCCAACATGTTGACGTCTGTTCTATTTTGTTCTTCCAAATATCGCTTCAGTCCTGCGACAATTTGATACAATGTAGGCCCTGGGAAGCGTTCCCCATCTTTGCCAGCAACCTCTTGGATAAATTTACCGATCCAGAAATCCAGTGATTGCGGTGTCATTCGAACAAAGTCTTCGTCAAGGTGTTCTATGGCTTCCAAATTGGTATTCAAGATTGAAACCTCCAACAGCGGAGATTTGTTGAATCGCTGAGTTCTCCAGTCTTCAAAGAGCTTGAAAGCCCACCTGTTTTTATACCTGGTGGATATTGGAACTGCATTTACAAGCATCTTTTTTTCCTCCTCTATACTTCGTGCTTTCCGAAAACGCTTAGATGGCTGGAAAACATCGTCTTCTCTCTCCATGTTGCAATCTCAAAATGACTCCAAGCGTATATCTAACAAAACCTTCATTTTTTAATTGCCCATTGCAAAAAAGAGCAGAGGACTGGGTTCGAGATTGGCCGCGTAGGCCTGGGCAACCGTTTGGGTAGACAGCTGTGTTGACGTTGTGTTTACACTGTATGGTGAAATCGAACAAGTGGTTAAACCTTTCGAGATATTTTGGCTAAAAATGCCCAAACCTGTAAATTGTTGTGTCCCAGGATGTCTCAACAACTTCAGAAACGCATCTGGACTACACTACTACAGGATCCCAAAGGATGGCGACCTTAGGAAGCAATACATAAGACTGATACGAAACAAAACACTCGAGCTCGATAGCGACAATACAAGGATTTGCTCAAAGCATTTTGAAGGTGGAAAAAAGCTTAATCGTAAGCAATTGCCTTCAATCTTTCCATGGACAATCAAGACAGATAAACGTAGAGAACTAAAGCGAGTGGAACTGCCACGGAAAACCAGAGAATATGATCAGGGAAACGCATCGTTGTCGAGTGTCATGGTAACAACAACAACAACAACCGAAGTAAGCTTACATGAAGATATTGGTCTCGAAATGGGAATATCTACAGATATGTTAGTAGACCAATCACTATTTATAGATGTAGGCACCCAAACAGAAGAAATCGTAGTAGACCAGTCGCCGTTTTATATGAACATGGAGACTCAGACTGAAGAATCGTACTTAACACTGTTAACAGAACTGGATGAATATCAGAGGAAGATCGAAAGCTTAACAAACGAATTAAAACAGCTCAAGCTCAAACTTGAAAACTCTAAATTTAACATCGAACATTATAAGGACAGCCCAGCTGATATATCATTTTATACAGGATTTTATGATTTTAAAACTCTTATGCTCTGCTATAGTATTGTTTAAGTCGTCAAAAAACATGAACTATGGCTCATACACCAAGCTAACTGATGATAACAAGCTAGGTAGGCCGAGAAAGCTGTCTTGCTTCGAAGAATTTACTCTGGTTTTAATGAAATTGCGACTTGGACTTTTTAATCGTGATCTGGCACACCGTTTTGATGTCAGTGAAAGTTCTGTTTCATTGATCTTTAGAACTTGGATAAGATTACTGAGATCAGAACTTGAGGCTCTGATTATTCTGCCACCAAGGGATGTTCTGAAAGTACAAATGCCTCCACTGTTTAAGGAACACTACCCAAGAACAGCACTGATCATTGACTGCACAGAATTTGAAATGGAAAGGCCATCTTTTCATTAGATAATCAGTCTGTGTGTTACTCACAATACAAATCCAGAACAACAATGAAGTGCCTGATAGGCATTACCCCAAGTGGAGTCACTGCATTTGTGAGCGAGTTGTACCCTGGTAGCATATCAGACAAGGAGATTGTCAAAAAGAGTGGTTTACTACAAGTGTTACAAGCTGGTGATGAGATCATGGCAGACAAGGGATTGTTGATCAAGGATGAACTGGTATCAGTTGGAGCAAGATTGGTTATGCCTTCCTTTCTTAAAGCCAGGAAGCAGTTTACAAAAGAGGAGGCAGAACTTAATAAGAAGGTTGCATGCCTAAGAGTTCATGTCGAAAGATGTATGGAAAGAATCAGAAACTGGCACATATTAGATAAAAGAATCCCTGTCACTTTAGCTCCAATTTCTTCAGATATAGTAATGGTTTTGTCAGCATTTACTAACTTTTTACCCCCATTAATATATTAGGTTTGACATAAGTCCTTCATTTGGTCTTATTATGACAACAATTATTATATGGATCATAAACTCATTGGCCCATTTGCAATCATAAATAAAATGAGCTCAAAAAATTCAGTCAAGTGACCATCAAATTGAGAAATAATTATGCCATGAAAAATATTGCAGTTGTCAGTGTTTTCAAGAATGAATTACTTGGTAAAGGTTTTAATTATTATGGAAAATAGTTCAATGAGTAATTAAGAATTTCAGCCTTGTTTTCATGTTTACTCTTGGCCTTAACAATTCAAAAGTAACCATCAGTAATCAACATAAACAAATGTGTATATACATGTAATTAATAAAGTGTATCTTTATTTGAAATTCACTTTGCTTTTATCAAATAATTCATACATTTATATTAGAGTACAAGAGTGCAAACACTAAATTGTGCAACATAAATAGAGTGCAAACCATATGTCCATGAAATAGTACAATTACTAAATAGTACTAAATAGTGTTATCTCTATTGTTTTCTATTGTTTCATCAGTGCTATTTAGTACTAACTAGTTAGTACTGTTTCACGGACATATGGTTTGCACTCTACATGTAGTACTATTTAGTACTATAATACTGGATTAAATGTTCCTTGTAGCTGTTTCTAGTCCTAGGACAAGTCGTGGATGACCATATCTTATACTTGGATATGCAATTTCTGGCAGCATGTAGCTTTCAAAAAACAGTTTCAGTTTTGGAAATATCTCTTCCCAGAAAGCAGAATCAAACTCAACTCTTTCTATGTAAATGGACTGACACAAGGAGCCTTTAACAACAAAGTCTGTCCATGTCTTCCCTGTCACAAACATTTGTTGATTAATTTGGTAGTAGTACTTGTGTTTAGGATTAATCTTAATGTACTCATTATCAGCAACAGTTACACATATTCTCTTTCTAAGCAGTGCATCAGTAAGACTTTCTGAGTTGTTAGTTTGAATGAACTTCATCTCTAGTAAGCCTGTTGATTCTGAAGTACCTTTCCTTTCAAGCACAACCCCGTCTGGACTAGCTCCAAGAAAACCATGAGTAGAACTTACAAACAACCCACACTCTTGTACAATGACAGAATAGCCATCCTTTTCTTTCTCTGCAATATATTCTCTGGTGATAACAGGCTCATTGGTAAGACCAGCTTTCATTGCCTTTGTAGATATGACATCTTTGTATCCTAGGACATCTTACACTGCTTTTGTGGGCGATGTCGATTCTTTCATTGAAGCACACCTGTAAGTCTTAGAGGCTGTGATGCGATACTTTCTGTGTACAAACCATTCACTACACTCAGACTGGCTCCTAGTTTGTAGCTCAACAGTTTGTGCCTCTTCTTCTGTTAACTGCAACTTTTTCTTGACACTTTCACAACGCTTGTAGATATCTGTTAGTGACATTGGGTGGATTAATGGGATATATCAATTCATTGTCTTTCAACCTATCATGGCAGTTTGTTTCTTCCCTTGGTTCGTCAACTGGGATGGGTTTAGAATAAGCATGATCCAGGCTAACTGCTTGTTGGATATACTCTGTTGTATATTGTTGTAAAGTGTGGCTCAGTACAATAAGTTTCCCAGTTTTTGCTTGAAAAGCCATAACTTTACTGAAGATATTGTATAACTTTGTATTTTGTGTATTTACATCACTTTGAACTGCAGAATGAACATCACACGCAGGAGGGATTCTTGCAGTTTTCTCCTTTTTTACCTTTCCATATTCATGCTTTCTGAATTTCATATTTGCAACTGGTATCATATCTACCTTCCTTTTTCTGGGTACATTCCACTGGCACTGTTTTGAAGTACAGGATTCCTCCAAATCCTTTGCTCTCGACTTACAAAACTCTTCCAAGCAAAACAGAGTTGCAGCAACATGGTTGCAGCGTCCATCTACCCCAGCAGGACATCCACAAAATGCCTTCTGGACTAATCCATTTTTTCTCACAATGATGTAGCATAAATATGCTGATGATTTTTTCATGGATGGCAAGACTTGTGACTCGGTATAAGTTCTCATGCTGCTGTCGTTGTTGCCTGATTTCACTGTTAAAACGTGACATGACTTGTAAAAGTTGAAGCCCTTGATCATAGGTTTGGCTGTTGATAACTGCCTTTTGGCATCCACACATGAAACCATATATGTCCACACAGTCTTAAATGTTATTGTTGGAAGTCCCTGGAGAGATTCACAAAATCCTTCTTGTGGAAATGAAGTAGTAACATTTGCCGGAGTTTGTTCTTCTAGAACACCGAGTTCGGCCTTCTTTCGAGCCAAGTGGACGCCACCGTCAGGATCTCTCAAGTTCGTTTGATGTAGACCAGATTTTACGTAATCTTTAACCATAAATATCATACATAAAGATAAGTATATAAGCTACAAAGTATATAATTACACTAAAATAGTATAAAAAGTAAAGTGAAGTTAGTATGTTACCGATTGAAAGAAGAGCAAGACCAAGAATCAATAACAAACCTTGAAACGAGATCGAGCTTTCTTCCTGAAGTACAAGCGCCTCGACACGTCAGCCAGCGTTTCAACTGTACAACACTACACTGCTCTGGTGATTCTCGAGGAAGTATTGCTCCAGGAATGTCGGATTCAGTCAAAACAATACTACTTTTTGAGACAGAAGTCGAACAAGCCATGTTGTAAACACTGTACAGAGAATGAGCTGTCTACCCAAACGGGTTGCCCAGGCCTACGCGGCCAATCTCGAACCCAGCCCTCTGCTCTTTTTTGCAATGGGCAATTAGATTAATTCTTAAAACTCGTTCCCAGTCCTTCACTCTTTTCTAAAGTGGCTAATACAGTAGTTACAATACAGTTTACAATACACATTCCTCCATTATATTGAAAAACATTCCAAACCTCAACCATTGGGTTTACTATTGAATTAAAACTCCTGCCTAACTTTTAGTTTTACAGATTCCTCCCGAATAATTAATGAGTTTTGAAGTCGTTCAAAGGCCTCCAAATCGGACTTGACGCCGAGGACTGGAACTAATTGCAAGGACTTTGAAATCCCGAAAGTCCTCATTGTCGGACTTTAAACATTACTTCGCACCCTTAAAATGGTTCACAGCGCTTGCAATTTACAGAGATAGTGCATGATATGTTAGACAAAATATTCATCCACTAGTTTTGAAATAAAAGCTTCCGTAACAAAGACATTATTTTTGTAAGTAAAATGAGCATATTTAAGACATTACTTTTGATTCATCGACTGAAATCTAGTGAAGCAAAGTTGATGAAACTTTCAAGACAAGTAGTTTTATGCCATAGTTATGGTATATGGTGAAAACATTGTTTCAATCTGTCAGGAAAACACTGGCATCGTGTGACGAAATAATTACGTCCCCTTGAGACAGTAAAACACTTGAACAGTAATTAAGAAAGTAAGTAATCCCAATAGGGACATTAAGCATTTAGTACATAACGCCTTCCAAACTAATTTGCGCTTTTCCAAAAAAGCAATATTTCGTGGAATAAGACATAAAACACTATGAAAAACGCTATTTTTTCGTTATAAATAATAGGACTTCAACGAAAATGTACATTTCTCTGAAAAGTATTCATCTTTAGCAAGGAATTTTGTTAAATATTTAATCACAACACCAAGCAACATTTCCACTGAAATATGTTATTTTATTAAATTCTTCACTACGGTTATAGAAGATTACTCGTAATAAGAAAAATGCTACAACTACCTACTTAAGTAATAGTAAGTTCTGAAGGAGTTAAAAAAATCATACGAGTAGAGATGTGCTCCTTCGCCGCACACCCAATTTCTTCCGAGACGTATTGTAATTATTCATCAAGTTCACTAAAAGGGTCCGAATTTCGGAACCCTTTTGGTTGTTCCGAGTATTTCAGCCCATTCACTAGGTTCACTGACTGCTTGATACATTCGGCTCTTGTGCAGTATATCATCATCATATACGGTGACGTAAGTAAGTAAGTACTAGTAATAATAATAACAATAATAATTTAGTAGGTTTCTGTACGTAGGTACCATTGATTCAGATATGATATGTTTCTTCTACGTATTTACTTTATTTTTCCGAGCTTCCGGGCTCTTGGCCCATCATCAGGGACGAAAGGAAAAAATAACGAATTTTCACATGGCGTGGAAAGCAAATATAAACAAAACAAAAATATATGTGAACGCCATGTGAAAATTCGTTATTTTTTCCTTTCGTCCCTGATGATGGACCAATGCACGAAAGCTCGGGAAAATATATTAAATACGTAGAAGAAACATATCATGTCTGAATAATAATAATAATAATAATAATAATAATAATAATAATAATAATAATAATAATAATAATAATAATAATAATAATAATAATAATAATAATAATAATAATAATAATAATAATAATAATAATAATAATAATAATAATAATAATAATTAATAATAATAATAATAATAATAATAATAATAATAATAATAATAATAATAATAATAATAATAATAATAATAATAATAATAATAATAATAATAATAATAATAATAATAATAATAATAATAATAATAATAATAATAATAATAATAATAATAATAATAAATAATAATAATAATAATAATAATAATAATAATAATAATAATAATAATAATAATAATAATAATAATAATAATAATAATAATAATAATAATAATAATAATAATAATAATAATAATAATAATAATAATAATAATAATAATAATAATGGAACACAATTCATAATACAATAAATAAATAACATAATTCATTTGCTGATCTGTTGTATTCATCGACTTCATCTCTCATTGATCAGCAAGATAAATTAAAACATGTATAATACACGATTTTGGTAGTCATCTACCCAGACGTTCTCTTTGCCTCTCTTACACTAGTGTCGTAAGCTTCTTCTCGATGTTGCTACATCTGTATAAAGACGGATCAAACTCAGTTAATCAACGACCGGCATGCATGACAATATAGCATGGAGTTGATCGGCGCTGGTATACATTGGTATACATCGTTATATTGATGATCCTGTATATTTTCGTATAAATGATACTCACTGGAAGTAGTGCTCAATGCTGCTAAACCAAACATCTACATAGAAGCGGCAAAATTACGAAGCTAAGAGCATGCAAACGGCTTTTTCACTAGCTAATTTATGTGTATATCCGGCTAAATTCAAATCAGCCAATCAATACATGCAACGTTAATCCATAGGCATACAAAATAAACACACAGTGCGTGAGTAATGTTCGTGTATTCGATTTGCTGGTACGTTGATCTATTTACCGTTTTTAGTTCCAGCATGGAGGCTACTTCTAGTCATACGGTTAATTAACTATGTTCTAGTGAACATCGTTACTAACGTAACATATATCCAGGTATGTGACTCCGTAACAAAGTATATACCATTGCCGATCAAACTCCATTATCATCAGCATACGCCGGTCGTTGATGTCCGGTCAAATCACTCAGTTTATATCTATGAGCTAAACTGAACAGATTGAACTGTCTTTATACAGAAGTACTGATCAACATCGAGGAGAAGCTTACGACACTAGTGTGAGAGAGGCAAAGAAAGAGAACGCCGAAATGCCGTAAGGACATACAAAGCCAGTTTTAATAACGACGGTTCATGTTTACTAATAATTAACTAATCAACTAATAATTTACTACATAATTTGTCTAGCTATTTCGCAAGTTACTCTGTTTATTTTATTGGAACGGTTTAAGACATAGCTGTCGCGCGGTTTACAAACCGGTTTCGACCAGTGTTGTTGCGGCTGTTCATTGGAAGAGAAAACACACTAAAATATGAGAGAAAAATACTTCTAAAGTAAATAGGGAAACACACAACAAGTTTTTAAATATATATGTGTAGAAAATAAGAGAAAAAACGCTATCCGTGTTATATGACGTTTTCGTCGAAGTTAATTTCTATAAACTTTACTTATAGCTAGAATAAGAGCATATGTAGCCAGTTGGTTTCTACTAATAATAGAGCAAATGTACTCAGGAATTTCAGAAAACATTTTCAGCTCAGCTAGCTCAGTTGATTTCCAGTAACTAATGTGTTCATCAAGTGTAAATAAACTGCAAATAAACGCAATGTATATCTGCAAATCCTGGTTGCATCTTAACAGCATACAACTAACTTTGTATCTTACTTTAGTGTATTTTCGTGTCGTATTTTTAAAATTAAATGGTATACAAAAGGGCTGCAGAATTTCTGCAGAAAGTGAATGGGTGCATGGAAATACTCGGAGCAACCAAAAGGGTTCCGAAATTCGGACCCTTTTAGTGAACCTAGTGAGTGGGCTGAAATACTCGGAACAACCAAAAGGGTTCCGAAATTCGGACCCTTTTAGTGAACCTAGTGAATGGGCTGAAATACTCGGAACAACCAATAGGGTTCCGAAATTCGGACCCTTTTAGTGAACCTAGTGAATGGGCTGAAATACTCGGAATGGCGTAACGATTTTGTGTTTTTCATCAGAAACAAAATTTCTGTAGTCAGTGTCCAATGAAATCTTACGGATCTTTTATTTTTTCGTTGAGGTTATAGTACTGTTGAACGGAAGGATATTTTTTTCAGTGACATTTAATGGCGAATAAACGGTTTTTTTACATTTTGGAAAAGCGCAAATTAGTTTGGAAGGCGTTACATTGTATCAGAACAAAATAGTGACATCACAAGCTATGATATATAAAGAAAGGACGCGGTCATAGGGTCGGACAAATCAGTAGAGTTCAGTTGGAGTGTGTACGGGAAGATAAGAAAACCTAAGAAACCTCTTCAGCATCTTGATACAGAGATACGGGTAAATTCCGAAGGTTTAAAGAAGAAGAACGTTACTTGTAGTGGAGCCGGAGCAGCTGGAAAGAGCAGTTAGAAAGCACAAGAAAGACGAAGGACAAGAAAGACGCAACACTGAACATCGAACATTGAACACTGTACTTGGACTTTTGTTGTATAGCCTTACACTTATATCATTATTAGTTTTTCATGATATCTTTAGTCTTTTGGGGAGTAATAAATGCTGTCAGTCGCATGGTTTGTATTTGCAATTAGTAGTCTCGGGAGGAAGGGAGGGCACTCGGAGGGAACGGGCGATGAAAGCGTCACACATCGATGAATTAACAGAAAGTAAGGCGAATATTTACATTTTTGCTGGAAAATATTCAATCCAATTTTTTTTCGAAAACGTTCTCATAGAATGTTGTCAAACTTTGCAGTCTTGAAGATCTCCATCTAGACTATAATAATAATAATAACTAGACTAGACTATAAGAGACATTAGGTCGATTTAAAGGGTTAGGTCTAGATGTCAAGAAAATTGAATAGCAAAAACCATGACATTATCGTATCGTTGCTATGGTAACACCGATGTCAATCAAACCTACTGTTTTGGAAAGTTAATTCAAACTCTAGTAAATGTGTGACGCAGTTTACCCGACCGAGCTCAGACAGTGAAGTATCAGCCGTTCAAAGTTGGGATAGTGTGAGTCTGAGTAATCAAGGTTAGCCACCTTAACCACCAAGAATCGTAACTACGGAGGTATTACGATTATACGATTTATCCATTTCCGCACCGTCGAGCCACCTTCATGTACCTTGTCTACAAAAGTATTATTTATAAACTCTTTGTTGATGTCCTGTGTTTGTAGAGATTCCTGGGTTTAGTGTTGTCTTATCTAGATGTGTATGATGATCAAAGAGAAGCTATTCGTGTAAATATCCTTGAAGTTCTAAAGACAGCAATGCTGAACTTGTGGCCAAGGTATTAATTAAAACGAACACTTTGCAGACACAAATGAGGGTTTATCACATAATTTCAAAACTTATAGGAGACACAGGACAAAAAAAATCGAAATTTTGTATGAAAACCTTTGTTGGTAGGCAAGAATTGCCTACCAGCGTAAATTTCCAAAGGTTTTCATATAAAATTTCGATTTTTGAAAATTCATATCTTCGCAATTTGTGAAGCGATCTTTTCCAAACTTCATATTTTTACTCATTTCAACGATCTCTTTCAGGTATGATAATCATTGTTTTGTCCTATGAGTTTTGAAATTACATGATAAACCCTCATTATCGAATTGGCTTGTTCACTTTCAATTGTCTCTCAATCAATCAAATAATTTTAGAGCCTGGTTTGCTTGTGCTCTATATTCTTTATTTTATTTTTTATATAAAATATATTCTAATCTATCATCATGTACAGTCATTTGCAAAAATTCTGGCCGCCACGAAATATCAATATATCAATAATATCGGGTGCATTATGGGTAATTAAATAATACTATTTTGAGTTTCCTAACTTATTAAATGAAGCAAAATTTACAAACAACAAACGTATGACTAAAATAAACATTATACTAAATATTTATACCAACTTTGCTGGCGTTAGCCCGCTTTAAGGGGAATTTGCTATTATTTAATTACCCATAATGCACTCGATATATTGATATATTGATATTTCGTAGCGGCCAGAATTTTTGCAAATGACTGTATCATGTACAGAGTAATATTGAAGGTATCATTAGTATGTCCAAATAAACTGACTGTTCATATTCAATTCTATAAACTTATGGACCACAACTGACAACCTCGAAACCTCCGAGATCTGACATTTGAGATGCCATGTTAAGGACAAATACCATTCCTTTGTGAACCTTTGTAACCTCTGCGTCACGAGTTGGCAAATTGTTTTAACTGTCCAGAACCAGTCGCTGCAGCAGCCATTCGCACATGTACTACCTTAGGAGATAGTGTCCCTGCTAAGAACACATTAGTACGACCAGGATGATCATAGTCGTGCATAGCAGCGGCAGTGTACAATGATAACGTACATTTCCAAAAACAACTGCATGTTTCCCATTGAAAATAAAGTTCACTGTAGATGTATGCCCCTCCTCTTCTCCTTTCCCAGTGTCTACTGTAACTGTTGGTCCATGTTGAGACGTCTGACATCTTTCAACCAATAGGAAATTCCTGCCCTCTGAGTGAATAACGAATGACAATAAAATAATAGCATTGTTGCAGGTGTCCCCTTCCTTCTCCTCTCTTTTTCCCTCCCTGTGATCATTGTGTGATGGCTATCTGACTACATGCAGGTTGCACTTTCTTACGGACTTGGTTTCTGCATTGGTTTGCACTTTCATAATCAACATCCAAAACTTTATATATATTTTTGTTGCCGGTATATATATTCATCTTTATTCTATACAACAACAGTAATATCTAAAACTTTCACAATATTTTTATTATTACCCTTCGTTAATAATATTGACAGTAATATTGACATTTATTGACAGTAATATTATCAAATCCCCGCTTTCGGTCCTTTCATAGATCAGAATTCAAAGCATGTTTTACATGTACATGTATCTTCTAAACATATGTTTATTTTATTTTTATTTCAGAGTTGGTAGTCATGCTGCAGATATACTTGAAACTCTCTTAAAACTGGTTATTGACTGTGCAGATATGGAGAATGTGGAAATCAAAGGTATATTATAATTAATAACAGGAATCCATGTACAATGCCAATGCTGTGTTTTCAACCTGGCGTTTTATTCACAACTGGCAAGCTTTCGGGCTAAACGCCCATCATTAGGACTAGCCCATCATCAGGGCTAAACGCCCATCAGGGCTAAATGCCCATCATCAGGGCTAAATGCCCATCATCAGGGCTAAATGCCCATCATCAGGGCTAAATTAAACGCCCATCATCAGGGCTAAATGCCCATCATTAGGACTAAACGCCCATCATTAGGCCTAAACGCCCATCGTCAGGGCTAAACGCCCATCATTAGGACTAAACGCCCATCATTAGGACTAAACGCCCATCATCAGGGGCTAAATGTCCATCAGGACTAAACGCCCATCATTAGGGGCTAAACGCCCATCATTAGGGGCTAAACGCCCATCATTAGGACTAAACGCCCATCATCAGGGGCTAAACGTCCATCAGGACTAAACGTCCATCATTAGGGGCTAAACGCCCATCATCAGGGCTAAGTGCCCATCATCAGGGCTAAACGCCCATCATCAGGGCTAAGTGCCCATCATCAGGGCTAAACGCCCATCATCAGGGCTAAATACCCATCATCAGGGCTAAACGAGTAGTATACCCACCCCCCTCCATTGGACCGACTCAGGAATGTTAGGAATACACATTCTTGAGTACAGGTTAGGAATGTACATTCTTGAGTACAGGTTAGGAATGTACATTCATGGCTGCAGGTTAGGAATGTAGGGTAAATATAAATGCGCCAAAGTCCAGAGGGGGTGGACATCAGAGGATTAAATTTAAGAGTGTATCCGTGAGTAGACCAGGCAGTCGTGACACATGACATCTCTCTCATCTCAATGAAACTAAACCAGAAGAAAGTCCTCACCTGATAACTCATACAGCCAAAGTATGAAATTTTTTGATTATTTCAGGGGGGAGTTAGACCACCCCCCCCCCCCTCGTTTCTGTATCTACCGATACAACACGGTCGCTCATGCAGTAAATATCACATATAGTTTTATTTCATTACTTTTAAACATTGTTCAGTATTGCAGTTACTATTGACATTTAAATTTAACCCTTGCTGAAAAAAAATCACAATAATTAAATACTTTCACAATTTAAATTTCTTCACATTCTATATTGTGACCAGTATTTCATGCTGAGTTCATAGTCTCCAACTTCCTGTCTGTACAGCATTTTTAACTTCTTGATTTTCACGAATAAGTACCCATGGTCCATCTTTGAGGATGCTCCAGTCCTTGTAGAAGGGCGAGAAGCTCTGCAGAAGCCGCACTAGTTTCATCAGCAGAAACACTAGGAATACATTCCATTCTTTGACTGTTAGATGATTGTTCATTGTTGTTCACTGAGATAAAATCAGGTTTAGATTCTGGCGTGCGTTGAATGACATTCAATGTCTGCATACTAGGATAAGAATTAGATTGACTTTTCTCTCCTATTGGTTGTTGTTGGCTTAATTTTTTACCAGGAATCGATGAGTCGATGAGTCGATGAGTTTGCACAGAACATTTGCTAATTCCACATCGATTATTTCTCCAGACTTTTTGAGCTCTCTCCAATCATCAATGGATAAGGATTTGGTCGAAATACATCTTCCTTTCAGTGGATCTTGATATTGTCTTCGGATATAGAGTCTAGGCTCCCCTCGAAAGATTTTCACTGTGACTTGAAACATGTTTGCTCTTTAGTACAACTGTGCAGCAACTGTATGATCTGCTGTGCCTTTGAGCTTATATATACCTTTGCCATCATGGCCACCTCTCCCCTAACAATTACGCTATAAATTTAATCCTCTTAAGAGTGTATCCGTGAGTGGACCAGGCAGTCGTGACACATGACATCTCTCTGATCTCAATGAAACTAAACCAGAAGAAAGCCCTCACCTGATAACTCATACAGCCAAAGTATGAAATGTTTTGATTATTTCAGGGGGGAGTTAGACCACCCCCCCCCCCCCTCGTTTCTGCAGGGGAAGGACTGAATTTCCATAGCAAAATAATACCTACTTCACACACCTCTCTTTCCCTCCATTTACAATCAATTCAGTTCTTACTTCACCTGAGGAATAAATGGTCCTTTAGCAGCTTACAGGGGAGACTACAGTCGCGTGACTATAATACCTGTCAATTGAGGTCTGTCAATCAATCTACTGTCACACAACTGATTTGTGTGAAGTCAAAAACCCAAATATTTGACCTCAAATATCTCCAATGAGAAACCTTGTGCAAAACCCAAAACACTTTTCTGTGTTAGATCTACCCTTCAACTAAGAATCACTGAAATAAAATGTTTGGGATATATTTTTGTCTTGGCACAATATGTCACAGCAGGAGTCAACCCAAACAGTAAAATTGTTACCTACTTACAGCGAAAAGTTCGCAACTTACATCTCATAATCAATAAACTAACTCTTTTTCCATGCTTAATCTCGTTTATTAACAACCACTTTCCTTGTACAATACTCAAATAGGAGTTATTATTTGAAAGAACAGCAGTCGCTGTTGCAATATCAACTCTAATTGCACAAACGATTAGATGCAACAATGAGTATTTTGTAATCATTCGATCCTATGTCATTTCAATACAAAAAAACATTATTGCTGAGTGAATAAGACTTACATATGTTGCTCACCGACTACGTTCCTTGGTCTCTGCCGTCCAAATCAATAAGATCGCAATTGTTGACCTCACACGTTTCTGGTTGAAATTCGAGAATGCCATTACATCTTCTGAACATTTTGTTGTCAACCGTCTATTAAATGTTGAAGGCCGAGCTTCGTTACTCATTTAGCTTTGTCTTGGTAGTACAAATACAATTCCTACATCTTTACTACAGTTTTGCGAAGATTTACGACATTTCTTTCCTGACAAACTTGCGCTGCACTGGATTGCGTGACCAGTATTTGATCAGCGGTATCTCACATATACAGGTAGCCCATGACACAAAAATAAAGGAAATGGCCGTTAAGTTTTGAATCATTGGGAATAGTTTTTCCCCCCATTCATTCAAAAAACCATCAATGGGAAGAATTCGTTTTACCACTGATTTGAACAACAACAACAACAATACTTTTTTTATTACCTAACGTTTTTTCTTTTTTTACAATGATTATTTTCAATTTAACTAAAATAAGAGTAGAGGGAAAGTAAGAGTTCTGCGCCAGGTACGCTCCGGAGCAACCGGAGCAAATCCCCTCATACCGGTATAAGCGCAGCTTGTGGTCCCTGGTATCACCGGAGCAAATCCCCTAGGAGGTGACGTCATGTCGGTGCGGAGCCCGGTGCCATTGGAGCCTATTGTTCTAAAATATACCTTTTGTATACAATCTATTTTTAGTCACCAACTCGAGGATAATTATTATTTTTTATTTATTTATAATAATTATTATTTTTCTTGTTCTGAAGAAAAGAGCAGGCCACCTATTGTTTTTGGCTGACTCCATCTTTTGTGTCGTAATTTCCGGTACGGACAGCCTATTGTTTTCTAAAGATCTTTTGTTTACACACGTGTCTATTTTAGAATGACCGTTTGGTCTTTCGCTGACGTTTTTGTTTTTCCCGATTGTTTTTTTTCCCCCTGCGTTCCAATGTTATTATTCTAATTACTAAAAAAGTTTTAACTTTAAAAAAGGGATAAAAGATCAAATATGACTAAAATAATATATTTCCCGTAGCATTTGTTCCGGCCGGCTGGAGTTCGTGACACAAACAAGTGATGTCAGCACAGATGAACAATGGGAGGATTAAGACTTGCTCAAACTCGCCCTAGGAACTACAAGAGAGATATTTTTTCATATATATATATTCAGAAAACAAATACTTAAAGGACAACTGAACCGCCAAAATGAACCATTTTGAGAAAAAAGTACATCAAATGGGAAACTCAAAAATCAATTTTTTAGAGCTCATCGAGCATCCGTGTTCTTGTAAAATATTTTCGAAAAGTTCACATCGATCACTTAGAGAGCCGCCATCTTGTGAGCCTGCGATTAATTACCGCATTTGGTCATGACGTCACAACGTCAGTGTCCATGTGAGCTCCGTTGACTTTGTATAGTATGGAGTAGTTTTCCCGAGTTTTTCATTAAAATGGTGCACTGCTGTGTGCCAGGATGCACCAATTTTTCTACAAAGACAACCAATATAAGTTACCACAAGATCCCAACCGATCCACATCGCCAGAAAGCGTGGATTTCTCGTTTAAGAAGAGAAAATCTTCCGCCATCTAAGTACTGCTACGTCTGTAGCGAACATTTCGAGAAGGAATGTTTCGAATTGGATCTCGTGGAGCAGCTAACTGGCGAAAAAAGAAAGAAAAAATTAAAGGCTGATGCTCTTCCTAGTATTTTTAACTTCTCGACGTCTACAGTGTCTGTGAAAAGGAGAGCAACAACGGAAAACCGCATCAAACGACAACGACACAAAGAAACATTGGATCACCTACTGGCCCCAAGTACAAGTGGGATTGTTGACAGTGATTCTGCGGTGGTTGATGATGAGTGGGAGGACATAGAAGTTCCTCATGTGCATGTACATGTAGTACCCTCAAACACAAGGGACTTTGGAACACAGTGCTGTATTGATGCAAGGTATTTCATCACCAAAACTGCCTTGACTCGGTCAGATATTGTACATGTAGATGTTTCCCCTGTAAATACTACTGATGCTTGTGTTCAAGTAGACGAAGATCGGACATTAGACAAATTGAACATTCTTCATGACCATCCATACTGTATTACTGACTCTAATCCCACAACAGTCTCACCTCAAAAATCTGTCACAAGTATCTCTCCACAAAAATCTGTCACAAGTATCTCTCCACAAAAATCTGTCAAAAGTGTTCTCTCATATGGCTCGGGATCTTCATGGTTATCTGATAAAGATGGGAGCGATGATGATGATGGTGATTATACTAATATCAGTGCATCACAAGAAACTGAATCCTCGACAGACACTGAATCTGAACCAGAGAGCTTTGACACATATATCCAAGAGCCAAAATATTTGGTGTTTGCCTCCTGTTTGAAACAATTGTTCAAGTTTTGCATTAACTGTGGTGCAAGTGTCACTGATGTTGACTTTGCATTTACTGGAAGCCTAGTTACTGTGAAGACAACATGTATGAAAGATCATGATGCATTGTGGAACTCTCAGCCAACCATCAACCACACACCTGTTGGAAATCTTTTACTTTGTTCTTCTATTTTATTTACTGGAAACACTTTCACAAGGATTCAGAACTTTGCTTCATGTCTGGGACTGCAATTCTTAGTGAGAGAGTATTTTACAGAAACCAAGATAGATACTTATTTCCTGTCATTAATGATGCTTGGGAAAGGGAAAGAAGAAGTGTTGTCCATGAACTGTGCAGCAAAGAACTTGTGAAGTTAAATGGTGATGGGAGGTGTGATAGCCCTGGCCATAATGCTAAGTATGGCACATACACATTTATGGACAGTGACTCTGAGAAAGTTGTTTCCTTCAGTGTGGTTCAGGTCACTGAAGTAACCTCCTCTAATGCTATGGAGAAAGAAGGGTTTGTGAGGTGCGTCGACAGCCTGGAGGATGATGATGTCAGCATCTCATGCATAACAACAGACAGGCACATCTCCATAGCAAGTACCATGGGAAAGGATTACAGTCACATTGATCACCAATTTGATGTGTGGCATTTATCAAAGTCAGTTGTCAAGATATTGAACAAGAAGGCCAAGTTGAAACAATGCCAAGATCTGTCCCATTGGATACAATCAGTGTCCAATCATCTCTGGTGGAGTGCAGCAACTTGTAATGGTGATGTGCAGTTGTTGAGAGAGAAATGGGTTTCTGTCTTGCATCATGTAAGGAACAAACATTCCTGGAATGATGCCGAGATCTTCCTACAGTGTGCACATCCCCGTCTGAATCGCAGAGAGGTCCGCAGAAAGTGCTGGCTTGAGCCAGGGTCAGCAGCATATGTTGCCTTAGAAGAAGTGGTCCTCAAACCAAAGCTACTGAAAGACTTGGCAAAGCTCACCAACTTCTGCCACACACGGGGGTCTTGAAGTGTACCACTCAATGATGTTGAAGTACTGCCCAAAGAGACAGCATTTCTCATACAAGGGCATGGTAGCCAGAACACAGCTGGCTGCCATTGACAACAACCACAACACAGGCAGAAATCAAGCAGTGATTCAGAAAGGGGAAAGAAGTGGAGAAGCAAGATATCGTCAGTGCTTCCCAAAAATGCACAAACGTTGGGTTGTCAAGCCTGTACTGGAGAATAAGAATTATGCTTTCCTTCCCGAGTTACAGCAGAAAGTGCTGGAAATGTGTGATGGTACAGAAGACCCTATCCTTGAACCAATTGAAGTTGACTTGCCAGCCAACATTGCAAGTGAACCTGCACCTGATAAGCAAGAATTGATTCAAAGACACAGATCCAGGTTTTCTAGGTAATATACAATGTACATTATAGAAATAGAGACAATTATTAGAGAATGTATTTATTAGATTTCAATTCCATTGTTTGTATTTTGTTTTACCAGCAGTCACTAGAGTGCAGACAATGCACCATTTTGTGCTATTTACAGTACAGTTAGTGAAATCTTTCACGGTTTTGGAGTGCGGGCAATATCACAATGATAAACACCGACTTTATGTTTGGTTTGGACTTTGTTCGACAGCTGGAAGAAAACAAACTGCTTTTCTTTTGGTCTTTCTTTGTGTCCTGTGATTATTAATAATAATAATAATAATAAATTTATATAGCGCTATTTCTAATTTACCCAATAGCGCTTTACAATAAAAAGTATACATAATTTTTCCACATTTTTATATATTTATTCAGAATTTTGGGAACAATGGAGTTGTCACTGAAATCTACAAGTCTGGAATTTCACTTCCGCTAATTTTTATTCGGGAGCGACCTCCAGGGTAAAGGAGCAAAAACAATGACTTATGGAATCAGTCTATAAATGGTGCAAACTCCTTTGTTTTCTATTTTTTTAATAAATTATAGTGTCCTATTTATCATTAATTAGCTACTAGTTTTTCATGGTTAGAGTGATGGCACTTAACCCGTGAAACACAATCTAATAGTTAGTGAACAGTCAAATCAAAAGAAAGCAATATATTAGTGTCTAGTAATATCTACTTCCAAGGGTAATATCTGTTTCACTAAAGTGCCATCTCTATACCAATTCAAGGATTTTTAAATATTAAAATCATGTTGAAGACAACTACATGTACATAAATGTAATATTTAAATTTTTGGACTCGACATGCCTATTCACCCCTAGATTAAGCCCATAGGGCCTGGTTCCTGAAAGGCCAATTACTCTTAATCCAGGTTAAAATGAAATACTTGAAATAAGTATTTGAAAAAAATATAAATAATGCATCTGACATTCCTGTATGTATATATTTATACTTATATATTATTTATACTTATATATTTGTAAGGATCAACATTTCTGCATATTGTTACATGTATGTACTGTGTATCTTTAGATACAATAAGATATTAGATACATGTACAATATTCGTGTCCGTGTTAAGATCTACAATCACGAGCCAAAATTTATCATATCCACAGACAGGCTCGTAGCCAGTATGAGGCGAGCTGAGGCAGTTGCCTCGGTAAAACATCGCTGATTATATTTATCTTTTAACTGAATTGACAAAAAGGCTGACTGTCCACTATGTGCAGCTACTTGTATACAAGTAGCTGCATATATCTGGCTACGGGCCTGACAGATGTGCATGTATAAAATCATGTTCTACTATAATTTTCAAGATAGGACTAAGTTTGGCAGAGAAAATCAAAGTTAAAGTCTATGCAAATCAATATGATTTTGTATCAGAAATACAAGCTCTTCCACGGTTGTGATTTCTATTGTGTTTTCCTCATGAATTATTAATGAATATGATAACTCTATATACAGTGTAGTTCTTGATCAATATATAGCTAATTGCATAATCGTTGTCGGGTTGAAAATCATAAATCATAGAAGCTGAGACCGCAAGGATGGATGGGAAATCAGTTCATGACCCGCATTACATACAGATATATTCAATGTTCTCGTAGTTTTGAAGGTATATATGAGCTATTTAACTAAGATCCTACAAGTCTGGATATAAAGATCGATCATTTGACGGTGTTATTTGAGAGTTTTAATTTCCCAGAATTCCTTTTGGTCATAGCTTTCATGATTTTCAACCCGACAACGATTATGCAATTAGCTATATATGTCAATACACCATTTATCTATAAAGTAAAAGATGCATTGCAAATGAAAACATTTGCACTTCATGAAAAATAAACATTTTTAAAAAGAGAATTTAGTGTTTGTTTTCTTTGTAAATAAAATTCAAGTTTTGTAGTAACTAATGTATCTTAAAGTGGACAATTGCCATGCAAACTATTCATCTGCATAATGAAAACCCTCAAAGACAAAGTCTTCTTCTAATCCAGGGGGAGGGAAGTGTTGTCTTATGCACATTACCACACATGATGGAAGAACCACTCTAACATCCTTTCCAAGCACTCCCCAGCACCATCTTGCAAATTGACGATATGCAATATGGCGATATTGCTTGTGCTCTGGTCCTTCATATGCATCCTTGTACTGCTGTTTATATTGTAACCATGCTGTGCGGAGGACATATTTATTCGTGCAGACAGGTAAAAAACCAGGATGTTGAGTAATACATGGTGGTGGTTGAATAGCATCCCCATCTGTAACAACTGACTGGCATGTTGCTGCAACTTCATCTATCTCTTGGCAGCAAACACACTCGTTCACTCGGTCCATTATCTGGCAGCTTTCACAGGTACACCTGGTAAAAACCCATAATAGTAAAATTATTTCACAAGTTAATGGGTAAACTGGTTAGTCTAGAGACCTAGAGTTAATAATAATAAGTTCAGACAATATAACCATCAAAAAGTAGTAACTATATAACTTGTGCTAAATAGCACTAATAAACGAGAAAACAAAGGGTTTTGCACCATTTAGTGCTATTTAGTTAGTCAAATATTTCATGGTTATATTGTCTGTGATATAAGCTTAGGTTATAGACCACTATATATTGCTCAGTATTCCATGTACTATGATGGAATCATGTGAAAAAGCAAGTTGACACTTCTTACTGTACAGTGTAAGTCTTATATAGAATTATAAACATTTAGTAGTTCAAACTAAGATTTCAACCCACACAAACAGTAAAACATCATTTCAGTGGAGTTTAAAACATACCAATTAGAATTTCTAAGTCGGTTGTGGTCTTCTTCGTCTTCTTCATCTTCGCTATCTTCGCTTTCCCCTGAATCAGATATCTCGATTTCAGGCTCGAACTGATATGGCTGTAATCCAAAGTCTTCGCTGTCCAAAAAGTCTTGAGAAAGGTCTGTGGAGCTGTCAGAATCTTCGCATTGTGAACTACTATCTGACATGGCTTTTTAGTAGTGGTATAGGAATATTTTTGTCCCAATAAAATGAGAAAAAGCTTCGAAAACACACGTGAACTCGCCAAAACTTGTAAACAATGTAAGCGTGGTTCAGTATCCAATGACGTTGTGACGTCACAACCTAACTTTTCTGAGCCCGCGATAAAAGTGCAAGATGGCGGCTCGCTGAGCGATCGATGTGAGTTTTCGAAAATATTTTACAAGAACATGGATGCTCGATGAGCTCTAGAAAGTTGATTTTTGAGTTTCCCATTTGATGTACTTTTTTCTCAAAATGGTTCATTTTGGCGGCTCAGTTGTCCTTTAAGTGACTGTTATAAAGTATGAAAGTAGTGAACAATTCAAACTCGTTTCTAATATTTTACTAACTGAGCAATTATAAGTGCAGTGTTTTCATTGTCAGTCAATTGAAACACCCTTCACTTGAAACAATAGAGGACTCAGTTAAAAAAGACTATTTTTCATAAGCGATGAAGTCGGTCATGGGAATTATTATAAACAACATGAACTATTTCAAATACTCTTATGAATCAGAGAGTCACCCTTATAACAAACTGTTAGAAAAGATCAGTCCGATTTATTTTGCAATGATCTATCATAGCACTTTTAATTAGATTTCGATGACATAAACCTTTATTCTAGTTACTGGTGGCAGCCCACTAAAACAAAAGGAACCCATGAAACAAACAATATTCTCAGTATGAAAACTGATTTTACATAATTGTTGAATTAATCACGTGAACCACCTACTATATATCAAAACTATGATCTACTTCTTTTTGTTAGTTTTTACAACCCAAAGTAAAACCAAACCAGTTCATTAAACACTTTATTGATCAACTCATACTACTTACAAATACATTTCCAACGATAGTGTCATGAAGTACAATGAGTCTCGATAAATCTATATCTATATTGGATTGTTTTATACTGTCAGACAAGACAGCTGGGGTGAGGTTCCCTCGTAAATCTTTATCGGTCTCTTCAACAAAGGCTCGGACCGTGGGCTCGTGCTCGTGTAAACGAACCCACTTCATGTGACCTGTAGATTGGTGCCTTATTTTGACAGGCCAATAATTTTCTCCATCGATGAAGACACCCGGACGGCTAGGTTCAGAACTATTGCGCGATGTCTTATACATTTCTATGATATTATATCCTTCGGGAATGTTACGGACCACCTGTGCTCCCGAGGTGAAGTTTTGCCACACAGGAATAATTGCATCCGACCAGGTGATATACCGATGTGCAAGTTTAGCCGATTGTTTTCTTCCAGACCTGGTTTCGATGTCGGAGACCGGTGCGGGCTTGTCACTACTGTTCACTCAAGTTTTGGTGGCGAAGAGATAAACGTGACAGCCACCAAATATGTCTCCAAGAACTTGCTTATCGGCTGGTGTGTCAGGTTTGTTATCCACCAATAAGTATCCAAACGGCTTTTCGGTCTCCCTGTGGTAGGCGGTCATAAATTGGTCTCTATTCTTATCAAACATTCGCTCTCCGACGATTCCAATTTGTTTCCTGTCACTAGGGCTTCGGAAGAGTGCAAGATATTGGGCATTTCGGCTAATATATGTATTAAATTTCCCCTTAGGAAACATGTTTTGAAGCAAAAGGATAACACTAGCGTTTCTATGACGACCCTGGGTAAATAATCGAGCTACCACAGGACTGTCTGTCGCTTCGGCCATCAGATCATCCAGTATGATTATGTTGTTGTACTTGGTATTAATCTCACTCAGATCCTCAGACAGCTCGGGCAAACCTCTCTCAAACTGGATGTTTTTCCCAAGGGATTTCCTCAAGACGCCGTAACCATCTTGCCATTGATTGTAGCACCAAAGAATGCGAATACTTCTCTGCTCCTCGTACGCGATACGATTGTTTTCCAAAATTTGCTGGACGAAATATGTTTTTCCACTTTGACTCGGACCCACGACCAGTAACGAAAATTTATGGCGGAAATTGAATTCCGGATAGGGCTTGGTGGTCAAAGACACTGTTACTTTTGGTGTTTTTGTAGATTTTAGCACAGAACTTGTTTTCTTTCGAATGCATCTGATTTCTTTTAGAATTCGTGTTGGTTGTGCAGGTAGTAAGCTTGAGTTGTGGTTATGCGGTGTTGAGAACCACGCCCTTTCTAACCACTTTTTCCTTTCATCGCCGTGTAAGTTATGTACTTGACGTAAATGATCACTGATATACCGAAGATCGGGCTTGTTACAGACAGGACAGTCTCTTGTGTGCTTATAGGGCATGTTGACACTTTGAACATTCAATCATAAATGGTCCAGAATATAGTGTTTCAAATCATTTATAGTTTTTTTTTTTGCAGCGACGTGTGGGGTCGATGTGGGGACGATGTAGGGTCGATGTGGAGTCGATGTAGGGTCGATGTAGGGTCGATGTAGGGTCGATGTAGGGTCGATGTGGGGTCGATGTGAGGTCGATGTGAGGTCGATGTAGGGTCGATGTGGGGTCGATGTAGGGTCGATGTAGGGTCGATGTGAGGTCGATGTAGGGTCGACGTGGGGTCGATGTAGAGTCGATGTGGGGTCGATGTAGTGTCGATGTTGGGTCGATGTGGGGTCGATGTTCGGTTGTTGAAGAGACCGATAAAGATTTACGAGGGAACCTCACCCCAGCTGTCTGACAGTATAAAACAATCCAATATAGATATAGATTTATCGAGACTCATTGTACTTCATGACACTATCGTTGGAAATGTATTTGTAATTAGTATGAGTTGATCAATAAAGTGTTTAATGAACTGGTTTGGTTTTACTTTGGGTTGTAAAAACTAACAAAAAGAAGTAGATCATAGTTTTGATATATAGTAGGTGGTTCACGTGATTAATTCAACAATTATGTAAAATCAGTTTTCATACTGAGAATATTGTTTGTTTCATGGGTTCCTTTTGTTTTAGTGGGCTGCCACCAGTAACTAGAATAAAGGTTTATGTCATCGAAATCTAATTAAAAGTGCTATGATAGATCATTGCGAAATAAATCGGACTGATCTTTTCTAACAGTTTGTTATAAGGGTGACTCTCTGATTCATAAGTGTATTTGAAATAGTTCATGTTGTTTATAATAATTCCCATGACCGACTTCATCGCTTATGAAAAATAGTCTTTTTTAACTGAGTCCTCTATTGTTTCAAGTGAAGGGTGTTTCAATTGACTGACAATGAAAACACTGTACTTATAATTGCTCAGTTAGTAAAATATTAGAAACGAGTTTGAATTGTTCACTACTTTCATACTTTATAACAGTCACTTAAGTATTTGTTTTCTGAATATATATATATGAAAAAATATCTCTCTTGTAGTTCCTAGGGCGAGTTTGAGCAAGTCTTAATCCTCCCATTGTTCATCTGTGCTGACATCACTTGTTTGTGTCACGAACTCCAGCCGGCCGGAACAAATGCTTCGGGAAATATATTATTTTAGTCATATTTGATCTTTTATCCCTTTTTTAAAGTTAAAACATTTTTAGTAATTAGAATAATAACATTGGAACGCAGGGGGAAAAAAAACAATCGGGAAAAACAAAAACGTCAGCGAAAGACCAAACGGTCGTTCTAAAATAGACACGTGTAAACAAAAGATCTTTAGAAAACAATAGGCTGTCCGTACCGGAAATTACGACACAAAAGATGGAGTCAGCCAAAAACAATAGGTGGCCTGCTCTTTTCTTCAGAACAAGAAAAATAATAATTATTATAAATAAATAAAAAATAATAATTATCCTCGAGTTGGTGACTAAAAATAGATTGTATACAAAAGGTATATTTTAGGTAAAAGGTACGCACAAATTAAAAGAGCTCTTGAAGTCATGTTCATTTCGACCCCTAAAAGGTACAGAGTGATGTTATGTAACTGACTTGTGAGTCGTAACCCTAAAAGGTACACACAGGAAATATTTTCAACTCTAAAAGGACCGCCGATCACCCCTGCCACGAGTCAAGTGCATGAGTCAACTCTGTCATAGGGACAACCCTGGGACCGGGTGTCCGCAATTGCTTGTTTGCACGTGACGTCATGGCGGCCATGTTGGTTCCCGATAACAAAGCATTCCTCATTAGCTTCTCTTGTTTGTACCACCAACATGGCTGCTGCGTCTTCCAGGGATTGATTGCAAACCAGCAATAGCGAGAGTTAATTTTAGTACGTTTCGCTTAGTCCGAGGACTGTTTGTTGTCCGTGATTGAGTGTCCGCATTTTAGCAAGGTGTTCTCAAGGCGAGAGTTGATTGTAAATGTAAATATGTATTATTTTAGGTAGCCGATATGCATTTTCATTAAAAAAAATAAACACAGGAAAAAAATTAACAAATCGAAGTCGCTTTTCTATGGTCTGTACTCTTATCTACCATAGAAATGACGTCAGAAAATGATCAAAACTCAAGTGGAACCACGAGCGTAATTAAAGAGTACAGACCATAGAAAAGCGACTTCGATTTGTTAAACAGACCATAGAAAAGCGACTTCGATTTTTTTTTTTTTACAACAATATTTTCTCAGGAAAGCGGAAAAGGCTCCCAAAATGACAAATAGATTTGAAGGAAAAACTGATTCAAGCGCGCTGGTTCCGTGCGCGAGCGAAACGTCATTCTATGCGTATCTGTCCTCTTATCGACAAATTAGAGAGCTTCAGATTCGAATACGAGTACGACTACGAGTACGATTTTTCGTCGTTACGATCATAGGCAGCCCAACCATTCCTTTTGAGGCTACTATAAATAATGAAATAAAATGATATTTGCGTCTTTTTTTTGATGGGTTTCCTGTGGTAGAGGGCGCGCGCAATACATAAGGTTGGGTTCCCTGAGCATAAACATGTATTATGTTGGGCTCCCTGTGCGCGTCCCGCAAGAAGCGACCGCAGCAATGTGTATATTGAAACACATATGCTGCGGGACGCGCGGGATGCGCACAGGGATCCCAACATCATACATTTCTATGCACAGGGATCCCAACATCATACATTTCTATGCACAGGGAAGCCGGGAAGCCAACATAATACATATTGCGCGCGCGTTCTACCACAGGAAACCCATCAAAAAAGACGCAAATATCATTTTATTTCATTATTTAGTAGCCTCAAAAGGAATGGTTGGGCTGCCTGTGTTACGATTAGTGCTCATGCGTAAAGCCGTGACATTGTCACGCCAGCTCACGCCAGCTTGAAAATCTCGTTGTCGTCGTTTCGACTTCGACGAGATTTCTCGCAAAACTCGTTGTCTAGAATAAGAGTTTTGAGTGAGACATTTTGACTAAATATTTCGGTCTTTTAAATCTAGAACACTCAATAACATCTCCTTTAATAATTGTTATTCTTGTGATAAGAAATAATTAAAGATCAGTGTTATTTTTGCCGATTGCGGGACGCGCGGGATGCGCACAGGGAGCCCAACATTATAGGTACTCAACACAGGGAACCCAACATATCTACGTATATATTGCGCGCGTGCGCTCTACCACAGGAAACCCATAAAAAGACGCAAATATCATTTTATTGAATTGTTTAGTAGCCTCAAAAGGAATGGTTGGGCTGCCTGTGCCTCTGCAACATGTTGCGCGCAAATGACTAGCGCGCGCTAATACGACGTAATTTGTTGCTCGCAATGTTGCAGAAGTAGGACTCGATTCTACTTCTGCAACATTGCGCGCAAATAACATGTTGCAGAGGTGGACACACGCTGCAACAATACGTGTTGCGTGGTCTCGAAGTTGAATCTGAAGTTCTCTAAAGGCTCTTATTCAATCAGCGCGCGAGAAATTTGACAAATGTTGTAAAATCTAAAATCGATCCATACTTTTTGTCATGTTCCCATATTCTCAAATAGGGCTCTATGGGGGGGGGGGGGGGGGGGGGGGGGGGGGGGGGGGGGGTACTTGACCCATGTTTGGGTATAGGAGTGCCGCTGAGGGTTTGAAAACCTGACTCTGTTTAGGACAAAAAAAATCTAAAATACCTACCCTGTCTAGGACAAAAAAATCTAAACCCTGTTTAGGACAAAAAAAATCTAAAATACCTATCCTGTCTAGGACAACACACTCTATTTTAAGACCCTGGTTAGGACAAAGGACAACGTACACATGTAGTCTTCTTTTACACAATTTTAACGCGTTTGATGTTGATCGATGAGTGCTAAAGACAGGAGAAGCTCGGATCTCAGATATATGGCTAAATACCGGATAAAACCATATTTAACGACGATAATCGTACATTTCCATACCCTGTTTAGGACAGATTCACATAAAATTATATACCCTGTTCAGGACAGAGAGGCCAAAAACCATACCCTGTCCAGCGGCACGTCCCCGTATAGTCCATATGTGGGAGTACCCCCCCCCCCCCCCCCCCCCGGGCTCTGTGACTAATCTTTATATTATTATTTCAAATCATTGGGAAAACGAATTCTTCCCATTGATGGTTTTTTGAATGAATGGGAAAAACAAACTATTCCCAATGATTCAAAGTGGGAATAAAACAAAAACATTCATTGATTTTATATATCATTTCCATGCGAAAACTTAACGGCCATTTCCTTTATTTTTGTGTCATGGGCTACCTGTAGTGAGATACCGCTGATCAAATACTGGTCACGCAATCCAGTGCAGCGCAAGTTTGTCAGGAAAGAAATGTCGTAAATCTTCGCAAAACTGTAATAAAGATGTAGGAATTGTATTTGTACTACCAAGACAAAGCTAAATGAGTAACGAAGCTCGGCCTTCAACATTTAATAGACGGTTGACAACAAAATGTTCAGAAGATGTAAACGGGCATTCTCGAATTTCAACCAGAAACGTGTGAGGTCAACAATTGCGATCTTATTGATTTGGACGGCAGAGACCAAGGAACGTAGTCGGTGAGCAACATATGTAAGTCTTATTCACTCAGCAATAATGTTTTTTGTATTGAAATGACATAGGATCGAATGATTACAAAATACTCATTGTTGCATCTAATCGTTTGTGCAATTAGAGTTGATATTGCAACAGCGACTGCTGTTCTTTCAAATAATAACTCCTATTTGAGTATTGTACAAGGAAAGTGGTTGTTAATAAACGAGATTAAGCATGGAAAAAGAGTTAGTTTATTGATTATGAGATGTAAGTTGCGAACTTTTCGCTGTAAGTAGGTAACAATTTTACTGTTTGGGTTGACTCCTGCTGTGACATATTGTGCCAAGACAAAAATATATCCCAAACATTTTATTTCAGTGATTCTTAGTTGAAGGGTAGATCTAACACAGAAAAGTGTTTTGGGTTTTGCACAAGGTTTCTCATTGGAGATATTTGAGGTCAAATATTTGGGTTTTTGACTTCACACAAATCAGTTGTGTGACAGTAGATTGATTGACAGACCTCAATTGACAGGTATTATAGTCACGCGACTGTAGTCTCCCCTGTAAGCTGCTAAAGGACCATTTATTCCTCAGGTGAAGTAAGAACTGAATTGATTGTAAATGGAGGGAAAGAGAGGTGTGTGAAGTAGGTATTATTTTGCTATGGAAATTCAGTCCTTCCCCTGCAGAAACGAGGGGGGGGGGGGGGGGTGGTCTAACTCCCCCCTGAAATAATCAAAACATTTCATACTTTGGCTGTATGAGTTATCAGGTGAGGGCTTTCTTCTGGTTTAGTTTCATTGAGATCAGAGAGATGTCATGTGTCACGACTGCCTGGTCCACTCACGGATACACTCTTTTAAGAGGATTAAATTTATAGCGTAATTGTTAGGGGAGAGGTGGCCATGATGGCAAAGGTATATATAAGCTCAAAGGCACAGCAGATCATACAGTTGCTGCACAGTTGTACTAAAGAGCAAACATGTTTCAAGTCACAGTGAAAGTCTTTCGAGGGGAGCCTAGACTCTATATCCGAAGACAATATCAAGATCCACTGAAAGGAAGATGTATTTCGACCAAATCCTTATCCATTGATGATTGGAGAGAGCTCAAAAAGGCTGGAGAAATAATCGATGTGGAATTAGCAAATGTTCTGTGCAAACTCATCGACTCATCGACTCATCGATTCCTGGTAAAAAATTAAGCCAACAACAACCAATAGGAGAGAAAAGTCAATCTAATTCTTATCCTAGTATGCAGACATTGAATGTCATTCAACGCACGCCAGAATCTAAACCTGATTTTATCTCAGTGAACAACAATGAACAATCATCTAACAGTCAAAGAATGGAATGTATTCCTAGTGTTTCTGCTGATGAAACTAGTGCGGCTTCTGCAGAGCTTCTCGCCCTTCTACAAGGACTGGAGCATCCTCAAAGATGGACCATGGGTACTTATTCGTGAAAATCAAGAAGTTAAAAATGCTGTACAGACAGGAAGTTGGAGACTATGAACTCAGCATGAAATACTGGTCACAATATAGAATGTGAAGAAATTTAAATTGTGAAAGTATTTAATTATTGTGATTTTTTTTCAGCAAGGGTTAAATTTAAATGTCAATAGTAACTGCAATACTGAACAATGTTTAAAAGTAATGAAATAAAACTATATGTGATATTTACTGCATGAGCGACGCGAATGCTGTAAATGGCTTCTAAACCTCCATCCCAATTTACCTTGGTTTAAAACAGCATTACACGAAATCTAAGCAAATAACACAAGAAAATTACAGAACTTTCTTGTAAAGGTAGTTTTGACGTCACTGTCATGCGCAGGATACACCTCAAGTCATCCCACATTGGAAAGAGCTTTTGTATTTGTAAATAGGAAGCCGTAATGATATTCGTAACTTGCTGTCGGTGCTATGCAAAGGTCAATGATACGAGTAAATGAGACCTTTGCATGACCTGTGTCAGTTCTATATCACTGATATAGAACTGATGAATAAAACATTAGTGTTGTATCAGTAATACAGCATTAATGTTTTATTCATTAGGTCTGTATCACTGATACAGCACTGATGTTTTATTCAAAAGTGAATCTACGTCGAACGGTCTTCACGTAGATAAGGCAAAAAAAAAGCGAGATCCCCAGGGCCGGCCCGCCGGTGCGCACCCGCTTCGAAGAAGCAGAAACAGAAGTGTCTGCTGATGAAACTAGTGCGGCTTCTGCAGAGCTTCTCGCCCTTCTACAAGGACTGGAGCATCCTCAAAGATGGACCATGGGTACTTATTCGTGAAAACCAAGAAGTTAAAAATGCTGTACAGACAGGAAGTTGGAGACTATGAACTCAGCATGAAATACTGGTCACAATATAGAATGTGAAGAAATTTAAATTGTGAAAGTATTTAATTATTGTGATTTTTTTTCAGCAAGGGTTAAATTTAAATGTCAATAGTAACTGCAATACTGAACAATGTTTAAAAGTAATGAAATAAAACTATATGTGATATTTACTGCATGAGCGACCGTGTTGTATCGGTAGATATAGATCCGAGCCGTAGGCGAGGATCTATATCTCCGATACAACACGGACGCGAATGCTGTAAATGGCTTCTAAACCTCCATCCCAATTTACCTTGGTTTAAAACAGCATTACACGAAATCTAAGCAAATAACACAAGAAAATTACAGAACTTTCTTGTAAAGGTACTTTTGACGTCACTGTCATGCGCAGGATACACCTCAAGTCATCCCACATTGGAAAGAGCTTTTGTATTTGTAAATAGGAAGCCGTAATGATATTCGTAACTTGCTGTCGGTGCTATGCAAAGGTCAATGATACGAGTAAATGAGACCTTTGCATGACCTGTGTCAGTTCTATATCACTGATATAGAACTGATGAATAAAACATTAGTGTTGTATCAGTAATACAGCATTAATGTTTTATTCATTAGGTCTGTATCACTGATACAGCACTGATGTTTTATTCAAAAGTGAATCTACGTCGAACGGTCTTCACGTAGATAAGGCAAAAAAAAAAGCGAGATATCCAGGGCCGGCCCGCCGGTGCGCACCCGCTTCGAAGAAGCAGAAACAGAAGTGTTATGTCGCGTCACTGACCGAGCAGGAGCTTCCATTTAGAAGGGAGTGCCCTTTTCAGTATATGCCAGAGATATGCATGCATACAACCGTTGTCCCTGGTTGATGGTGGCTTCGACGGAGCTTTGTGGTAGGGGTTGCGTCAATAAATTATGTGGCGCGCATCGCCTTGTTCTGCGTAGAGGTCGAAACCCGCCAAACCCTTGTCTAGATTGTGGAGTCGGAACACAATTGGTGACCGGGCGGTGTAAAAGTTGTGGGTGGCAGCGATCTCTCCAGACGCTCGTCAACAAGAAAAATCGGGCTCGCAGTCTCTTTCCCAAACTATTGCAAGAGCTGCGGCAAACCATTAGGATCATAGCTTAAAAAGCTGACATACTGTTGGCGCGGCAAACCCAAGGAATTTTTTGCCAATTAAAGAAAGGCAACTTTAGGAAATAAACGAGCGACTGGACTGTGCCAAAAATACGTGAGGAATTTTGTCTAAAACAACACCTGAGCGACTGTGTGACACACAAAAGGAATTTCACCATGCCGTCTGTTGCGCAACTGCGTGAAGAAGCGAAACAAGTCGAGCTCCAGGGTCGAGCGAGGCTCAACAAACGCGGGCTCCAAGAGGCCCTTGCCAAACTCTGGGCCCCCGAGTGGATCGCAAGAGTGCAGCGCGCGGCCGAAACAAAGCGCTTTCGATCTCTTCGCGGGGATGTTGAAAATCCCCACAAGCGGGGGCAGCGCGCGCGCGAACTCCAACAGCTTCGGGAGGAGGTCACCGCTTCCCTCCGAGCCAAGGCACACGAGCGGCGAAAAACAAAGAAACCAATGATTCGTATTCCCGCGCTCAAACGGATTTTCCAACGACTCAAGCGACTTGGGCGCCGAGAAAGCCGAGAGCCGCCCGTCTCGCTTGCTAAGCAGCTCGCGGAACAGGGGGAGTACATCTTGGACAACCTCGACAGCGAGGGGGAGGTAAAAGGGCGATGCTTCTTGAAGTGGACGTTCTTCGCCAAAGTGGATCGTTCTCTGGTTGACCGAATCCTCGACAAGTTTCACGCAAAAGTTCAAACGGCTTTCTACTGCAGATACAGCTACACCTATCGGCTACGCAACGTCGAGACGGGCGCCGTGATCCTGTTCCACAAAACGGCATGCGGCAGCCCTTGGATAGAGTGGTTGGAAGCTCCCGATGAGACCATTCCGCCTACCACCACGCGGAGCTGGATCGCGACGGAGGAAGAACATCGCTTGGCGATCAACGACATCGAGCGACCAAACACCAAGTGGACGTTCGTTCGATATATTTCCGTCGAGGTCAAAGTTGTCCTCGATCGTGCCTCCCTGTTTGGCGCAGGTTTACTGCCCAGCTGCCTGCGAAACAAAAAGGGAATGATATGCGCTGGACGGCTACGACGACAATCTGTGCTTCTTCCGGTGCTTGGCTATCCACAACGGCGCTCGACCAGACCGCTGCACCGCGCAGGCCCGCATCCTCACGGCAAAACGGTATTCCGCAGAAATACCAGTGGTATCTATGCTCGAGCTTAAAGGCCTGGAGAGGTCTTTCCAGGTAGGTATTCGTGTGTATTCGATTTACGAATACCTCGAATCTACAACGCCACGCGAGCCGCTGCTCCAACTGGTTTGTCCTGGCGCGCGCGTCGAGGCCCCACAGTCTACCTATGAAAAAGCGTTCTTTCCAAAGGAGGAAGCAAGTGGGGCTTCGATCCGTTGGTTGGAGTGGGAGGCGAAAAACCGCGGTTCCCACATCCACCACGCCCGCTGTGGACATGGTGGCGAACGTTGGATAGCGGGTGCCCCCGTCGATGGCTACGACCACCAAACGAAGACAGTCTACCAATTCCACGGGTGTTTCTTCCACGGGTGCCGAAGCTGCTTTCCGAGAGAGGCGAAAGTACGGCTGCACAATAAAAAGACAATTGTGACCACGAGATGGCCTACGAGAAGACCCTCAAACAGGATGCGAAGATCCGCAAAGCGGGATACGCGCTCGTTGTTCGCTGGGAGAACGAAAAACCGCGCCCCTGGAGCGAAGACCCGCTCCCCAAAATCAAGACCCAAACCTACCCACACGCCCTCATGCATGATTTCGAAGCCTACCTCGACAGGACGAAGGCGCACAACTCCACAAAAGCATTGGAGTACGAAAACGAGCACACTGCGATCTCCTTGTCTCTGGCGGATACGTAGGACCCCCAACCAGAACACCTTTGTGACCGCAAACCCAAAGCACTGATCGGGGCGGCCTTCATGGACGCGCTCGAGCGCAGAGCGGCCCGCCTCCGGGAAGATCCTCTGCGCCGCTTCCTTCCCGAGGACATCTACCTCTTGTCCAAGAAGCAACAAAAACTGTTGGAGGAGTGGTGCGATCAAGTGCCTGTGTTGGGTTTCAACTCGGGCCGCTACGATTTGAATTTGATCCATAAATTCTTCGTCGAGAAGCTCACGGAAGGAATCGAGAAGGTGATGGTGGGGAAGAAAGCAAACGATACAATGTTCCTGCTAACTCCAAAGTGAAAATTCCTCGATGTCGCCAAGTGTCTTGGACCGGGCACCAGCTACGACAAATGGGTCAAAGCCTATGGGTGCGAAAAGACGAAGTCCTGGTTCCCCTACGAATGGTTCGATTCCGCAGACAAACTCGACCACCCCGGACTCCCTGACTACGAGCACTGGTGGTCGAAGCTCAAAGGGCAATTTCTGCTGTCGCACAAGGAGTGGCTCGACTGTAAAAAACTCTTCCAAGAGCTCGGGCACAAGACCCTGGCAGATTGGTTGCGATACTACAACGATCTCGATGTCGGCCCATTCGTCGAGGTCCTCGTCCGGATGAGAGGGTTCTATTCCGACCGGGGCGTCGATATCTTCAAGGATGCAGTCTCTCTCCCCGAAGTCTCGCTGCAGTTCCTCCTGCGAAGGACTCTCTCCCAACCAAACGCCCCAGTACTGCATGCTCCAAAGAAGGAGGCGTACGACATGCTGAAAGCTAGAATGGCTGAAGTCGGGAAAACCAGGATCCGCTCGCACCAATATCCCGTCACCAAGGTCTGCAAGAAGGTCGTCGGGTATGACGCCAATGCCCTCTATCTGTCCACCATGGCACTCGACATGCCTTGCGGAAAAGAGGAAGTCTTCCACTACGAGTTTCCCGCGGTCGAAGCGAAGGGCTTCACCGAGAGCTTGTTATCGGGATCGTGGTTCGGGTTTGCAGAGGTCGACATTGAGGTGCCTCCCCATCTCTGGGGAAAGTTCGAGGAGATGTGCCCTCTATTCTACAGCAAAGCCGTCTCGAATGAAACCGTGGCATCGCTGTGCAGAAAAAGCTGCTGGGCGCGCTGTCTGCAGAGAAGATCCTCCTGTACGAGCCAATCCTCCGCTGTATGTCGACCATGGGTTGCGGATAACAGCCGTTCACCGCACTATTGAATATCGATCCCAAAAGATCTTCGAGTGGTTCGTGGACCAGGTCACCGCGGCACGCCGCCATGGGGATGTTGACAAAACGAAGACTATCCTCGGTGAGTGTATGAAACTTCTTGGAAATTCGGCCTACGGCAAATTGATTGAGGCTCTCGAGCGGCACACGAAGGTCTCCTACACGAAGGATGAGGCTGTCGTGGACCGAGCCCTTCGGTCAGCGTGGTTCAAAGACCTCGACGAGATCGGGGACGCCTATGAGATTGAAATTCGAAAAGCCCGTATCGAGTTCAAACGACCCTTCCAAGTCGGTATTGCAGTATATCAGCTCGCCAAGCTGCGCATGTTCGAGTTCTACTACGACTTTGTGGACAAGTTCGTAGACCGCCACGACTTCGAGTTGATTCAGATGGACACCAACAGTCTCTATATAGCCCTCTCCGCTTCCCAGCTCGAGGACTGCGTCTGCCCAGCGCTGCGAAACGAATTCGATCGCTGCCGAAATCAATGGGTCGCTTCGGATACTTGGAGCAAGAGAACCCCAGGGATCTTCAAAGTCGAGTTCCAGGGGCTCCGCGCCATTGCCGTCTGCTCGAAATGCTACTTCGTCGAAAGTGATGTCGTTGGTTGTGGGACCTGCAAGGACCTCGGCCGGCCTGCATGCCACAAACATTCAGCAAAGGGGATGTCCACGCGACACAACGCATTGACCTGGGAGCGATACCAGGACGCGTTGGACGGAACGAGAGACCTCGCGAAAAATCGGGGGTTTCGCATGGTCGACGGCACCATGTGCACGTACCAACAGGAGAAGCTCGGCCTCTCGGCCTACTATGACAAACGGTGTGTATTGCCCGACGGCATCCACACCGAACCCCTAGAGTACGCCCTCCGGAGGTAATTCGGTGTCCCAAGGAACTACCTGCAGTTCCTCTCGCACAAATGACCACTTCGGGCCATCTCGCAACCAGTACATCACGGGCTGGCCAGCTTGGATCTGGCTGTGAGCAATTTGGAATGTTTCGATACTCCATACGGTATCAGTCGCACGACGGCGGCCTCCCTCCAGCTCGCCTGGTTGGTAGAGATATCGAACCCCACCCTCCGGAGAGGAGAGCCTTTGCTCCGCCAAACCCACGAGGCGCCCAGGAACAACGTCAGAAGGTTTGGCCTCTACGTGGGGCATTTGTATAGCATCCCCAGGCTTCCTGGCCAATAGATGGGTGACTTCGTTGTTCAAAGCTGCCACAGCGGCAGGCAGTCGAGCCACCCACTCAACCGACCTCTGTCTGTCCCCTTCGGACTGGAGTGGCATCTCCTGGGCATATTGGTGTCCGAATAACCGCTCAGACAGGGTCCGGTTGAAGCGCTCCACGATCGCTTGATCACTGTGGATGTCCACCCGACCCCTTCGGACAGAAACGCTATGCTTCTCGAGCAGCGGGTTGACCACACCCATGAACTCTCGCCCCGGATCGACCTGAAGAAGTTTCGGCCACGAAAGGTGGCTCCACTTGTAGATCTTTTCGAGAGCCGCTGCGACCTCTCTGCTCTCTTTTGTAGCCAAAGGTTCAGCCTCTTTGTAGCGGGAGGCTACGTCGACGACCGTGAGCGCATACTTATATAGCTTTCGCCCCCGTCCAGGGCGGTCATGCGGTAGAAACAAGAGATCGGCTTCGTGGACCTCGTTTGGCACCGAAATGTCAAACCGAGGTCGTGGTATATGCCAGGGTGGTGGAAGGTAGATCTGCCATAGGGCCTGCTTCGAGAGCCATGCCCGAGCCACATCTTCGGAGACCGCAGCCGCGGCGGCAAGATGTGCGATGGCCGCGAATCCCTTCCAGTAGCCCTGAGGGCTGTAATATATGGTCGCAAGACGCTTACTGTCCATCCTTGATGTATATTAGGAGGCGAATATATCTCAAACAGGCAGTCGCTGTGAGCTCAGGGTGGTGAAAGACTGAGTTATTTATGTTTGGACATCTAAGCACCCCCGCAGCGTAGTGAATCATGGTCGCCTTGTCAGCGCGCCACCTTTCGAGGTTTCGATTTGCGATGTCGCCAAAATATTGTATTCCTCCGCTGGGGATCTTATCCATTTTTGCGGCCGCGGCCACGCCATGCAGCGCACTCCACAGCTCGTCGGCCAACATTTTAATTACCGCAGAAAAAACAAGTTTAAGAATTAACTCACAACACCTTCGATAATATATACGCGCCACCCAACGTGGCACCGCCTACGAAAACCATCTCTCCGGTCTTTTGAGCCTTGGTCGGCTTATAGTAGGACCTCCACTGGGGCTTGGCCCCCAACGAGCGCGGTTGTGGGTGTGCTCGGGCGTACAGATCGAGCGCTTTGTCTGCATCGCGCATGTCGGCGAGCACTTTTTGACGGCCGATTTCGCGGGTCTCCTTCCAGTCCCGCAATAAGGTTCGACACTTCTCCCACGCACCCATTGCGGCCTGGTATTTTTCGAGAGCCACGTCGTGCCTTTTTCGCTCCGCTGCAGCTCCACTACCGCTTGAAAGAGCGTGGGCCATTATGTTTCCTCCGGTGAACTAGGCAGCGTTAACTACAGCTGCGGCGAGCATCATTGCGAGTGCGGTAGCCATCTAGACTGGGATGATCTTCTCCTTCTGGAGGTAGTTGCGCAGATATATGGCAAGCGAGAGAGCAGCTACCCACTTTCCGTAATTTTCTAAAGAAGTAGAGGGGTTGCTTGTCAGACTGGTCTTTAACGCCTTTTTCGATATAAACCCAATACCAGCGGCAATTCCAACCAGAGTTGTGGCTTCGACTACAGTTTTACTGAGTTGGGAGTCCATTTTACAAGAAAAACGCAGCCTCTCATTCAACGTCTACCCATTGGTGGGACGCGCGCAAGCGCTGTTGGGGGTGCTGCAGTTTCCGATGTCGCTTTGGGCGGTTGAGGGGTTTGCGCCCGTCGGTTTAGTAGGTATAGACCGACCGCGCCAATGGCGAGCCCACCGATACCAAGGAGGGTGTTGAACGAGTTCGGAGCTGCGCTTTTTGACGTCCTTCGAGAAAGCGCAATCGATGATGAGGAGTGTCTGCCCCCTGTCAAAAACAGAGGAGCACTGTCGCAGAATGTCTTCGACCTCCCCCTCGTCGGAGGCATCTGGCTGGAGTGCGATGAATCTAGGATGCCCCTTGGCAAAGCCTCGGTACGTCTTGTTCTAGGCGTACGTGGGACAGAGGAGGACAATGAAATTGAATTATCCGCGCAAAGGGCCGCGGAGTGTTTCGACGACGAAACGGGACTTGCCGCACCCTGTAGGGCCGACTATGATGACATGGCCGGGCGGGTCCATGTGGATTCACTTTTGTTCAAATGCTCCCTCTGACAGGATGTAGAGGTGCAGGGAGCAGTTGCCTGTGCCTCCGTAGCGGTGGATGCGATACTGGATGTTGCGTCCAGGCCCCTGAGAATTCCTTCCATCTCCGTGTACGAGGGCGTCGCGAGCGGCACGGAGGTCGATGAACATCGCGTATTTGTTCAAGAAGAACCCATCGCGACGTTCTGCGGGCCCCCCCCCCAATAGCCACTCCGCGCCAGACAGAGCGCTTGCCCAGAGGTCGCTCGGCAGCATGCCGTGTTGGAACAGGACGTTGGATTGCCCGTCTATGTCGAATTCGACCTTTGAAATGCCTGGGTCTTGGAAGGCCTCCGTGTTGCGGGCTCCTGCAGCGTGAGGGGTGATGAAGAGCCGAAGAAGACCTACAAAGCTCCTACGTTGGATTTGGATGGCGTCTGACAGCACAGGTTTCTCGGCACGATCGCAGGTTATCGTGGCGTGGTGCGTGATGTGGTTGAACAACAAGCGGGGAGGCGGGGCTAGAGGCGTTCCGCCTGTTGATCGTGCGTCGGGCTCAATGGTCTGGTATTCCAACACGATATTCTCCAACAGGTACGTACCTACCTTTGTAGGATCGGAGGAGACGATAACATCGGTAGCAGGTGCGAGAGTCACCTCTATGCGAATTTCGGGGAGATCTTTCGTAGGGAGAGCTCCGTGGGTGCGAAAGAGCTCCAAAGCTCCCAAGCCGTCTAGGAGTATGCAATACTTTGGGAACGCTTTCGCGAGAGCGATGTCTGCGTCGGTGGTGTTTTTGTCCCCGGCGGCCGCCCGATGCTTGGCGACTTCGACCGTCTGGATCCCTTGCTCTACGAAATGAGCCCGCTCCTCCTTGGGGCGCCAGAGGTCGGCATACAATTCCACCAGGTCTGGTCGTGCGAGACATTCTACCTCCTTGTCACCCACTCGGACGATGCGTTTGGCGATGAGAGTGCGGCCTAGGTTTTGTGCGGCGCGATTGTTGGCACGCCTCCCTGCTCCCGAGAGTGTGAAGGTGGCTACGAGAGCAAGGGTGTTTGGCACAAGCACCGTGCCGGTTGGGAGGACAGGCACGTTGACGTACTAGGTCTCTCCAGGTCGGGCGGTAGATGGGTTAAACGTCACTCGTAGTTGAATGTGATAAACGAGAGATCAAATGTGAACTGAGAGAAATCCGCATGGGGATAAGCCTCTCGAAAGAGATCTTTCGGCAGAACCATGTTGGACGCCCTCTGTAGAAACATATTGAACGTGTCGTATAGTCGACTATAGTGTTGGTTCAATATGGTCGTTCTATTTCTCGAAAGTTCAACCCCAGACTTCGCCGTCACCCCAGTGGTCCCTGTGAAAGGCCCAAGGACGCTTCTCCTGCATAGCGCCGTGGTCCCTCTTTCGAGGACCCTCGAAAAAGAGGGGGCGATCGTGGCTAGGGCCCTCCTATCGATCCCGGCTGGAGAATACACACTGGCGAGCGTAGAGAAGGCGATAGCTGCTGCGGTCTCTCTAGGCGTTCGACGGCCTGCAAAAATCGTTGGGATCACCTTGGAGGTGGTGGACGGTGAAAGTCCCAACGAGCCTCTCCGGAAGATTCTCAGAATACCGGAGTCTGCAAAAGGCCAGAGGTTTGCAATAGACTGGCCTAAGGCCGATGTCGCTTGGGTCCATTGTGACCTCGTGAACACCGACTGTGTATTGCGCGGTGGAACCACCGCGCGCAGAGCAGACCTCTTGGGGGTGTTGGGAAAATCGGGGCAATCTAAATGTTTGACCTACTCTTCCACATACCCGATTCGCATACGAGCCAGATCCGTCGCGTGCGTATACACGATCCGCTTCCGCGTATTGGATGGGGGTGGGGGCGAGATACATCTCCCTATCGACCTCGTGTTAGAGATCGAATGACTTCGAGAATAGCGAAGCTAGACATGGCGAGCGATAGTATATATCCGGCGATACCCGAATCGTATTCGGGAGAGGACTATCGACTGAAAAGGATAGCCGATGTTCAGACGGCTATCGAGACCGAGCTCGCCCACTATGAGCGAGTCCATAAGCGGTACAAACGAGCCTATTCGGGCCTCATGCGGTGCTCACTCATCTGCGGTGGTTGTACGGTCGTTCTATCGGGCGGGAGCCTCGCGAGCGCTCTTTCTGGGTTTGGCATCGTCGTGGGCGCGCCAGCGGCTGGCGTTGCGGCAATCCTGGGGATCGTGTCGGGTGGCTGTGCGGCTGTTGCCCGGCGGTTCGAGAGTAAGATCTCCAAACCGTACAACTAGAGAAGAGCAAGCTCTCGACGATCGTCGATCTCGTTTCGAAGGCGCTCAACGATGGCTGTGTCTCCCAAGAGGAGTTCTCGTTGATCGTTGCCGAGCTAGACAAATTCCCGTTTCAAAAAACCACCATAAGAGCTAAATCTGTGGTTGCGACACAGGAAGCCCAACTGAAACTCGGTGAAACGCCAGCTGAGATCGTAAAACGGATTCGTGGTGAGATTTTAAAAAGACTAGGATCCGAGTGTGCTATAAAAAGACGTCGGCGGGAATTTTCCTTGAATTTGAGAGGATAAAAAAAGCTGCTTCGTAGCGGAGTCGAACGCCGGACCTCTCGATTTAAAAGCCACCGTCTAAACCACTCGACCACGGCGCCACTAGACAACTTCCGGTGACATTTTAGGGTTTTTAATCCGGCGTCTCGCAAAAAAGGGTAATTCGTAAAGACTCGGCTGGTAAAAAGAATTTTTGACTGGCTGGATAAAATGACGAGTTCTATCGACTTCTTACAAAAAAACGAGAAATTCGCCCGTAAAATTCCTAAGCGCCTTGGCACAAACGGAATGTGATTCAGTGTTGAACAAAAGCGTTGGCTGCTTACCCCGCCGGCCGCGACGTAACACTTCTGTTTCTGCTTCTTCGAAGCGGGTGCGCGCCGGAGGGCCGGCCCTGGGGTTCTCGCTTTTTTTTGCCTTATCTACGTGAAGACCGTTCGACGTAGATTCACTTTTGCCAATTCTTTATCTACGTGAAAGCCGTTCGACGTAGATTTATTTTTGCCAATTCTTTATCTACTTCAAATATTTTACCGAAGAAAGAGCACGTTGTGGAATTAGACATGTGAAGTTACTCCTACCGCTGTTGTTGTGGAATGGTTATCAATTCAAAAACGACACACTTTATATGGACGGTAAATTACCAATTGAGCAGAATGAGCATGAAATGAGCAGTTAATGTGCAGCATGAGCATGAATTGAGCAGAATGAGCATGAAATGAGCATGAAATGAGCAGTTAATGTGTAGCATGAGCATGAAATGAGCATGGAATGAGCATGAAATGAGCAGTTAATGTGCAGTATGAGCATGAAATGAGCTTCTCAAACTCATTAATAATTCATTAGCTCAATAACCAATCAGCTCTCACGATTCGAGTCAGGTGGATGTATCTTGATACCGGAGGAAGAACTGATCAAGACACTGATCAAGACACTGAAATTATTGTATATTTACCATTATGTTACTTACCTTTAACTTAGTAGACTTACTACCTCTTACTTATCATGAAAAAAAATCTAGTGATAAATCATCAACCAGAGTTGAATCAGTGACCCCTCGCACATTACGCTCACTACTTATCCATTAGACTACCTGACTGCTTGTTCGATTTAGAAGCTCTTTTTAACAAACATAATACTTGCGAGGTGACTCATTAGGCCAAGACACAAAAGCAATTATTATGTTCTTTTCTCAGGAGACTCAAGAACAATTCAGATAATCATTCATTATTAATGAGTTTGAGAAGCAATATCAAAAACTCGTGCTTCGTGTTTCATCAGGGGATTCAAAACACCTCGAAACAATAAAAGCACTCGGCCTACGGCCTCGTGCTTTCATTAGTTTCTCGGTGTTTTGAACCCCTGATAAAACACTTGCACTCGTTGTTGATATATTACTTCTAAAACTCATTAATAATTCATGAGCCATTAGGCCAATGGGAGCTGTCCATTTGGTCAGGTGCATGGATCTGTATAGTCCGATACAGACACTGATGAATAAAACATCAGTATCTGTTACATGGATACAGAACTGATGAATAAAACATTCTCTGATGTTTTATTAATCGGTTCTTTATCAGTGATAAAGACTGATTGCCTGCAAATATCTCATTTACTCGTATCATTGACCTTTGCATAGCACCGACAGCAAGTTAAGAATATCCTTACGGCTTCCTACTTACGAATTACAAAACCTCTTTCCAATGTGGGATGAGTTGAGGTGTATCCTGCGCATGATCAGTGATGTCACAAGTACATTCACAAGAAAGTGTTGTGATTTTCTTGCGTTATTTGCTGTATAATTATGTAATACTATTTTAGATAAATGTAGGTTGGGATGGAGTTTTAGAATCGGCTCGTATCTGTATCTACCGATACAGAACGGCCACTCATTCTGTAAACAGTACTTATCGAATTCATGAATAATTAATGAGGGAAATACAATAGAAATCATAAGCGTAGCAGACATCTGTAAATCGGATACAGAATCGTCCTCATTTGCATTCAACTTTAACTTGGATTTTCTCGGCCAAACTGTTTCCTATCATCCAAATTTTAGTAAAACATCCACTTATGCATCGTTGGATTCGATAAGTAATATACAATATTCGCGTCCGATCTGTATGGGATTTACAAACTCTCGCCTACGGCTCGAGTTTGTAAATCCCATACAGATCGGCCGCTCATATTGTATATAGTACATGAAATGAGCATGAAATGACCATGAAATGACCATGAAATGAGCAGTTAATATGTAGCATGAGCATGAAATGAGCATGTAATGAGCAGTTAATGTGCAGTATGAACATGGAATGAGCATGAAATGAGCATGAAATGAGCATGAAATGAGCATGAAATGAGCATGAAATGAGCAGCATGAGCATGAAATTGAGCATGAAATGAGTATGGTATGAAATGAGCATGAAATGAGCATGAAATGAGCATGAAATGAGCATGAAATGAGCATGAAATGAGCATGAAATGAGCATGAAATGAGCATGAAATGAGCATGAAATGAGCATGAAATGAGCATGAAATGAGCATGAAATGAGCATGAAATGAGCATGAAATGAGCAGTTAATGTGCAGTATGAGTAGAAAATGAGTTACATATTCTCGACTGCGTCAAAGAGCGGTAGCTCGTTCAGCATACGGACGTGTAATACAATATGCACTATGATAAAGGGTAAGAAAAAGATATACACTGATTATAAAATTCATTTCATTCTTGTGAAATGCATGCTCAATAGACATGATAGGCTGATTTTGTAAATAGTACATAATACATAAAATACGCGCAGAATCATTTCTACTTGTGAGTTCTCTTCCTCTTACAAGCGTTCGATTGCGGTTCTCATTAGCATATATGTGCCATCTATTCAGTTCAGTTCATCCACCCCATGCATGCGTGTTTTACTTGGTTTTATGGTAGATGCAATTACACAGATAAAAGTTGCCTTGACAATGCGGACATGATGTTTTAGGATATCGTTTGTAGCATTCGGGCAGTAGACAATCTACGACTTCGAAGCGTCTGGTAGTGCACCGGCACGTTTCCTCTGTAGGAGTGAGATCCATGAGACTGTAATGGTTACAATATCGGTTAACAATCACAGCATATCCTTGTTTGAAATGAAACGTAGTTTCACAGTCACAATCTTTCTCCAGAACGATGGGATCTTCACCAGTGTCAGCACGCTTTTTCAAGTCACAAGAATCGTTTCATTTCAGCAAAGGTGTGACCGCACACCTGACAGTGATTCATTCGCTTGCAGGATCGAAGAAGTTCCTTCATACAACATTTTTTATTTGGATCCATAGTAGAGTAACAAATCAGTAACCTTGTTTTGTCGGGGAAACCTTGTTTAATACTGAAGGTTTTAAACTTTGAGCAGATCATTTTATAACATTTCAACAAGCGCGTGGTCACCAAGCTTTAAACTTCAGCGGCCAATGTTATTCACTATGAATAAATTAACACTGATAATAATTCATATGCGTTCATTCGTATGGTCATCTAGTAACAATTGTGTATACCATAAGTATGTAATAATATATAATAATTATCATTATTAAGCATTTTGATTCTTAAACTTTACCTTACAATTACAGCATCGTTCACATACATTCATAAAATCTGCATCCTCTACGACTATGTAATCGGGTGAATTTCGTTTATAGCTAAAATGATGAATACTTAGATGACTTATTTCTGAATACTTATACGAGTTTTTACGAGCTTTCCGCGTGCGTTTCAAAAATTCAGATAAGGGTTCATCTTTTCTATCGATACTTTGATCTTCATCTGCAATACATCTTTTCATATAATTTTTACGAAAGCGTTCAAATGGTTTCTCTTGGTAGTCTTTTCCGTTCAAGAAACGTTCCTGATCATCCAAGTGAAAGTCCACAATCAAACGGCAACCTCTGATTTCGTAAAGGGTTCCTTCTTCTTCGTTGTTCTTTTTCGACTTGTAATTACATTTTTCACAGTAACGCTCCCCTTTGGCTTTGTATTTTTCCTTTTTAGCTATACCATATTCAGATGGAAGTATAAACTTGGAGTTTATAGCTTTACCAAATTGAAATCCATACAATAGTTTCATCCTGTAGTCGTTTCATCCTGTACTCAAGAATGTACATTCCTCAGGGGCGTAGCGTGCATATACGCACGTACGCACGTGCGTACAATTTGAAATACTTAAAATAAAAATATTAAAAAAAAAATGAAATCTAAACAAATACATAACAGCTGAATCAGTTTATACTTCCTGGAAACTACTCACAGAAGGCAGGAAAATGCTATTTTGGAGACCTTATACCTCAAAAATTTTCGGGAAGCATGCCCCCGTATCCCCCTACGAGCTCGCGCCTTCGTCGCTCGTCAGATCATTTTTATGTCCCCAATAAATTTCCCATTGCAGTCAGTCATTGTAGGCATGTATAATGATGATTGTAGTTAGTACAGTCTCAAACAAAATAAATACCAAAAAACTGTCTTCGCCTCGGGTTCAGTGTTATATCGCTATTAGCGATATATATAACGGTAGCCGGTATATAACCCGTTTACATAAATCATTGACATAACCTTTACATAAATCATTTACACATTACATAAATCCAAAAAAAAACTGAGTGATCAATGCATTTTACTATGTATTTATGTAGCGAGAAAGTCCGCTGGAAAATGAAGAAAATGGTATTTCCAAGGCTCTAGATTTCTAAATTTTCAGGGGGGCATGCCCCCTCACCCCCTCACCCCCTAGAACCTCACGCCTTCGGTGTTCGTGGCCATGTGCGTACATTGGAAAAAAAGCACGCTACGCCCCTGTTCCTAACCTGTACTCAAGAATGTGTATTCCTAACATTCCTGAGTCGGTCCAATGGGGGAGGGGGGTATACTACATAAACGCCCATCATTAGGGACTAAATGCCCATCATCAGGGCTAAATACCCATCATCAGGGCAAAACGCCCATCATCAGAGCTAAATGTCCATCATCAGGGCTAAATGCCCATCATCAGGGCTAAATACCCATCATCAGGGCAAAACACCCATCATCAGGGCTAAATGCCCATCATCAGGGCTAAATGCCCATCATCAGGGCTAAATGCCCATCATCAGGGCAAAACACCCATCATCAGGGCTAAACGCCTATCATCAGGGCTAAATACCCATCATCAGGGCTAATCATCAGGGCTAAATACCCATCATCAGGGCTAAATACCCATCATCAGGGCTAAACGCCCATCATCAGGGCTAAATACCCATCATCAGGGCTAAACGCCTATCATCAGGGCTAAACGCCCATTATCAGGGCTAAACGCCTATCATCAGGGCTAAACGCCCATCATCAGGGCTAAATGCCCATCGTCAGGGCTAAACGCCCATCATCAGGGCTAAACGCCTATCATCAGGGCTAAATACCCATCATCAGGGCTAAATGCCCATCATTAGGGGCTAAATGCCCATCATCAGCTCCTAAATGCCCATCATTAGGGGCTAAACGCCTATCATCAGGGCTAAATACCCATCATCAGGGCTAAATGCCCATCATCAGGGCTAAATGCCTATCATCAGGGCTAAATACCCATCATCAGGGCTAAATACCCATCATCAGGGCTAAATATTAAATGTAAAATATTAGAACATCATTTGTTTTTCGAGGGTTGAAACTTCAAGGTTTAAAAAAATAAAATAACTCGGGCTGGGTTAGAATATATTTAAAAAAAATGTTTATGTAAAGCTCCTAGAGCCGATCTGTATAGGCGCTATATAAACGCATGATATTATTATTATCATTTGACACGTGTGGATACAATATAGGTCTGTTAGAGAACAATAGCCTGTACTGTTGTTTTTAATCGATTTGATTTTCGTCGATCGACTTTTTGTGTTGAATGGCTGAACACTATATCTTTAACTAGAATGATTAAATTGCATGATACTGACCTAGATATGGACATATAGAAAATAAACTGACGATGGAACTATACCCTTGCTGGGTAGTATTGCAAGATCTATCATATATACTTAATTCTATCATATATAGCTTAATTCTTCATTTTTTTGGACTTCTTAGAATCATCTGTAAACCGTTTGATATAAGTTTGATTCACATCGAGTTTTTATTCAGCATTGTGTTTGCGAATCGTTTATCTGAAATGGTGACGCGTGTCAAACTAAATTATAAGAAAACCTCTCTTAGTAGCTCACCCCCCAGCAATTTTCTTCCGTGATTTATTACTTCACTCTGCTAGTTTCGTAAGGTCTTGTTTGTTGGAGTTGAAAAATTGTCCCTCTTGCTTTGCGGTGGATTTGAAGTGTCCAAGTATCACTCATTCACCCGAGTTCTCCGCAGGAATGTTGCCTTGTTTTGGCGGATTTTGTTCCCTTATACGGAAAAAAAATATCCACAGCACCGACACAGCACCACAAAAGTAGGCGGACTATTGATTTCCTTTCAATGATTTTCTAAAACTTCATTCTAGAGACGTAGATCGCTCACTAAATCTTCCACAGCAGTGCACTTGGCAAAACAATATAGCGATACTTCATGTTTACAAACATTAACATTGTGATGTAAATGTGCCAACCATTTCCACAAAAACTTTTCACACGTTTTGTTTCAACAGCCAATCGATCTCTGGTTGGCACATCGTTGGCACACTGAATGACAAAAGCTGAAGTATCGATTATGCAAATAGGAACAGGAGGGAAATTTGCATGAGCATGCGCTTAACCGCTGGACCATAAAAGCGTAATTTCGGAAGCACAAAAACCGATTATAGTAATAATAACGCTATATTTTATTCTGTTGCTATTTTGATCATCAGAGTTCGACAAAAAGGCTTAATATAGTCAAATGTTAATTTAATTCTGGCTTTTCACTGCACACTGGCTATTCACAAAATTCGTATTTTGTTTGATATTGAAGGCACAGGAAGCCCAAGCTGGAATTTTGTGGATTATAACTTAATTTATTTTTCTATAAATACTGTAACAACAGTCTTGAAACTGTCCTGGTGTCTTGTGGTATTTATTTACTATACCTGTACAAAGTTTCGTCGAATTTGAAAACAATTTAGATGTCTTCCCCGACCTTTCCATGAAGATATTTTTGTTGTTATCATGAAAAACTGTAATTTTATCTCTTCTGGCGATTTTTTCCAACAATCTCAATAACATATACTGAAAGCATATGGTACATAGTTCTATGAAGTGGTAAAATTTTTGTGGAGTTTTGGGCTGGATTTCAAGCAATATGCAAAAAATGTATATTTTTGAGTAATGAAATTTATGCAAACTTTACACTTCAATAAAATGTTTACACTTTGACCGATCTCAGCATAATATCTAAAAACATGACCTTGGATGGGAACATTACAAGAACATTGGAACACTGACAGAAGAGGCCCTACCATAAAACGAATACCATAATAAATGTGTTGACGATTAATTCACGTTCTACAAATTATGACGAAGATATTGTCGAAAATCTTCGACCGAGCGATTTTTCCCAGAGAAGTTACTGGAATTTTTCAAAACAGGAAACATGACTTTAATGAATTATGCTGTGGAAATTGTGGAGATTTCGGCTCAATTTCGAGATAACTAACTTTAAAGATTGGGATAATTGAGTATTCCAGATATCATACCCAAGTTTATCTTCGTTGATTTGAAGTTGATTTGGTGTTGATGAAAGCTAAAATATAATAATATACATTCCATATGTATAAGAATTGACTAAATGTATTTACTTTCCCTTACATCTTCTTCGCGACTGAGCTTGCAACGTCGACAAACTGTTTACTCCATGTCAGCTGGCCGCCATGTTGTCCAAAATAGAGTATTTAGCACAGCAAAAGAACAGGAATTTGATATCAAATAAAGGCATAATACTCTAATATTTCGATCAATGAAATAACTTTAAGGCACAAAGATAGCATTAAGAATTAATTTCTGCGTGTTCAGTACATACAATTCTCGTAATACGTCCGCAAAAACTGTAAACATTGGAACCAAACAACTTGTGTCGAGTACATCTTGTATTCATCTGACTGTGGCGACGCATGCGCACACAAAAGTCCCTCCTGTTGCAAATAGGTACTTTGAAATCTGAATCCTAACGCATGCGCAGACAAAATGTATACATGCTCTATTTCGATATGAGGCACAAAAGAGCACTTATAAGAACAATGCTAAATCGAGCATATCATCTATCCTCCTCCTGGGATTACTCCTCCAAAGAATGTGAGCGCCTAAAAGACCTCTTTTGCCAACTACAGTACCCTGCACGGCTTGTTGACTTTGTCATCTCTCAATTTCTGACCACCGACTTTAACGGCTGAACGGGTTGACCACAGCCGTGAAGAGCCGGGCGAAACCACCACTCGTATCCTCTTGCCCTTTAAAGATCAAAATTCGGCGGATTCTGTGAGAAGACAGCTGAAAGATCTTGGTAACAAAATTGGTAAAACTATACAACCAGTATTCACAAGCTCGGAACTTGAGGACGACCTTAAGGTCCGTGAAAAGAAGCCTCCGTTAGTCAACCAACAATGCGTTGTTTATCTCCACAAATGTGACTCATGTGACTCATGCCGACACTTGCATCAACGCGTTAACTTAGTTAACTTAGTATATGTTCATATTTTTCGAACGTTATTTTAAGCATTGGCACTGACATTTACATTTACTTGATAATGACATCTGACGATGTTAAATAATGGAAATGAGTTTTTATACTTTGTCACTAGTTAATGTGAGTTTTCAAAATAAAAGTGATTTAAAAAACATATCTGTTGTTGTTCCTTAGAACAGGAGGGAAATTTGCACGAGCATGCGTTCGGCCGCTGAACCGTAATGGCTTGATCGCGGTAATCAATAACAGGAAAGTCCGTTTCAAGACCACAAATTGCCCCAAAATTACTCAAAAAGCTTCATAAAGTATCCAACTTTATTTCTAAGCATTTATTTTTAAGGTTTTAGGTTTCCAAACTCTCCTATAATTTCTTTTGAAGCGAAGCGTTAAATTACACAGGCACCCCAAAAGGTAAATAAAGGCCAAGGACCGTTGATACAACACTAAAATTGTGATTTTTGAACATTTCCCCATTTTTTTAGATGAAAAGCAAGTGCACACATTTAAAATATGTCTGATAAACTTGCAATATTTACAGTAATTTCTTGGGAGATCGTTGATAGATTTCAAACAGAAAAACAAAACATGTTCAAAAATCGAGTAAAAATATGTCATATTCCATACACATAGTTCACTTCATAAACCTCAGCCGATCTCAGTGATATATTATGTTCTGCAACTAGTAACTGTGGAGTTATAAAAGATACGAAGACATTGTGAGAAATTCAATTCCAAACAGGTTTTTGGGGGGGAGCAAAGTTATGTTAAATATGCATTTGGGCTCAACATGCCGAAGAAATCGGTCAAAAACACAATCTTCCCCATCTTTGCCAATCAAAAATATTTTAGATAGCTTTTTAGACAGTATAGCTTTTAATATTTCTGCTCACAAAACTTGGGAGGTCTATAGTAGATTTCGAGTTAATGAAGCATCAAACTTGCTAATACAAGAAGTTTTATGAAAATATACTAGGTTTAAGACTGTATTCTATGAACGTTTCGTCTTCGATCTTCATCAAAGTTGTATATTCAAATCATTATCACATGTGTACTTATCATCGTCCCTACTTATGTAGAAGAGTTTCTTCAGTGCTTGCAAGAATTAAACGCGAAACCATTGCTGGTAAATACCAAGACGCCATTTTGTCAACACAGGGATGTTCGCTTGCAGTGATAATAAAGTGCTATAGAACAATCTATTAAAGTCCAATTGCGTTCTTCCATGATAAATTGAAATATCTAAGTCTTCGTATAGCCTCTGGTGGCAGTTAAGTCCAATGTCAGCCTTGGAAGTAGCAATAAAACCGTTTTAAAATCCTAAGTTAACTCGCATTCGATGGCCTGAAGTCGAAGCTTCGCTTGAACTCACAACTGGTCGCGCATGCGCGCAACAAAATGCCCTCCTGCTGTTCCTTAGGCACGTTCAGGTCGGTGTTAATCCGCCTATTGTTTATTTGTGCTGACGTCACTAGTTTTCGTCGTAGCCGCATATAAAATGGCAATGACGTCACTTTCTGGTTAGAACGCACATTGTGTATACTACTCTGTTCGTCGCCCATTAACTGTCTTAACTCCTCGATCCATCTTTCATATTTATCCATCTTTTGTTATTAAATTTTTTAGGTTGCAAGAGCCTTGTTTAACCTCTAGGATTTTTCTCTTGCATCCTCTATCTATCTTATCATTATTACAATAATTATTATTATTTGTAATTCATATTATATGGAAATAAATGAACCTTTGTACAAACTTTCGCTTGCACTCAATTATCTGGATTCTGGATTCCAGTACAATTTTTGGTCGTTAATTTAGATTTTCCTTTTTCCCTGTGTCATTGACTGCCAAGGAAATTTTTTAGTTCTTCTCCACTAAACGCTACGCTTAGAATGATCTTCACTACGCATGCGTTCTCTCACGCGATCTCGAATATGCAAATTAGGAGGTAGAATTGAGGCATCGGTTATACTAATTGTATTCTGTTTTCTTTTAGAAAATCTTCTTGATTCCTGTGTGCAATGCTTGGTTGTGTTGCATTACTGCTGTCCTCACTACATAATGGTAAGTCATAAGGCTGTGTGATAACTATAGGAATACTCTCGTCATTTTATTATGTCTTTCGTGTTTTCAGAAAGCTTTTCATGCCATACAAGCGGAGGCCAAGCATACACAAGTACAGCAATGTATTAGCAAAGCACTTCAGGAAATAGCCGTAGTTCCACCTACCTTGTAATTCAGTCTGTCTATATATATAGCTAATTGCATAATCCTTGTCGGGTTGAAAATCATAAATCATAGAAGCTGAGACCGCAAGGATGGATGGGAAATCAGTTCATGACCCGCATTACATGCAGATATATTCAATGTTCTCGTAGTTTTAAAGGTATATGAGCTATTTAACTAAGATCCTACAAGTCTGGATAAAAAGGTCAATCATTTGACGGTGTTATTTGAGAGTTTTAATTTCCCAGAATTCCTTTTGGTCATAGCTTTCATGATTTTCAATCCGACAACGATTATGGAATTAGCTATATTTACAGTGCATCCTTGATCCATTGATTAACATGTACATGTGCCAACATGGAAATATGTTTTATTGATGTTGTATATTCAGTGTGATGCTGTGAGAATAATTATGTCCCTTTAGAGAGTGCCTCGTCCCTCCCTCCTAGGTTGCATTTTAAGATTGGATTTTCCTACCCAAATAACCCTTGGCTTTTGCTATTAAAATAGCAAGTATAAGATTAATATCATATGTTGATGCTTCATTTCAATAAAGGTTCTATTAGCGAATTTGTTCTGTCTAAATTCTGTGTGTGTCCAACTCAGTCTATCAATGGCATTCTCTTGATAACAGTGTGTCTGTATGGTACAAAACTTGGATGAAGAATAAACATGACATCAGTTCTAGGATACTCATATGGTGGTATATGTACTCATGTATATATACCACCATATGATTCTTGAAGTAATGTTTAAAGGCCGACAGTGACGACTGGACGGGGTTTCAAGTCCGAGGCGAAGCCGAGGACTTGAAACCCCGTCCAGTCCGAATTGGAGCGAATTGGAGCGAATTAATTATTCGGGAGGAATTTGTTTATTGAAATAGCAATAATTTTGTATTTGTTTATTAAACAAAAAACTATATTCAATGACACATTAATAGAATGCCAAGATAAAGTTAAATCAAATTCCGTGATACCCATCGAACTACCTGATGGCATAGTGGTAAGTAAAAGGATTAGCAATGGAGTGTTCCGGGTTCGAATCTCCGCCGTATCGAGTTTATGAAATTATTAAATGCGTTTTTTAAGCAGTTATCGAATACATGAATAATTAATGAGGGAAATACAATAGAAATCATAAGCGTAGCAGACATCTGTAAATCGGATACAGAATCGTCCTCATTTGCATTCAACTTTAACTTGGATTTTCTCGGCCAAACTGTTTCCTATCATCCAAATTTTAGTAAAACATCCACTTATGCATCGTTGGATTCGATAAGTAATATACAATATTCGCGTCCGATCTGTATGGGATTTACAAACTCTCGCCTACGGCTCGAGTTTGTAAATCCCATACAGATCGGCCGCTCATATTGTATATAGTACATAAAAATCATGCATGCCCAGTTTTGTAAGACAAATAACAGTTACTTGTGTCTAAGTTTAATTTGAAATAGTATTTCCTGTGAGAAATTAAGTTTATTGATTTATATGATATTTCTATTCCAAGGACTTGAACTGATATTTCCAGTTCTAGAACTTGAAATAATATTTCAAAGTACTATACCCTGCGAGCAGAGCCTTCTTTTAACCCCCTCCCCGAGAGAGAGAAGGAAGAAGACTCTGCCGAAGTCGTGCACGTTCTTATTTGAGCATGCTTAGAGACAAATGCATTTCCACGCCCACTCGGATTCAAATATTGTTTCCGGACTTCTAACGGTTTAGCGAGTTGATAAACATGTCAGTGGGCAAAGAAACAAAGGTATCCCTACCAGTAATAAATTATAGTATGTGCTTGCTTGATGTTGATGTGTCGTGAACGATTTGGAAGGGAAAAGCTTGTCAAAAACGTTTGTAATAACATAACGAACTCTAGCCGCCATTATACTATGATTGTGGGCGCATATCTGGCCATCGGTTTAATACGTAAAATAAAGTCATGGAGTTCAGGCAGAACAACATAAACAACTGCTAGAACACAACGATCTACATCAATTATGCCAGGGTGGTTGTCCTACCTTCCCCTCAATATGATGTGACCTGTAATTGGTTATAAACGAGAGACTATTGTTTGTAATGGTGAACCTTTCCTATCCATAATTAGGTTATAGTGAAAGGCCCTCGCTATGCACTTAGCTTTCGTGATTTATAAGTTTTAGACTGACATTGTTTTAGCCTGGCTCACGAATCGTACACTTCCTGCCCAAGCCAGTCATTCATCCAGTCATTTATCCAGTCATTTATCCAGTCATTCATCCAGTCATTCATCCAGTCATTCATCCAATCATTCATTCATCCAGTCATTCATCCAGTCATTCATCCAGTTATTCATCCAGTCATTCATCCAGTCATTCATCCAGTCATTTATCCAGTCATTTATCCAGTCATTCATCCAGTCATTCATCCAGTCATTCATCCAATCATTCATTCATCCAGTCATTCATCCAGTCATTCATCCAGTTATTCATCCAGTCATTCATCCAGTCATTCATCCAGTCATTTATCCAGTCATTCATCCAGTCATTCATCCAGTCATTCATCCAGTCATCATCAGTCATCATCCAGTCATTCATCCAGTCATTCATCCAGTCATTCATCCAGTCATTCATCCAGTCATTCATCCAGTCATTCATCCAGTCATTTATCCAGTCATTCATCCAGTCATTCATCCAGTCATTCATCCAGTCATTCATCCAGTCATTTATCCAGTCATTTATCCAGTCATTCATCCAGTCATTCATCCAGTCATTCATCCAATCATTCATTCATCCAGTCATTCATCCAGTCATTCATCCAGTCATTCATCCAGTCATTCATCCAGTCATTCATCCAGTCATTCATCCAGTCATTCATCCAGTCATTCATCCAGTCATTCATCCAGTCATTCATCCAGTCATTCATCCAGTCATTCATTCATCATTCATTCATCCAGTCATTCATCCAGTCATTCATCCAGTCATTCATCCAGTCATTCATCCAGTCATTCATCCAGTCATTCATCCAGTCATTCATCCAGTCATTCATCCAGTCATTCATCCAGTCATTCATCCAGTCATTCATCCAGTCATTCATCCAGTCATTCATCCAGTCATTTATCCAGTCATTTATCCAGTCATTCATCCAATCATTCATTCATCCAGTCATTCATCCAGTCATTCATCCAGTCATTTATCCAGTCATTCATCCAGTCATTTATCCAGTCATTCATCCAGTCATTCATCCAGTCATTTATCCAGTCATTCATCCAGTCATTCATCCAGTCATTCATCCAGTCATTTATCCAGTCGTTTATCCAGTCATTTATCCAGTCATTCATCCAGTCATTCATCCAGTCATTCATCCAGTCATTTATCCAGTCATTTATCCAGTCCTTCATCCAGTCATTTAATCAGCCATTTATCCAGCCATTTATCCAGAGGGACTTGGCCCTTCTCTCCTTCTGCCTTCTCCTTTCTTTTCCAAAGGAAGCCCACAAGAGATCAGAAGAAAGAGAGAAAGAGCTAAGATACCTGCGGAGGAGGCTACTACGCATGAGCCATCCTAAACTCTGGCTAATAACTTTTGTGCGACCTATATATAGTGATATATAATTATAGATACAGTCATGCGCTGTCCATGTATTACTGAAAGATCTGTCATGTGATAATGACGTCGTTGTAGTTATTTTCACAGTTTCATCATTGATAAAAAATAGGTGTCTTTAGGAATGGAATTCCATATGTAATCAAACGATCTTATACTTTTTGTGTCTTAGCTATATCCTGATTTCTTATTTATAAATAATTGCTATGCTTGCAAAGAATATCACGGGGCTGTTCTTTCAGTATTACATATATACAGCAGCGAACAAATCCTTTTGACTGTTGATTGTTTTAACATGTACATAATTATCGGCCTTTCTCTCGGGGTTATGGGTTGTTATATCCCATAACCCACGCTACAGGCCGATAACCTACACATACTTTATTGTACACTAGCACCATTCCAATTTGGTTTATTTGTACAATATTATTAACTCTTTGAGTACAAAAACCCTTTCGTGAAATAAGGTGAACATGGTGAACAAATTGACTTCACATGTTCAAAAACGCTGTATTGAACTGCATGCTATGCATGCAAAATAGTGATTATCTATCCTGACCTATTGCAAAAGTAATTGTGTTAATTTGTCGAACGACTAATATTGCTCATCATGTACGTTTCCAACAGGTTAACAAAGGAGAGTTCATATTTCGATCTCCACTTCAATTATGGAGCGTGTGCCATTGTGTGATGGCTCGTCTCGGTGCAGCCAGCATGTCGGCCCAGTGTCTGAGATCCGCGCCACTCGACAACTCTCCTACCACACATTTGCCAATCACCTCGCTTTTCCCTACGCGATCGTAATCCAGTGCAGAGATAATTAGCGAGCTTTGCTCGATCTTCTCGAAAGGAACTTGAAAAGTGAACGTTTCGTTGAAATAAGGGTCGAGCGTGCGCTTTTTGACTGTTGTCTTTTTCTTTTTTATTTTACGACCTTCTTGAACCAGAGCAATTTTAACGTAAGGATCTGTGAAGCATATGTACGTATTCAATGTCTTAGTAGATGCACGCTATTCTATAGAAGGGAACACAGAGAAAGACAGACAAACAAACATACATACATATACATACATACATACATACATACGTGTACTTTATTTCACGTGAGTGGCAAATTCAGTGAGTACAAACAAACTGGTTTCCAATTTGGCCCACAACATACTTTAGTAAGGCACACAAACATGACAGTTAGACGGACCCAAACAGACCGAGACAGACAAATATTCAGATAGACATAGACCGACCGACAAATGAACATAGAGATGAACAAACTAGGCAGACCCTTTGTCAAAGAGAGACACTTACCCGAGTACCCTGACAGATCCATGCTTTTCAAAGCCTTCGCCTCGACAATTGTAATCTGCAGTTTCCCCGCTGTAGGTACGTAACGCAACGAAAAACAAATCTCTCCCAATTCATTCTTTGAGCCCTAATTAGGAAACAATAAAGAAAGTGAAAAAGACGGTTGTGTTCAATTTCACTGAGCCAATTATAGAGTAATGGTTGTTAGTCATCTATTTCATGATATACGTTCGTCCCGCGTGAATATGTCAGTCAGCTCAAATAATGCTAGGAAAGGAGGCCGCGTTGCACTAGTGAAACAAATAGAAATTGTGTAATGTTAACGAGTGCTAAAAAAATGCGCGTCAAGTTTTTTTACGCGTAAAATACTCTAGGGTACCGGGGTAACTCCCGGGGGGAATTCTAACGGTGATTGTTTAGCGGTACCATGCAAACTCAAAAGTACGACGAGCATCTCCACCACTTTCATGTTTTATATGGCAGTCCCCTGCCCCAGTGTTTGAACACCATATATTGTGTCAATAAGTCCCAACATTTAATTAATTAATTTATACCACTATCTGAAAAGTTTCAGCGATTTGATTGGTTGAGAGCAGTGGTATTTCAGCGTAATTTGAAATACCACATGTGAAAATTACAGTTTCCATGGTAACCACTCTCTTGCCTCATGAAATTGTGGAAACAAAATGGCGGAAGAAACCAAATTAAGGATGTTTTCAGTGCTAAAAGACAAAAAATGAACCATAAACAAGTCCCAAAAGCACCAAAAGCCAATAGTACATACACATGGATGATGTTTTAGCATTTCAAGAAGCTTTTCTTTGGATGACTCTGCAGAAAGCAGCGGAAAACGATCGATACTAGATTGACGATTGAGTGATGTGTTTTTAGCCATTGTCAAAATCAGAGAAAGATCACTACAAAAGGTAATAAATGAAGCCTAGATCATTTTTTATTCTGTGTTTTCATTCTTTGTCTGACTTCGAAAAACGATCGTTATAAGAACACAGATTTGTAATGTTTTTTCACAGCTGACTGCCGTGTTGTGTTAGCCTCAGTCGAGCGTGTACTGTTGCTTGCAAACCTATTTTTCAGATAGTGGTATAAACAAATAATAGCATGGTTTGTACGTGATATTTGGGATAAATACCACTCGTGATATTTCAAAATTGTCACAAATTTCACTCGCCTACGGCTCGTGAAATTTTGTTAACAATTTTGACATTTCACTCGTGGTATTTATCCCAAATATCACTACAAACCATGCTATTACCTATAATAATTTAATATTATATCGTGTTTGCACTGGATCCAACCGAATGGAACTTGCTTTGTAAGATCCGATCCCGCAAACTAAGTTATGGGAGAGCTGAAGAGGTGACTCCGCCACGGTAGGAGAAAAGTGCTTTTGACAACTCAAAATCGTTTTATATCATAATGACGCGACGACTAAACATCGTTCTAACAGTAAAGGAAGGGCATCATGTAAACAGTGCATGCGTTTAATTAACCCTTTTAAAGACCTGGTGGTTCAGAGAGCAATGGATCGGATGAGTTGCCAGTTACCATGCCTCCTCATTTTATCCCATAAATCGCAAAACATGTATAAAATACTTATGCTTGAGTGAATTTGGTTCGTTTCCATTATTACCACAGTTATCGATGCCTAAGATTTCACATGTTTGTCAGCAAATATCTAATAGTAATAATAAATAATAATAATAATAATAACTAGACGCTCTGCTATCGTGAACTCGGGCTTCTAATTAGTGGCCGCTTAATAGGGGTTGGCCGCTTAATAGGGGTTCGTAAGAAATTAGCATAAGGCGTGGTAGAAACGTCACCTTATTTGAATATAAACACGCTTTGAGGCTTGTGACAACTGTTGCACATGTATATAATACAGTTTGTTAATACACAAATTTAGAAAATTCTGTAGTTTAATAAGAACCATAAAGTACAGTATGTCGATATTTACATAAAAGAGCAGAACATGAAAACAGCAATGTCTGCAACTGAAAGAAAGAGCGTTACTTTAAAAAATCCTGCATATGCGTCTGTCAGCTTCAATGCGTAAATTTGATCATTTGATTCTGCAATGGACACTGAATGCAAGTTCCTCGTCTCCATGACACTGTGCGAAGTGTCGCAATTTTTCCCCTAGCTCCATTACCTCTGTCAGAGACTCAGATAGCTGGTTGTTCGACTTGCCGGCAATATTATAATAAGTGGAATCACTTCAAGAATATAATAAACGTGTGTTTGTCACCTTCTATTAACTCTCATTACCTTTTTCAAAATTCATTGTGGTCGCTTAATAAGAGTTATATTTACAGAGTTATACCAGGAGCCCATTACTAGGAGCCTCCCTCTAGTAATAGGTTCATACGACATCATTTGCACAAATTGTGCTATTTTTAGATATGCATTTTCGAAGAATTTCAAATTGAAAAATAAAATGGCGGCCAAACGGAAGACGCGAGGACTTGATCCAAAATATTGATATTCTTAATCCATGGAAGTCCAAGTCTATTTTTCCCTTGCACAAGAACGAGACGAATTAACAGTTACAATGAATGTATCACATGTATCAATAAACTGACATACTGCCAAAGCGCTTAGTGGCGACTTTTAGTTTGGCGACTGCCGATGTCGCGAAATTCTCTACGTTCTTATACCTATCGCTTCATATGTTTATTCTTGTTTTATCAACTTTCTTCTGTTGGTTTTTGATTCACGATTTAGTCTTCGTAAGAATGAAGCGTTCTCACAGTGCCATTTGGACTCTGATGAAGCAACCATCACCTTCATCATCACTGGCTGATAGTTTCAGTGGACAGCGACGCAAACATAACCAGCCACTGACAAATGTGCACTTTGCTAAAGACCTTCAGTTCGCCGAAAGATTGTGGAAAAACAACTGATACTTTCAACCGACAAATCGTGCCTTAAAGAGCGGCAAAGAACACTAAAACAAGAGGGTTATCACTGAGTGTATGGCGAAGTTCTTTCGCCAAAGACGATCGACTTCAGTTCAAAGAAGGCAAGAAAGCCGGCACTCCAAGATCAGCCGCTGAATAAAAATGCGATAAAATCTACATCCAGGCCACAGAAAAAGAAACTCCCCTGTACCTCACTTCGCTGTTTTAGAAGGAACTTTGTGTCAATGTCGAAAATTTTCGACAAAATCCTACTTGAGTTCGTGATTCATTTTGCTGCGTTTCAGACAACAAATGCTAATTAGCAAAACACACCGACGGTTTGGAATATTCATTAGCTTGGTTCTGCTGGTCCTGCACAAGTTTGATTAGGATCTTCGTAACAGATTATCCATGATACCAGATCGTTGAATTCCTTCTCAGAAAGAGCAGAAGATGTTCGTTTTTTGGCCGGGTTGAACTAGCTAGCTTTGTTTTTAGAAGTTCTCGCACTTGAAGTTTTGATATAAATAATAATACCTGGAGTTAGTTTTTTGTTGTTTTGTTTTTAATGTTTTCAATCATTGTTCTTCCTCGCTTGATGAAGTACTGAAGTCAGACGACAAAACTGATCTGCAATTTCACTATAGCTAGATTCAGATTCTTCACTAGAACTACACGGTACGCTTTCGGCTGCCATCAGTGTTGAATCTGACGTCAAATTCCTATTGTGTAAGACGCGACATGAACGATTTCAAAAATTCAGTAAAACCTTGAACAGCATAAACATAAAGATATATCGGTTTTATAAGCTTACCACAACACAACACACTCAATGCACCTACGGGTCGCTGTAAAACGCGGATGGACCCTGCGGATGGAACCTACGGATGGACCCTGAGGATGGACCCTGAGGATGGACCCTGCGGATGGACCTGGCGGATGGATCGGACTTTTTTTTTCGAAAAAAGATTATAAATTAATTTAGAAGTGCATTTTACATTTTGCATTTTACAATTTCACTTTGAAGAATTTTACTTGAGTTTAGTATTATACTGAGGCGATCAGACATGCACATGGCATACATCACTTGGGCCGATCTGTGAAGTGAGACGACATGATACATAGACATAGACTTTATGATACATAGACATAGACATAGACTTTACTGCTCGCTTCCGCTTGACGTAGAGGAGGGGGGGGGGGGGGGAGGGGAGGAGGGGGGAGGGGGGAGGGGGTACTCCATGCATAATCTATATTAGGTGAGGGTGTACACTAGGACCGGATAAAAATCCCTATTTACCCTGTCTCAGACCTATAAAAAAAAACAATTCCATCTCAAATGCTGAAAATTAGTGCCCCATTTTAGACCAAAGAGGGCCGACCAAAGACCCATCTTCGATCTAAAAGAGCTGAGATGATACCCATCTCAGACCTAGAAGGCCAAAATCCCGGCCCTGTCCAGCGGCACATACCCGTACAGCGTTTATATGGGAGAACCCTTCCCGGGTGTATGATTCAATTTTGGACACAGACTGAGAGGGAGTAATGCTCAAGATTATTCGTTGTCCAGCACGTAAACATTGACCATCTCCAGTCACAAGATGTCGAACGTTTTATCAATTATTATATTACGTCTTCTTTTTGGAATCCACACGACCACTTTTGAATGTATGGATGTCCTGATCTGTACAGCCCCGCAAATGATCCCGGCCCGCAAATGATCCCGGCCCACAAATGATCCCCGATGAGGCCCGCCAATGATCCCCAATGAGGCCCGCAAATGATCCCCAGTAAAACTAGGACTGGAACTCGGGACTGGTGTGGGATTCAAGTATAATAGTCAAAGAAATATCAAAGCAAATTTATTTTTCAATATTCAACATTTATGTAAAACTAATAATCATAACCATATTATTAGTGTTTTCTATATAGTTCTTGCAAAACTCAATATATTTTTGACATAGTATTCGCTAAGTAATGTTTTTTGAAAGTTTACAAGGCTTAAGAAGTTGTTTTGTTTGTTCAAACGTTTTGGACTAAGGAGTCATCATCAAAAGTTGGTTGTTATACTTGACACTCAGCCAGAATAACACTTTTCTTTGACGTTGATTGAGTTCGTTACTGTTATAATATCATAATAATGATGATTTATATAGCGCCAGATTTATGTACACTGATTGCGCATAAATCTGGCGCTATATAAATCATCATTATTATGATATTATAACAGTAACGAACTCAATCAACGTCAAAAAAAAGTGTTATTCTGGCTCAGTGTCAAGTATAACAACCAAGTTTTGTGCAGTAATCGCAGAACTCATTGTCGTCGGAATACACGTGTAAACTTCCCCTCGTGCTCTCAAATACTCCCTTTGAATAGCTTTCGAACTCTTTCCCAAACTTTGGGCAGATTTCTACGGACCGAAATAATCCCTTCTCCATACTTTTGCTTGAGCTCCTCTGCTATGTCTCCATTTGAAGACACCATTGCCTTGAGACTGTGATAGTGAATTTCAGCTTCATGCCCAAGCAAAGCCATGCATTCATACTTGTCTGCGGCTTTCTCTTTAGACTTGGACAGACCGTCGAATCAGTAACAAATTAGTGTCACGAGGTTTAAAATCGTCTTGATAAATCATATATTTTCTACCATATATCTGTTCAGGATTTCTTTTCAGGCTTTATTTTAATATTTTCAAAATCTCTCAACTTGTATCCCACCAGTGCAAGTTTTACTGGGGATCATTTGCGGAACTCATCGGGGATCATTAATTTGCGGGCCGGGATCATTTGCGGGCCTGGGATCATTTGCGGGCCGGGATCATTTGCGGGGCTGTACAGATCTTATCGATAAATACGTGTTCGTCATGGCTGAAACAAGACAGACACAAGACAGACAAGGCAATACAGGCGATCAAGAAATAAGGCGAGTTATTACAAGAAATGTGATTTTCCAAATTGCCTTTAAGTACCTTGAGTTGTTTTGTTTTTCTTGAAATGAAATTCGGCACTCGTGATTTATTAGGGTGCACTTTAAATTTAGTATGTTTAAAATTGATTGTTGTATGGATTATAATTATGCACACTGGTAAAAATGAAACTATATATGACTGAAATATACTCGACACTATAAACAGACTGCCATCCAACTCTATTACCCGACAATTATCCAACAATTATTATTGTTCCACTGCAACTCCGAGAAAATTACTGCACCGTGAAAGACACTAGATCAGTCTCACAGGTCTCCACAGGACCAGCACCTTCAAGAAGTGACACTGGTGGTTCCAAAGCCACAGGACAGGACTATTAGGGAGTTTCATATTTCTGATACGAGTTTTATGTTTACGCAGGCTATGTTACGATGCGCAAAATACTCACAACTGCAACAAGCAGCTCGCAAAGTACCGAGACCCATTTATAACTAGTTTGGATTTATTACGTTTATATTTTCTATATTTCTATATATTTTCCAAAAAAATCCGGTCCATCCGCCGGGTCCATCCGCCAGGTCCATCCGCCGGGTCCATCCGCCGGGTCCATCCGCCAGGTCCATCCGCCGGGTCGATTCGCCAGGTCCATCCGCCATGTCCATCCGCAGGGTCCATTAGCGTTTTACAGCGACCCTGCTCCTACATCCGTTTCAAAATACTTCTATTGACAAGTGCATCATCATGGTTATTTGTTTCTTTTGAAAATCGATTGCATATAAAGTGAATAGTGGGATGGTTCAGTATCATTTCATTTCGCCAGTTTTAAAATGTCAGTAATTTGCAAAGGGGCGCTTTTGTATAATAAATGATACCTGCGTTGACGTCACTGAATCCCACTAATCACTTCATATGTAATCGATTTTCAAAATAAACAAATAACCCTGATATGCACTTTATGGACAAGCGCCCACCTATATTTCTGAATTACTGTCCCCTTACAAGCCAAAACGACACCTTCGATCTTCTAGCTCCAAATTATTGGTCTTAGCGATCTCATCGATCGCTTCAGAAGTCCACCGAGAGATAAAATATCAAATAAAAGCGCTGAGAAGCTCATAAAAGAACACTGGCGTCCTCTTGATGTCACTGAAGCGTTTGTCAACTTGATGAATAGTTCCAGCAGTAAATAAACTGATGTTTAGCACGATAAATATTCGAAAATAGCTGTCGAAATCATCCAGACCACAGGTAGCCCGACGTGTGACACGTCACAGAAATCCGGATACCGAAAAATCGAAAATCTAGCTGGCATCCAGACCACAGATAGTCCAACGTTCAACACGTGACAGAAATCCGGATACCAAAAGATCGAGTGCTGTCGAGACAATATCAATTATTCTTCTTCTTCTTCTTCTTCTTTTTTTTCTATATTTTTGTTTATATTATATTTTTTCCACGTTCACGTTTTAACGAGCTTTGTAGCTCTTAGGTGACTATACGTGTTTAAATAAAGTATTATTATTATTATTATTATTATTATTGTTATTGTTGTTGTTGTTGTTGTTGTTATTATTATTATTATTACATAAGATAATAAAATATAATCGGTAAACCTTAACAATGTTGGATCTACATTCATTTTGAACACCTACAATGTTGGAGGATGTGCAGCGTTATCAGTCAGTCACATGTAGCCATCGATCAACGGTCAGTCAATCAATACAACTTAAAGGGGCTATGTCATCCGTGGCGCATGCGCGGTCGATAAGCTCTATCTTGAAAACACTGGCCCAATTTTTTCAAGTTTCACCCGTGAGATAGCGTTGTTCATTAATCCATGTAAATCTTTGTAATCTTTTGAACTGGCTGTGGAGTGACCATTTCGAATTAGTCTTTGGACATCCTCCATTAGTCGGAGGATAATATTTTGAGTATTATTGGACAATGAGGGATGATAATGAGAGTTGTTCAACAACCAAAACAAATTTCATGGCGGCCGTCGAAGCGGCAGTGGAAGGAGAAGACTTTATAAGTCAGTCAAAGAAAGAAATAGAGACTACAAGAAGACACACAGCCGTTGATGGTTATCTGCTGCGGTTTCTACATCCTGTAACAGAACTAAATTTCGTACTGGATATCGTTCAGACGACTCATTTGCCCTTCATCTTCTTACGATAGAGGAGCGACTGATCTCGAAGGATAGTCTTGCATGGACAACCACGCGAACTCTCAGTCGTTCTGCGTGAACATATGTAGTTTTTTCAGGTGCATGGTTCATTCGTCTATATAGTATAAAGGGAAAAAAACAAATAAAGGTCATCACCTGATAGTGACATAACTTACTGACCGGAATGTTGTTCGAAAGTAAAGTCACAACATCGATCATTTCAATTGAAAATTATAACAAATATCCTCACCTCAGTCTGTTCAGTTCCCGATGCAGTCTCCATAGCTTATAAAATCGTCTATATGAGACTGTTAGCAGGGAAGAAGCTTGCAGATAGGTTTTAGAATTCCGATAATCACGCTGAACATTCACGGCGGCAAAACATCACGCTTGAACTGTCAAAGTTTTACTGTGACATCGCATGCTAATTTATGCTAATTAGAAAAATATGGCACTTAGTGCGCAGACTCCCCAGGTGACATAGCCCCTTTAAAATATCAGTTTTACTTACCGCTGCACCAGAACGAGACGAGTGAGGCGGTGTTAAAACCCTCCATTCATTGATATTGGACGCCAAGTCAACGTCAATCAGTGGCAGCCTCGCTTCGCCTATCAAATCGTGGCGAGAAAAACGATCGAAGTCGTACAGCTCAAGAAGGAGAACTCTGTTGGTTATATCACTATATGGGATGTTCTTGAATACGAACGACTCATTGAAGACAGGATTCAAAGTTCTACGGTGTACCTGATAATTGGAATAAAACCTAACAGTTCAGAACAATAGAGTAAAACAGAGTAAAACAATAATACAACGACTACTATACAAGGCACACTACTCACACGAGTACTATACACACACTACTAACACGAGTACTATACACACACTACTAACACGAGTACTATACACACACTACTAACACGAGTACTATACACACACTACTAACACGAGTACTATACACACACTACTAACACGAGTACTATACACACACTACTCACACGAGTACTATACACACACTACTAACACGAGTACTATACACACACTACTAACACGAGTACTATACACACACTACTAACACGAGTACTATACACACACTACTAACACGAGTACTATACACACACTACTCACACGAGTACTATACACACACTACTCACACGAGTACTATACACACACTACTAACACGAGTACTATACACACACTACTAACACGAGTACTATACACACACTACTAACACGAGTACTATACACACACTACTAACACGAGTACTATACACACACTACTCACACGAGTACTATACACACACTACTAACACGAGTACTATACACACACTACTAACACGAGTACTATACACACACTACTAACACGAGTACTATACACACACTACTCACACGAGTACTATACACACACTACTAACACGAGTACTATACACACACTACTCACACGAGTACTATACACACACTACTAACACGAGTACTATATACACACTACTAACACGAGTACTATACACACACTACTAACACGAGTACTATACACACACTACTCACACGAGTACTATACACACACTACTAACACGAGTACTATACACACACTACTAACACGAGTACTATACACACACTACTCACACGAGTACTATACACACACTACTAACACGAGTACTATACACACACTACTCACACGAGTACTATACACACACTACTAACACGAGTACTATACACACACTACTAACACGAGTACTATACACACACTACTAACACGAGTACTATACACACACTACTCACACGAGTACTATACACACACTACTCACACGAGTACTATACACACACTACTAACACGAGTACTATACACACACTACTCACACGAGTACTATACACACACTACTCACACGAGTACTATACACACACTACTCACACGAGTACTATACACACACTACTCACACGAGTACTATACACACACTACTAACACGAGTACTATACACACACTACTCACACGAGTACTATACACACACTACTCACACGAGTACTATACACACACTACTCACACGAGTACTATACACACACTACTCACACGAGTACTATACACACACTACTCACACGAGTACTATACACACACTACTCACACGAGTACTATACACACACTACTCACACGAGTACTATACACACACTACTCACACGAGTACTATACACACACTACTAACACGAGTACTATACACACACTACTCACACGAGTACTATACACACACTACTAACACGAGTACTATACACACACTACTCACACGAGTACTATACACACACTACTCACACGAGTACTATACACACACTACTCACACGAGTACTATACACACACTACTAACACGAGTACTATACACACACTACTCACACGAGTACTATACACACACTACTAACACGAGTACTATACACACACTACTAACACGAGTACTATACACACACTACTCACACGAGTACTATACACACACTACTCACACGAGTACTATACACACACTACTCACACGAGTACTATACACACACTACTACTCACACGAGTACTATACACACACTACTAACACGAGTACTATACACACACTACTAACACGAGTACTATACACACACTACTAACACGAGTACTATACACACACTACTAACACGAGTACTATACACACACTACTAACACGAGTACTATACACACACTACTCACACGAGTACTATACACACACTACTAACACGAGTACTATACACACACTACTAACACGAGTACTATACACACACTACTCACACGAGTACTATACACACACTACTAACACGAGTACTATACACACACTACTCACACGAGTACTATACACACACTACTAACACGAGTACTATACACACACTACTAACACGAGTACTATACACACACTACTAACACGAGTACTATACACACACTACTCACACGAGTACTATACACACACTACTAACACGAGTACTATACACACACTACTAACACGAGTACTATACACACACTACACACGAGTACTATACACACACTACTCACACGAGTACTATACACACACTACTCACACGAGTACTATACACACACTACTCACACGAGTACTATACACACACTACTCACACACGAGTAACACTATATACACACTACTAACACGAGTACTATACACACACTACTAACACGAGTACTATACACACACTACTCACACGAGTACTATACACACACTACTAACACGAGTACTATACACACACTACTCACACGAGTACTATACACACACTACTCACACGAGTACTATACACACTACTACTATACACGACTACTATACATACACACACTACTCACACGAGTACTATACACACACTACTAACACGAGTACTATACACACACTACTAACACGAGTACTATACACACACTACTAACACGAGTACTATACACACACTACTCACACGAGTACTATACACGACTACTCACACGATACTACACACTACTACTAACACGAGTACTATACACACACTACTAACACGAGTACTATACACACACTACTAACACGAGTACTATACACACACTACTCACACGAGTACTATACACACACTACTCACACGAGTACTATACACACACTACTAACACGAGTACTATACACACACTACTAACACGAGTACTATACACACACTACTCACACGAGTACTATACACACACTACTCACACGAGTACTATACACACACTACTCACACGAGTACTATATACACACTACTAACACGAGTACTATACACACACTACTAACACGAGTACTATACACACACTACTAACACGAGTACTATACACACACTACTCACACGAGTACTATACACACACTACTCACACGAGTACTATACACACACTACTCACACGAGTACTATACACACACTACTAACACGAGTACTATACACACACTACTAACACGAGTACTATACACACACTACTAACACGAGTACTATACACACACTACTAACACGAGTACTATACACACACACTACTATACACACACACGAGTACTATACACACACTACTCACACGAGTACTATACACACACTACTAACACGAGTACTATACACACACTACTAACACGAGTACTATACACACACTACTAACACGAGTACTATACACACACTACTCACACGAGTACTATACACACACTACTCACACGAGTACTATACACACACTACTCACACGAGTACTATACACACACTACTAACACGAGTACTATACACACACTACTAACACGAGTACTATACACACACTACTAACACGAGTACTATACACACACTACTAACACGAGTACTATACACACACTACTAACACGAGTACTATACACACACTACTAACACGAGTACTATACACACACTACTAACACGAGTACTACACACACTACTAACACGAGTACTATACACACACTACTAACACGAGTACTATACACACACTACTAACACGAGTACTATACACACACTACTCACACGAGTACTATACACACACTACTAACACGAGTACTATACACACACTACTAACACGAGTACTATACACACACTACTCACACGAGTACTATACACACACACTACTCACACGAGTACTATACACACACTACTAACACGAGTACTATACACACACTACTAACACGAGTACTATACACACACTACTAACACGAGTACTATACACACACTACTAACACGAGTACTATACACACACTACTAACACGAGTACTATACACACACTACTAACACGAGTACTATACACACACTACTAACACGAGTACTATACACACACTACTAACACGAGTACTATACACACACTACTACTAACACGACTACTACACGAGTACACACACACTACTAACACGAGTACTATACACACACTACTAACACGAGTACTATACACACACACTAGACACGAGTTTACTATACACACACTACTCAACACGAGTACTATACACACACTACTCACACGAGTACTATACACACACTACTAACACGAGTACTATACACACACTACTAACACGAGTACTATACACACACTACTAACACGAGTACTATACACACACTACTAACACGAGTACTATAACACTACTAACAGAGTACTATACACACACTACTAACACGAGTACTATACACACACTACTCACACGAGTACTATACACACACTACTAACACGAGTACTATACACACACTACTAACACGAGTACTATACACACACTACTAACACGAGTACTATACACACACTACTAACACGAGTACTATACACACACTACTAACACGAGTACTATACACACACTACTAACACGAGTACTATACACACACTACTCACACGAGTACTATACACACACTACTCACACGAGTACTATACACACACTACTAACACGAGTACTATACACACACTACTAACACGAGTACTATACACACACTACTCACACGAGTACTATACACACACTACTAACACGAGTACTATACACACACTACTAACACGAGTACTATACACACACTACTCACACGAGTACTATACACACACTACTATACACGAGTACTATACACACACTACTCACACGAGTACTATACACACACTACTAACACGAGTACTATACACACACTACTAACACGAGTACTATACACACACTACTCACACGAGTACTATACACACACTACTAACACGAGTAAAGTAAAGTACTATTAAAAGTACTATTCACACACTAACTCACACGAGTACTATACACACACTACTCACACAACGAGTACTATACACAAACTACAACACACAACGTTTTCTATCAAACTGAAGAAGGTCTCTGGTCAGAGACCGAAGCGTCTGTTTGAAAAATAACCTTTTCAATATAAACTTCAAGTCAGAGACAACACCTATATTCTTATTAAGTAAACGTTGGTTTCGTTGGTTTTCGTGATCTAGCGGTGTAGAAAGTATGGTATAATCATGGTTAAATCTGCCTTGGGTTTTCCTTGTTTTCTTAATCATATAAAAGCAGTGCATCCCCGCAAATTAAGCAAACCTCAAAAGCCGCGTGCAAAGATTAAAACGATATGTTGAATAGGTAATTGCTATATACAGCTATTTAAAAAAACGTTGAATACTGAATACTGCACACTGAATAGTGCATTCCAAGACCAAAGGGCATTGTGGGCCTCGTTATTTTGAAATAAAAAGTAAATATACAGCGATTTGTTCGCCATATAATAATAATACACTTTATTTAAAGATAGGGTGACTAGAGTATATATATATGGAGTTAGTATATTGTTTCTGATGTAATACCATGATCGCCTCGGTTTCCTTTGTCCTTCCAGGGAAATACAAACCACTAAATCTCCCTTCTCCAATTTTCCGACCGAGAAATTTAGTAAGACAATGCATGCAGAAATCCCTTGTCGCCGGGAAACAATGGATATCTACATTGTCTCACTAATTTTCTGATCGTCCCCAGTTTGTCCCTCATATAACAATCACTGGGACCTTGGACAGAGTAGAGGCAATACCACTCTGTCCGAATTATGTTTGACCTGAAAACTGGCTCTATTCCATGCTACTCAAGAGTCCAACACATGTGGGATGCGATGTCCTCGACTCTGTGCATGAGCACAGCATATGCAAAGACCCAAATTCTTTCTTTTCTGGACTAAAATCTTGGAACTCTTTATTTCTTCCCTTTAGTCCATTGCTTATAAACGTTAGCACACCATGAAGTTTTTTTCGTATTTTCGGGCACTTTCCCTTGATTGGCTAACTTCAGCGTCTTTTACAAAGGCAAAACAACTCTCTGCCATGATTTGTAATCAAAATGACGATTAAATATTCCTAAACTGACTAATAAAAATACTCGATCATTGTACAAATGAAACAAAGCATCACAATTTCTAAATTCCCTAGAGTGTGGTGTAATCTACGCTCTTTGAGAACAAGATTGTAGTTCGTACCGCCCTAAGTTAAGCAAAGTGAACTATATTTTACTTTATTTCCTCGGTGATCATGGTATTACAAACTGATACCATGACAATTCGGGAAATTAGTGATTAAATTTCCCTCAAGCCTCGGGAGAGTTTGTAAAAGTCACTACGTCTACGGCGTCGGGACTTCCACAAACTCTCCCTCGGATTGCAGGAAATGTAATCACTAATTTCCCTCTTGTCATGGTATTACTTATTAGAATACACAAAAAATAAAATAAATTATTATTATTTATATTGCTTTAGACAATATTGCACGAGTCCCAAAATGCATTTCGGTCTTGGAATACACTATTTACAATGCAGTATTTAGTATCAACGTTTTTTGAAATAGCTGTATACAAAATTGTTGTATGAACTAAATATCAGAATAATGTCTTCTTTTGAAAGAGCTTCTGGCGCCCTGATGGTGATTGATAACCTTGTTTAAACGGCAGGTTTCGACTGTCACTTCCACGGGATAATAATGATGTTGCGAAGAAATCAAACCATTGCGCAACACCCAGTCCAAGTGGAATGAGCGAAGAGTGAATTAAAGTGATTATGGTAAGCCAGGGTATGAACCTTGTTTAATGTTGACTATGGTAAGCCAGGGTATGAACCTTGTTTAGTGTTTGACTAAGCCAGGGTAAGCCTTGGTATGTAACTTTGTATGAACCTTTAGTGTTGACTATGGTAAGCCAGGGTATGAACCTTGTTTAGTGTTGACTATGGTAAGCCAGGGTATGAACCTTGTTTAGTGTTGACTATGGTAAGCCAGGGTATGAACTTTGTTTAGTGTTGACTATGGTAAGCCAGGGTATGAACCTTGTTTAGTGTTGACTATGGTAAGCCAGGGTATGAAACTTGTTTAGTGTTGACTATGGTAAGCCAGGGTATGAACCTTGTTTAGTGTTGACTATGGTAAGCCAGGGTATGAACCTTGTTTGTTGACTATGGTAAGCCAGGTATGAACTTGTTTAATGTTGACTATGGTAAGCCAGGGTATGAACCTTGTTTAGTGTTGACTATGGTAAGCCAGGGTATGAACCTTGTTTAGTGTTGACTATGGTAAGCCAGGGTATGAACCTTGTTTAGTGTTGACTATGGTAAGCCAGGGTATGAACCTTGTTTAGTGTTGACTATGGTAACTGACTGGTAAGCCAGGGTATGAACCTTGTTTAATGTTGACTATGGTAAGCCAGGGTATGAACCTTGTTTAGTGTTGACTATGGTAAGCCAGGGTATGAACCTTGTTTAGTGTTGACTATGGTAAGCCAGGGTATGAACCTTGTTTAGTGTTGACTATGGTAAGCCAGGGTATGAACCTTGTTTAGTGTTGACTATGGTAAGCCAGGGTATGAACCTTGTTTAATGTTGACTATGGTAAGCCAGGGTATGAACTTGTTTAATGTTGACTATGGTAAGCCAGGGTATGAACCTTGTTTAGTGTTGACTATATGGTAAGTGTTGACTATGGTAAGCCAGGGTATGAACCTTGTTTAGTGTTGACTATGGTAAGCCAGGGTATGTTTAGTGTTGACTATGGTAAGCCAGGGTATGAACTTGTTTTGTTGACTATGGTAAGCCAGGGTATGAACTTGTTTAGTGTTGACTATGGTAAGCCAGGGTATGAACCTTGTTTAGTGTTGACTATGGTAAGCCAGGGTATGAACCTTGTTTAGTGTTGACTATGGTAAGCCAGGGTATGAACTTGTTTAGTGTTGACTATGGTAAGCCAGGGTATGAACCTTGTTTAGTGTTGACTATGGTAAGCCAGGGTATGAACCTTGTTTAGTGTTGACTATGGTAAGCCAGGGTATGAACCTTGTTTAATGTTGACTATGGTAAGCCAGGGTATGAACCTTATGTTTAGTGTTGACTATGGTAAGCCAGGGTATGAACCTTGTTTAGTGTTGACTATGGTAAGACTATGGTAAGCCAGGGTATGAACCTTGTTTAGTGTTGACTATGGTAAGCCAGGGTATGAACCTTGTTTAGTGTTGACTATAGCCAGGGTATGAACCTTGTTTAGTGTTGACTATGGTAAGCCAGGGTATGAACCTTGTTTAGTGTTGACTATGGTAAGCCAGGGTATGAACCTTGTTTAGTGTTGACTATGGTAAGCCCTGTTGACTATGGTAAGCCAGGGTTGAACCTTGTTTAGTGTTGACTATGGTAAGCCAGGGTATGAACCTTGTTTAGTGTTGACTATGGTAAGCCAGGGTATGTTTAATGTTGACTATTGTTTAATGTTGACTATGGTAAGCCAGGGTATGAACCTTGAAACCTTTTAGTGTTGACTATGGTAAGCCAGGGTATGAACCTTGTTTTGTTGACTATGGTGTTGACTATGGTAAGCCAGGGTATGAACCTTGTTTAGTGTTGACTATGGTAAGCCAGGGTATGAACCTTGTTTAGTGTTGACTATGTAAGCCAGGGTATGAACCTTGTTTAGTGTTGACTATGGTAAGCCAGGGTATGAACCTTGTTTAGTGTTGACTATGGTAAGCCAGGGTATGAACCTTGTTTAGTGTTGTTGACTATGGTAAGCCAGGGTATGAACCTTGTTTAGTGTTGACTATGGTAAGCCAGGGTATGAACCTTGTTTAGTGTTGACTATGGTAAGCCATGGGTGATGGTAACTTTGTTTAGTGTTGACTATGGTAAGCCAGGGTATGAACCTTGTTTAGTGTTGACTATGGTAAGCCAGGGTATGAACCTTGTTTAGTGTTGACTATGGTAAGCCAGGGTATGAACCTTGTTTAATGTTGACTATGGTAAGCCAGGGTATGAACCTTGTTTAGTGTTGACTATGGTAAGCCAGGGTATGAACCTTGTTTATGTTGACTATGGTAAGCCAGGGTATGAACCTTGTTTTAGTGTTGACTACTATGGTAAGCCAGGGTATGAACCAGGGTATTGTTTAGTGTTGACTATGTAAGCCAGGGTATGAACCTTGTGACTATGGTAAGCCAGGGTATGAACCTTGTTTAGTGTTGACTATGGTAAGCCAGGGTATGAACTTGTTTAATGTTGACTATGGTTATGAACTTTGTTTAATGTTGACTATGTAAGCCAGGGTATGAACCTTGTTTAGTGTTGACTATGGTAAGCCAGGGTATGAACCTTGTTTAATGTTATGTAAGCCAGGGTATGAACTTGTTTAATGTTGACTATGGTAAGCCAGGGTATGAACCTTGTTTGTGTTGACTATGGTAAGCCAGGGTATGAACCTTGTTTAATGTTGACTATGGTAAGCCAGGGTATGAATGTTGACTTGAACCTTTTAGTGTTGACTATGGTAAGCCAGGGTATGAACCTTGTTTAGTGTTGACTATGGTGGTAATGAACCAGTGGTATGAACCAGGGTATTGTTTAATGTTGACTATGGTAAGCCAGGGTATGAACCTTGTTTAGTGTTGACTATGGTAAGCCAGGGTATGAACCTTGTTTAGTGTTGACTATGGTAAGCCAGGGTATGAACCTTGTTTAGTGTTGACTATGGTAAGCCAGGGTATGAACCTTGTTTAATGTTGACTATGGTAAGCCAGGGTATGAACCTTGTTTAGTGGTATGTAAGCCAGGGTATGAACCTTGTTTAATGTTGACTATGGTAAGCCAGGGTATGAACCTTGTTTAGTGTTGACTATGGTAAGCCAGGGTATGAAGGTAAGCCAGGGTATGTAGTGTTGACTATGGTAAGCCAGGGTATGAACCTTGTTTGTGTTTATGGTGTTGACTATGGTAAGCCAGGGTATGAACCTTGTTTAGTGTTGACTATGGTAAGCCAGGGTATGAACCTTGTTTAATGTTGACTATGTAAGTAAGGGTATGAACTTTGTTTAGTGTTGACTATGGTAAGCCAGGGTATGAACTTTGTTTATGTTGACTATGGTAAGCCAGGGTATGAACCTTGTTTATGTTGACTATGGGCCAGGGTATGAACCTTGTTTAGTGTTGACTATGGTAAGCCAGGGTATGAACCTTGTTTAGTGTTGACTATGGTAAGCCAGGGTATGAACCTTGTTTAATGTTGACTATGGTAAGCCAGGGTATGAACCTTGTTTAATGTTGACTATGGTAAGCCAGGGTATGAACCTTGTTTAGTGTTGACTATGGTAAGCCAGGGTATGAACTTTGTTTACTATGTTGACTATGGTAAGCCAGGGTATGAACCTTGTTTAGTGTTGACTATGGTAAGCCAGGGTATGAACCTTGTTTAGTGTTGACTATGGTAAGCCAGGGTATGAACCTTGTTTAGTGTTGACTATGGTAAGCCAGGGTATGAACCTTGTTTAGTGTTGACTATGGTAAGCCAGGGTATGAACCTTGTTTAGTGTTGACTATGGTAAGCCAGGGCCAGGGTATGTAACCAGGGTATGTTGTTTAGTGTTGACTATGGTAAGCCAGGGTATGAACCTTGTTTAGTGTTGACTATGGTAAGCCAGGGTATGAACCTTGTTTAATGTTGACTATGGTAAGCCAGGGTATGAACCTTGTTTAGTGTTGACTATGGTAGCCAGGGTATGTATGAACCTTGTTTAGTGTTGACTATGGTAAGCCAGGGTATGAACCTTGTTTAATGTTGACTATGGTAAGCCAGGGTATGAACCTTGTTTAAGTGTTGACTATGAACCTTGTTTAATGTTGACTATGGTAAGCCAGGGTATGAACCTTGTTTAGTGTTGACTATGGTAAGCCACCTTGTTTAGTGTTGACTATGGTAAGCCAGGGTATGAACCTTGTTTAGTGTTGACTATGGTAAGCCAGGGTATGAACCTTGTTTTAGTGTTGACTATGGTAAGCCAGGGTATGAACCTTTGTTTAGTGTTGACTATGGTAAGCCAGGGTATGAACCTTGTTTAGTGTTGACTATGGTAAGCCCATGGTATGGTAAGCCAGGGTATGAACCTTTTAGTGTTGACTATGGTAAGCCAGGGTATGAACCTTGTTTAGTGTTGACTATGGTAAGCCAGGGTATGAACCTTGTTTATGTTGACTATGGTAAGCCAGGGTATGAAACTTTGTTTAATGTTGACTATGGTAAGCCAGGGTATGAACCTTGGTGTTGACTATGGTAAGCCAGGGTATGAACCTTGTTTAGTGTTGACTATGGTAAGCCAGGGTATGAACCTTGTTTAGTGTTGACTATGGTAAGCCAGGGTATGAAACCTTGTTTAGTGTTGACTATGGTAAGCCAGGGTATGAACCTTGTTTAATGTTGACTATGGTAGCCAGGGTATGAACTGTTTAGTGTTGACTATGGTAAGCCAGGGTATGAACCTTGTTTAGTGTTGACTATGGTAAGCCAGGGTAAGCCTTGTTTAATGTTGACTAGTAAGCCAGCCTATGAACCTTGTTTAGTGTTGACTATGTAAGCCAGGGTATGAACCTTGTTTAGTGTTGACTATGGTAAGCCAGGGTATGAACCTTGTTTAATGTTGACTATGGTAAGCCAGGGTATGAACTTTGTTTAATGTTGACTATGGTAAGCCAGGTTGACTATGTAACCTTGAAACTTTTTTAGTGTTGACTATTGACTATGTTTAAGCCATGGTAAGGTATATGAAACCTTGTTTAATGTTGACTATGGTAAGCCAGGGTATGAAACTTGTTTAGTGTTGACTATGGTAAGCCAGTGGGTATGAACCAGGGTATGTTTGTTTAGTGTTGACTATGGTAAGCCAGGGTATGAACCTTGTTTAGTGTTGACTATGGTAAGCCAGGGTATAAACCTTGTTTAATGTTGACTATGGTAAGCCAGGGTATAAACCTTGTTTAATGTTGACTATGGTACTATGGTAAGCCAGGGTATGAATGAACCAGGGTATTGTTTAGTGTTGACTATGGTAAGCCAGGGTATGAACTATGACTATGGTAAGCCAGGGTAGAAACCTTGTTTAATGTTGACTATGGTAAGCCAGGGTATAAACCTTGTTTGATGTTGACTGTGGTAAGCCAGGGTATAAACCTTGTTTAGTGTTGACTATGTTATGAACCTTGTTTAATGTTGACTATGGTAAGCCAGGGGGTAAACCTTGTTTAATGTTGACTATGTAAGGTAAGCCAGGGTATAAAGACTGTGGTAAGCCATTGTATAAACCTTGTTTTGGTAAGCCTTGTAAACCTAACCTTGTAAGAAAAGCGTAACTAGAAGCATTGGTGATAAGTAATTTGTCCCGAAAAGGGAAGCGATAAAGCAAGCTAAAAATAGTGCAAGTGTTATTACCTTGGTCTCCATCTTCTTCTTTTTGTCAGGAAGCAGGAAGATTTTCACATAGGGGTCAGACGAGCCGCTGAAGTCCTTGGCAGGAATGTCTTCAGCTCGTATTATTCCTACTGTTAGGGAGTTATCGTTGAAGCTGTAATCCAATGTAAAGTTGATTCGTCCTAATAAGGGCAATGGGAAATAGTAATTGAGCAAATTAATAAGGGACTCGATGGTCTGCGATACCAACTTAGCAGAGACAGAGTTTTTTTTCATTTTCTTTCTTTTTAATTTATTTAGATATTTTCTTTCTTTCGCTGTCTCACCAAAGCTAAAGATCATGACAGCCATAAAAACTACGACGGACCAAAAACAAAAAGGCTGACTGTACAAAATACAAAGACCACATTTCGCTGCAATTTGGTTGAGTCAACGAATAACATCAAACTCAGTATTGTATTAATTCAACTTAGAAGAATGTCTGGAGCTTTCAAACAAGTTTTGAATGTCAGTGAATAGTCGATAGTCTCCTATACCTACCTATCTTAACACCAGAACTATGGTCCGAATAGTAATCCTCGCTGTTGTAGTCTAGTTCGTCAAATGATGGCTGTACTTTTTCCTGATAGCTGGCACCAATCTTCACAGCCTGCAGATCAACTCTTTCTTTGCCATTCTTCTTGTCCCTTTTGTCTTTTTTACCGCATTTACGACAGCAACAGCAGTAGATACAGAATATCACCGAAAGAGCTGCTAGAATACCGACGGCTGCTATGATCCACACTGGAACTACATGAAATAAACATCAATGTTGTATAGAATATGTTAGACTGTATCACTGAATCTGCTATGTTTATAAACATCAATGTTGTATAGAATATGTTAGACTGTATCACTGAATCTGCTATGTTTTAACATCAATGTTGTATAGAATAAATGTATGTTAGACTGTATCACTGAATCTGCTATGTTTAAATTCAATGATCATATGTTGTATAGAATATGTTAGACTGTATCACTGAATCTGCTATGTTTTAACATCAATGTTGTATAGAATATGTTAGACTGTATCACTGAATCTGCTATGTTTAAACATCAATGTTGTATAGAATATGGTAGACTGTATCACTGAATCTGCTATGTTTAAACATCAATGAACATATGTTGTATAGAATATGTTAGACTGTATCACTGAATCTGCTATGTTTTAACATCAATGTTGTATAGAATATGTTGTATCACTGAATCTGCTATGTTACAACATCAATGTTGTATAGAATATGTTTAGACTGTATCACTGAATCTGCTATGTTTAAACATCAATGCTGTATAGAATATGGTAGACTGTATCACTGAATCTGCTATGTTTTAACATCAATGTTATATAGAATATGTTAGACTGTATCACTGAATCTGCTATGTTTAAACATCAATGTTGTATAGAATATGTTAGACTGTATCACTGAATCTGCTATGTTTAAACATCAATGTTGTATAGAATATGGTAGACTGTATCACTGAATCTGCTATGTTTATAAACATCAATGTTGTATAGAATATGTTAGACTGTATCACTGAATCTGCTATGTTTTAACATCAATGTTGTATAGAATATGGTAGACTGTATCACTGAATCTGCTATGTTTAAACATCAATGTTGTATAGAATATGTTAGACTGTATCACTGAATCTGCTATGTTTTAACATCAATGTTGTATAGAATATGTTAGACTGTATCACTGAATCTGCTATGTTTTAAACATCAATGTTGTATAGAATATGTTAGACTGTATCACTGAATCTGCTATGTTTTTAACATCAATGTTGTATAGAATATGGTAGACTGTATCACTGAATCTGCTATGTTTAAACATCAATGTTGTATAGAATAAATATGTTAGACTGTATCACTGAATCTGCTATGTTTTTAAACATCAATGTTGTATAGAATATGTTAGACTGTATCACTGAATCTGCTATGTTTAACATCAATGTTGTATAGAATATGGTAGACTGTATCACTGAATCTGCTATGTTTAAACATCAATGTTGTATAGAATATGTTAGACTGTATCACTGAATCTGCTATGTTTAAACATCAATGTTGTATAGAATATGTTAGACTGTATCACTGAATCTGCTATGTTTAAACATCAATGTTGTATAGAATAAATGTATGTTAGACTGTATCACTGAATCTGCTATGTTTAAACATCAATGAACATGTTGTATAGAATATGTTATAGACTGACTGTATCACTGAATCTGCTATGTTTAAACATCAATGTTGTATAGAATATGGTAGACTGTATCACTGAATCAGCTATGTTTAAACATCAATGAACATGTTGTATAGAATATGTTATAGACTGACTGTATCACTGAATCTGCTATGTTTAAACATCAATGTTGTATAGAATATGTTAGACTGTATCACTGAATCTGCTATGTTTAAACATCAATGTTGTATAGAATAAATGTATGTTAGACTGTATCACTGAATCTGCTATGTTTAAACATCAATGTTGTATAGAATATGTTAGACTGTGACTATCACTGAATCTGCTATGTTTAAACATCAATGTTGTATAGAATATGTTAGACTGTATCACTGAATCTGCTATGTTTAAACATCAATGTTGTATAGAATATGTTAGACTGTATCACTGAATCTGCTATGTTTAAACATCAATGTTGTATAGAATATGGTAGACTGTATCACTGAATCTGCTATGTTTAAACATCAATGTTGCATAGAATATGTTAGACTGTATCACTGAATCTGCTATGTTTAAACATCAATGTTGTATAGAATATGGTAGACTGTATCACTGAATCTGCTATGAATTTAAACATCAATGTTGTATAGAATATGGTAGACTGTATCACTGAATCTGCTATGTTTAAACATCAATGTTGTATAGAATATGTTAGACTGTATCACTGAATCTGCTATGTTTAAACATCAATGAACATATGTTGTATAGAATATGTTCATATTGGGAATACATCAGGGGTCGGGTATACTGGGTAACCTTCTTATTGGGTGGGAAGTGGTGTAATGTATTTTAAAGGGGACTTCGTGTCCTATTGTACAGCACCTGCCTTATGGGCGAATCTTGAAAAAAAAAATAATAATAATAATAATATGTTATAGACTGACTGTATCACTGAATCTGCTATGTTTAAACATCAATGAACATGCAATGCTGTATACTAGTAAACTAGACATATTTGTCTAAGCTGCATTTGGCGATATTAACTTCCTCATAAACTGGAATCCAACTATCGTACCTTTCCTTTCTGGCATCATCCATTCATTATTGATCATGAAAATGTAAACCTCTGCCAGCCAAATGCGTTTATAAATTATATTAATTATTTTCAGATTTCAGATTTCAGATTTCAGATTTATTTACAATGAAGCCGTTTATATTACGATGATATTCCATTGACCTGCAAATAGTAGTGACTAATCTAGGCAGGCCAATGCATAACAATATAACAATAAAAAGAAAAGAGGGAATATAAATAAGTCAATATATTTCACACAAATATATTATATTTAACACAATAATTAAGGTGTAAAATAAAATTTCATAATTCTAAATTGTAGTAATAATAATGTATAATGTATAATAACTAAGTATAATAATATATAATAATAATGTAGTGTTTGAAAAGATGGAATAAGCATTGGAAGGTAAAATTATTTGGTTTGTTTTAAAATACAAATAAATAGAAGCTTATGGGTAATGTGGTTTTCCTCAGATTGCAGCTGTGAAATTTTCAAAAATGTAATGAAGTTTTTACACGATGGAATAAAAAATTACAATAAAAAGTATATCAGTTCATATATACTGTATATATGGAGCATGCACGCACATACATGGTAATTAGAAAGCCAGTATTTTCTAAGGTCAGTGATATCCACTTTATTACTAGAGGTTTAACAGCACTTGGAAAAATTATTGACCACAATATACGAACCCAAGGATTCTACAACAGATCAGTTTGTTCCAGCCACTAATCAATCATTGAAGTAACTAACCGACCAACTGACCAACCGTCAATGAATCAACCGTCAAATCAACCGTCAAATCAACTGAAAAATTGACGTTCTGACTAACCAACGAATTCCGATCCCAAAATATTCACTATGTCTAGCACGTTTGACTTCGATGTGCTGATAGAAGTTTCATACTGGAATAACCCTTCTTGTTTCGGTTATTAAAGAAACGCGTAGGCGTGTGGCACGACGCGGAAAAATATTAAAATGGAAATTCATTTGCCTTTTGCTTTGATGGGTGCCAATACAATGTCGTTATTTCACTAATTACGTCAAAGTGAAAATATAGTCTTTTTAAGTTTGATTTTGTTTTGGTAACTGACTGATTATTTACTACAAATTTCTTATCTATTCAATTCACGTCTTGCTCGTTTATGGTTTATCTACATAATGCGGTAAAGATGTATTCACAAATATAAATATTTATTTGGACCAGTGGCGAGTGCTATCTATAACAACATCAACCAGACAAAACCAATTCAAAAACATCGCCTTTAAAGCAACATAATCTAATTTTAATTATCTATAAAAAGAGTCACGGCAATGATAAAATAGGATATCAGTAGGTATGATTGAAGCTTTAAAGTTCTTCCTTTAGAGAAATACATTTTCGCGTGGAAATAACACCCACGTATATTGAGTAGCTGCACCTTTGATGAAGTATAGAGAAATATTATCTGCTTAAAACACAACCAGGCATATTTATAAATCGTTATTATAGGTCATGGTAGAATAACTCACCTTTTTCTATAGATTGACGTATGTCTTTAATGCCCATGGTTGTACACGGCTCATATGTGATCAGTTAGAGCTCTTATCAGCCTACGAAATGAACAACGCTCCGCGCATGAAATGAAACTAAACAAGTGAAAGCCTGACTCGTAATTATTGCCACAAACCTACCGCATTGGTCACTTTGGTACTTACAACGTTCCCGACTAAAATTGTAAGTTCACTTTCGCAGACTGATTCATAGTCGAGAGTTAAAAAGTGGTTAACAATAATGTATGCATGAAGTCATAAACATATCTTGTATTAGTCATTGCGAGAATGATCAAATCATGCCCGTAATTGTCATGTAAATACCATGGCACTAGTTATGATGTATTTCTATGGACGCTTGTACTTGAGAATATTTTCGAATGCAATGGTTGTCAATACTCGCACATATTAATAAGTGGTTAGGGTCACTGGTTCATAAAGCAGCAGGGTAGTATTACTTGCAATATTTTCTTCAAGAAAAGTATATATTTACTAATAGGTATATTGAGATTATAACTCAGAGAACCAAGATCAAGGATGTTACCATAGAAACACTCGAATGACGTCAAATTCATAGAGAGTTTGTCTTTAACCGACCAAACCACCGGAGACCATCGAATAAACCAACACGGACCGGGGGGTAACAAATTCTAAAGTTCTAAGGCGTCTTACAAATAAACTAGACGCTCTACTAGCGTGAAGTCGGGCTTCTAACTGATATGTAGCCTTTTTGAACTAAATATAGATATCTTAGTGCGATTAAAACAGTGTTTGGTCGCTCGTTATGTGACTCGGTAGAACATGCTTTCCTTGCAATTTACTGCGATTTCCGACAAACTCAGCGAATCATGAATGACAATGACATAGTTTATTTGGTACCATAAATATATCCATACAAATACAAATACCGTATACATAAACTAGAGTCGCAGAGTGATTAAACAATGTTTGGATGAAGTGTAAATATGGGTTTAGGTACCTCGGCTCGGTGTCTCAAAACCTCACAACTGACGTAATTGCATTTTTCTCTTCACTGCGTATATCAACTCACTTCGTTCTAAGTTCTACAGATCTTGTAAACCCTTTGCAGTACTAGTACTGGATTAATAAATCCATATCTCTATGAATTATTGTGGTTATTTTGAAAACAAGACGACATAACCTTCCTCCATCACGGTTTATGAAGAGTGTGATGTCTCGCATTGATAAAACCATGTTGTTAGAGCCTTCGGTAATTCATCTTAGCGGCCGGCACAGGGCGCGTGCCCTGTAGAACCCAGTTGGCGATTTGAGGTCAACGACGACAAAGAACGGACTGCAATTTTAGAGTCGGGCATTCCACAGGAAGCCCGACTAATCAGTTAATACAGCAATAATATGAATAATAACAATACAACATTTGTCAGCGCGCGACTGTAGACCCGATACAACACGGACGCGAATTATGTAAAGTACTTCTAAACCTCCATCACAATTTACCTTGATTTAAAACAGTATTACACGAAATCTAAGTAAATAACACAAGAAAATTACAGAACTTTCTTGTTTCTTGGAGAGTAAGCCTGGATAATCGGGAGACAGTTGCGGCTGTTGACTTGAGTAAAGCATTTGATTCAGTTTGTCATAGCCTTCTACTTGCTAAGTTGAGAGCATATGGGTTCTCAGCCGTTGCTTTAGATCTCATGACTACCTATCTTCGTGGAAGAAGACAACGCGTCAAACTTGATGGTGTATGTTCAGAATGGCAAATTGTAAAAACAGGCGTTCCTCAAGGTTCTCTGCTAGGATCGCTATTGTTTAATATCTACATAAATGACTTAAACTACAGCGTCTCCACTACATCGTTGAGACTCTATGCAGATGACACAACGGAATACGCTTCAGATGTCTCTCCTATGGTTTTGGAATATACTATCAACAAAGACCTTAATTCACTGTCTACTTGGTTTAAAAACAACTATCTACAAATTAAAACACAAGCCATGACCATGGGTTCCTCGTCATACGACATCAATCTCAAACTTGAGGAATCAGACATCAAAGAAGCTGAAAGTCTAAAGATTCTTGGTGTAACTATTGACCAGAGGCTTACATATATAAACACACATCACAGAACAGCTAAAAAAGGCATGTGCAAAAGCATCTGCGCTGCGAACATTACGACGATTCATTCCACTAGATGTGATTATAAGGCTCTACAAAGCTTACGTTCTTCCCCACCTAGAGTACTGTGGGCCGCTTTTGGTTGGAATTGGAAAGACTGAAGAAAACAAAATGGAACACAAAAACTATTATATATGGAGAACTATTTTGGGAATCTCAAAATCGATGACTTATGAGGATCTACTCGAACCACAGGCAGCCCAAGCAGTATACTTGCAGTGGCGGATCCAGGATTTTACAAAGGGGGGTGGATAATCATAAAGCTCTTTCAAGGTATATATTCTCCATCATATATTCTTCATTCTTCATCAGAGAGTCGGTACGACTGATTATAAATGTACAGGCCAGGTGCTGATTGACGCAGAAAATTCTGAAATCCAGAGGCTCGGAAATGCTATTTCCAGCGTTCTCCAACAGTTATTTGTGATTTACGCGTATCGCTAATTACTTCCTACACTGTCTCAGCAAACAAATGCATATTGAAAATAGTATAACACTGGAGAATTTCGATGGATGAATCGATTCAGACAATCCTTTAATTAGCGAAAGTCCTTAATTATGAATCGTGCTCTGCTCTGACCAAGGCTGGTTTTATTTCCATCATATCGCTACGATCGCTCAGGCTAGGATACGCGTCCAAAATGTGTTCAGCTGCGATCACTAGTGTGGTTTCCATATGATCGCTGTGAGAGCTGAAAAGAATTGTCAAATTCAAGGGACAATTTTATTATAATAAGGTTTAAAGCAAGTTCACACAACAGTGTTTATATAACATCTGAACAACCGGGTTTCTCCTAATCCGTGTAATAACGCGAAACATGAGGGGGAGTGTTAGAACACTTACAAAAAGAGGGGGGTGGCTAGCCACCCAATCCACCCCCCTGGATCCGCCCCTGACTTGTGGGTTATTTTAGAGTATGTTTAAAAATATGTCTCGAAATGTAAAAATATTGCTCAATAAACCTTTATTTACATTTATTTTGTGTCTTCATAGAATTCCCCAAACCCTAAAATTGAGGAGATTGTGGATACGAAATATAAATAACGTCAGAATAAAATTCAAGCCTAACGATTCAACCAGAGTGTGTAGTGTGCATTTTAAAGGTGGAACTGACGGACCGAAGCCATGGTGTAATGTACCAACTATTTTCCCTTCAAAGCCTTCCATTAAATCGCCAATGCCTCGACGTCCTCTACCGCAACGATTTGTTAGTGAACAGACGAACAATTTTGAGGACTGCTTTCATGACTATACACCACTAAAGCCAAAGGGACCGCGGCCCTCTTGCTCCAAGGCCCTATTTCAACAAGAAGTGAGTGGTATAAGCACTCAAACGGAGCAAATGGAAACTCGAGATATTGGAATTCAGGTCTGTCTTCCATCATTCACTGCAGAAGATTTTGGAAGGGAATGACGAAAATACCAGATTTTATACTGGTTTTCATAACTTTGGCACTTTCATGGCCATTTTTCAAAGTCTACTGCTAGTAGAAATAGTATTTATGCATATAAATGAAAAAAGAAGAAATAACCCCACGTTACAACACACTTCAACCACTACAGAAAAATCTGAGCCCCAGGTGGGAAACGAACCCACGACCTGCCGATTTTCTAGACGGTTGCTCTACCACTGAGCTACTGGACACTCTACTGCTAGTAGCCACTAAGTTAAATTACTGGAAAGGCAAAGACTCTTTGAAGCAAATGGGATATTTAGAAGATAAAGCGAAGCAGAAGCCAGGACCTCCCAGAAAGATGAGACTTATTGACGAATTTCTAATGGTTTTCATGCGTCTGAGACTAGGTCTTTTGGAGCAAGACTTAGCAGATAATGGGAGGTAGGGCAAAAACAAAAAGTTGTACATCAAAATTGCAAATGCCAATGCTGTAACAAAATGCTCAGCAAAATTGACCACCCCTTCAAAATTTACATGGTCCATTTCTTAGGGTTCAGCCATTATTAACTATTTTAATAGTTAATAATAAAAAGAGGAAAAGTAGAAATTCCTAGATGAGAGTGACAAATTTTGTTGCCTCAAAACAAGCATTGTAAAATAATTTATCCTTTCCCATTGTGAGTGAATAAATTTTTGTGATCAAGTTCAAGTTCATTTAGTTAGGATCCCTCTTCTCTCCAGTCTTATTAGCACTATTACATTATATCTAGTTAGCACTATTAAGCATTTTCCCAGTCAGAATTTCGGGAAGAACTGCATCTTGAAAAAAGGCTGTCAGCCTTGGCAGCATATCAGTTTTCCAGAACCGCTCTCTGATTGGTCGATCAACCGTGGTCTATCAGAGTACATACCACGGTTCCCATCGTCTGATGCAAAAATGTTAATATTGTCAAACGAAAAACATGTTTTCAGCTACATATTTTACAGTGACTAAGAGTACATACCAAGCTGACTATCGTAAACCACAACCACAGTTCATAGCAAGCCAAATCTTTCGTCAGTTGCAGCTATAGTATTCTCCACAGTTTGTTCTTTCATTCAAGTAAAAACTAGATCTATCGATGCTATTCACGGCTAAAATAGTTCATTTGTTGACTTTTGGACCCTCCGATGGTAAATCCATGACTTGAGAAAATCCACAGACCATGAATACTCCGCTGAAGTGCTGTTTTCTAACGTTATTTCATATTTTTCAAGCGACCTCGTGCTTTTCTCCAATGACTACATTTTCCAGATTTTAGAGTATTTTTCAGCTTTGTCGACTGTCAAAAAGGCATCTTTCAGATTTCACACAATGACCAGGCACAAGGTGAAGCTTTCCCCACTGATAAGTAATTCTCTGAGAGTTTCTTTCAGACTTGAAAACTTTGATTTTGGACTGATTTTGGCTGGTGATCCCCAAATTTGAAAACTGGTTTGATAAGCTTGCAAGTAGCATTCAAATGGTTGCTTGTCAAAATCCAACCATCAAAACGGCAAGATGTTTGTTTAAAAATTCCACCAACCAATGAAAGAGCGAGAAAATTATATACCATGATTGCGCGATCTGCAATGTTTTTGAGCAAAAGTTCGTAGGTATTAACTTGCGCGATTTACAATTGTATAGGTCCTCCTTTTTCCACTTTTCAAGAATCGCAACTAACACTTCCAGTGTTTGTAGATCCGCCATCTTGGATCTGTACTTATCAAAGCCTCGCTTTCGTGCCGATATAAAAAAAAACCACAGGTATCCGGGGAATGGCCTATTGCTGGTTTTCACGTGACGTCATGACGGCCATGTTGGTTCCCGATAACAAAGCATTCCTCATTAGCTTCTCTTCTCTATACCTCCAACATGGCCGCTGCATCTTTGTACTTTAATTCTCCAGGGACATTCTCGTCCCCAGACCCTTCTCAGCTTTCTAGCGAAAAATCGTAGGCTCTGGTAAGAGACACACCGGAAGACCCACATTCTAGGTCGTCAGATATGCGCATGCTCAATATTTTCTAACTTCCGGTGACAGAATTGATCAGAATTGTCGGACTTCAGCGAAGTACGATGCTCTAGAAACCGACTTATTCTACAGCGGCATACATAGTATGAAGAATTTCGAGTTCATTCTACAGCCAGCAAGTGCGTGTATTAACTGAATTACAGTGAAATGTTCAAAATATAATTTTAATCACGGTAAAAATAAAATAAAATATATATTTAGCTAGATCTTCCGACGCTTGCGCTGGATATCTCCTCTACAACCATTCCAATTGCAAATAAAGCATTTAATACACAAATAAAGCATTTATTCACTCAACGAACAAGAACAGACTGATCAGATCAAGACACCGACGGCAAAAAGTGCTTGTTTTGAATAATAACTAGACGCTCTATAAGCGTTCACTCGGCTGGTCGGATGATTAGTCTGCGAATACAGCCGCTTTTCGGTGGTCGCGCCGCCAAAAAGTGGCTGTATATAAACTCGGGCTGTGAATGTGCCAATTTTAGACTCTCTCCTCCCTCACAAGAGCGATTTTTTGTCGCCGACCGCCATGACAGTAGCATACAACACGATTGTGATTATAATAAACAAACTTCGCATAACGAGATCTACAGTCTTTTCTCATCTTTATTGTCATTGAATCATCATGATGAATATTTACATATAACTGCATAGCTTTCTCTACTATATCATGATCATCAAATATATTCATGGCAGCTTCTGTTGACGACAGAACGTACGATACAAGAACACTAATGCACCTATCAATGTTATGCCCCAGGGTATAGGGGCGGGCTAACCCAGGGGAATTTGACAATTTCAGAAATTTTGAATCAATTTCCCTTCCCTTGCGCATCAATCGAGCATCAAATTCCCGCCCCGGGGGTACATGTTGAGAAAATTATACATATTTTAGGAAGCGTTTACAAGGTTCTCATTGCAATTTTATTTAAATTTGGAAAGTTCGATTTCAATGATCAAATATCATGCATGCGATAACAGAGCAAATAAATCATGAATAGAGAAGGTAAGCCAATATTTTTCAGTATACTATATAGCAGGATTAAAAAGAAACGATGGGCTTTTAAAACTGAGAATTCAAGCCGATTTTCTTACCTTTTTGATTATTCCCATGGCCTTCTGTGTATTTTCCAAGATGGCGGATTTACGTCAAATTCCCTTCCCTGGGACACACGTTGGCACACGTAATCTTCAAAATCCCGACCCTGGTAAAGCCCAAGATATCAAACTCCCGTGTGTAGCCCGCCCCCTACACCCTGGGGCATAACATTGATAGGTGCATAATGCACAACAATGTCAACATTGCAAGAGACACGCTCGACAAGACCACTCCAAAAGTAGTATTTTGTGACATATACATTGTACTAACAACAAGTAAAAGGCAAAACAATACTAAATTTATCATATTCACCTCAATGTTTACGAGTTTAAAGAGATTTTTACGTGTACTATGATTCTTTTGGTTACTGTGCTTTGCTTCGTGTTCTTCCAAGATGGCGACTGTTGTTGAACATTTTTTGTCGTCGTTCATCAAGGTCGAGGTGTTTTCTTCAGCTTGATCAGGAGTACTTCTGGTATTCATCAGCATCTGAGTAGTACTTTTCAGTACAAGAGTTTTTAGTCATAGTTTCGTCATTTGTAGTCATTTGTTTGCCATTCTAGCCATCATTTGCTCATATTTGCTCATATTTTGCTCATTTGATTTCATAGTTTGCTTTGATTTCTCTTTGATTGCTTTGAGTTCGCGGAACGGCCCGGTCCAAAATCGCTCACTGACATCTTTTAGAGTAGGCCTACTGCGAACGTCGTGTGCGTTTGTAAGCATAGTGAGCGTTTGGAGAAGTAGGTGACGAAGAACTTCAAGATACATCGTTTCAATACTGAACTACGATCAAGCCGAGCGAAGAACCGATAACTCGTGTTCATCATGTGATAGTTGCCATGGTTTCGACTTGCTGCTGTCGGGCTTCCTGTGGCCGGGGTGGACTGCACTTTCTAACCGGAAAAAAGCCTATTTTAATACTCGGCGTCTGCCACAGGCAGCCCAGCCGAGTAATTACATGTAATTAGGTTCGTTTTTTTACCATCATTTTTTACCTTTCACATCACTGAAACTCTACAACGAGTTTGACGAACATAAACAAAGATTGATTTAGTATTCTTCCCACAGGATACGGCAAATCTTTGATCCATCAAAGCTTAACGGTTGGTTTTTGAGTGGTCTTGGAAATGATCATAGTAATTTCGCCACTTAACACTACGATAATGGAGGAGCAGATATCCAAGAATCCCATGTGCTGTGTTAAAGATGAAAGATGACTTGAAATTTACGGAAGACTTGAAAAGTGCCAAAATTCGTATTCTCTTTGCATATTATTGTAGTTGTGCATATTTGTCGCTAATTACGCATGGAATTATTTCGACCAATCAAATTGAGGCTTGAGACGTCTCTTACCAGAGCCTACGATTTTTCGTTAGAAAGCTGAGAAGGGTCTGGGGACGAGAATGCTCCAGGGATTGATTGCAAACCAGCACGGCGTTTGAACAAGTTTGGCTATTTTTAGAACACGAAATTGACCAATCACTGTGCACTTCCGGTTTTATTTGCAGCAACTCGTTTTATTTGCAATCTCGTCATTCCTGTGACTCTGCAGTTTGGTGGGCATTATCGCACACTTAAAAGATCATGGCAATGGATTACTCCATATAGAAGATGCCGAGCCGGAAAGCAGGTCCGCGAGCGACAGCAGTGGAGACAAGAATCAATCACTGTATTGAATCACCGGCGACTAATTTATTCAGCTACAAGTGAATCAACGGCAAGATCATTGATTGGTCAATTTCGTGTTCTAAAAATAGCCAAAAAAACCGCCGTGACAGGTTTTAATGCTACATGGATGCTCCTACTTATGGACTTCTGCACTGATATTGAACTGATTAATAAAACATTAGTGCTGTATCAGTGTATCAATGTATACAGGGGTATACAGATTCATGCATGTGACCGAATCAACCAACCTGATTGGATCAATTGCTCATGAATTATTAATGACTTTTAGAAGACAATTAATTAACTGAATTGTAACGTAACAATAAGGAGCTGCCACTTTTATTCATCACTAGTTTTTAATGACATTCCAAGCTATGTTACTACGAATAGCATGGCTGACGGTAGCATTCATTTTCATGGTCTATGTGCTGGGTGAGTGGTCGGTGTGCTGGGTGAGTGGTCGGCGTGCTGGGTGAGTGGTCGGCGTGCTGGGTGAGTGGTCGGCGTGCTGGGTGAGTTGTCCGTGTGCTGGGTGAGTGGTCGGTGTGCTGGGTGAGTGGTCGGTGTACTGGGTGGGTGGTCAGTTTGCCGGGTGAGTGGTCCGTGTGCTGGGTGAGTGGTCGGTGTGCTGGGTGAGTGGTCCGTGTGCTGGGTGAGTGGTCGGTGTGCTGGGTGAGTGGTCCGTGTGCTGGGTGAGTGGTCCGTGTGCTGGGTGAGTGGTCCGTGTGCTGGGTGAGTGGTCGGTGTGCTGGGTGAGTGGTCGGTGTGCTGGGTGAGTGGTCGGTGTGCTGGGTGAGTGGTCCGTGTGCTGGGTGAGTGGTCGGTGTGCTGGGTGAGTGGTCGGTGTGCTGGGTGAGTGGTCGGTGTGCTGGGTGAGTGGTCCGTGTGCTGGGTGAGTGGTCGGTGTGCTGGGTGAGTGGTCGGTGTGCTGGATGAGTGGTCGGTGTGCTGGGTGAGTGGTCGGTGTGCTGGGTGAGTGGTCGGTGTGCTGGATGAGTGGTCAGTGTGCTGGGTGAGTGGTCGGTGTGCTGAGTGAGTGGTCGGTGTGCTGGGTGAGTGGTCAGTTTGCCGGGTGAGTGGTCAGTGTGCTGGGTGAGTTGTCCGTGTGCTGGGTGAGTGGTCGGTGTGCTGGGTGGGTGGTCAGTTTGCCGGGTGAGTGGTCAGTGTGCTGGGTGAGTTGTCCGTGTGCTGGGTGAGTGGTCGGTGTGCTGGGTGAGTGGTCGGTGTGCTGGGTGAGTGGTCGGTGTGCTGGGTGAGTGGTCCGTGTGCTGGGTGAGTGGTCGGTGTGCTGGGTGAGTGGTCGGTGTGCTGGGTGAGTGGTCGGTGTGCTGGGTGAGTGGTCCGTGTGCTGGGTGAGTGGTCGGTGTGCTGGGTGAGTGGTCGGTGTGCTGGATGAGTGGTCGGTGTGCTGGGTGAGTGGTCGGTGTGCTGGGTGAGTGGTCGGTGTGCTGGATGAGTGGTCAGTGTGCTGGGTGAGTGGTCGGTGTGCTGAGTGAGTGGTCGGTGTGCTGGGTGAGTGGTCAGTTTGCCGGGTGAGTGGTCAGTGTGCTGGGTGAGTTGTCCGTGTGCTGTGGTGAGTGGTCGGTGTGCTGGGTGGGTGGTCAGTTTGCCGGGTGAGTGGTCAGTGTGCTGGGTGAGTTGTCCGTGTGCTGGGTGAGTGGTCGGTGTGCTGGGTGAGTGGTCGGTGTGCTGGGTGAGTGGTCGGTTTATAATTTTGTTGTAGGTTGATCGGTCAGTTGGTTTGCCTGTTGGTTAATGTCGCCGGTGAGACTGTCTGTGGTAAAAAGTTGCTATTGGCGAATTTCTTATGGTTACTCTGAAATCACACCTCTCTGTTCATTCGTATCTTTCAGCAAACAACACTCACATTCTCTCTAACTGGACAAGACCAATGGCACGACGCGTCCTAGCTACACCATCTTTAGGGACAAAAAAAGCAAAACTTCATTTAACACGTCTGGCTGGTATGATAACTCGCTATCTCAGATCAAGCAGATTCCACGCCTGCGCATGCTATCTGACCTATATGTACCAATATGTACCTTTATTATATGGATGTCAGTGTTTTACTGGAAAATAAAACACTCGTATTTTTCTTAGTGAAAATATGAAAAATTATGTACCAGAGATCCCGGATGTACGCTCGCGTTCACTTTTTCCCGCCTTTGGATTCTGCTTCTTGTCGCTTGTTCTTACAAACAATGGCGGCTTCTCGACTTTTCGCCGAGGTCTCCGACGCTGATTGAGTTAAGTTTTCAGAAGAAAATGAAAACGAAAACACAGCAAAGAAAACCGAATATGATCTTAGAATCTTCAGGGAATACCTGGCAGCAATAAACGAGCAACGAGACATCGAAACATTACCGTTTTCCGAGCTTCAAAATATCCTAATTAAATTCATCTTGGCGGTAAAGAAAAAGAATAGAGAACGAGCCATCGTCAATCAGAGCTTTTGTTCAAAGTATTGATCGCTACCTAAAAAGAAACAATTATGGGCCTTCAATTCTTCACAACAGAGAGTTTTCACAGGTCCAAGATATCTTGAAAAAGAAACAAAAGGAGTTGAAAGGCCAGTAAAATTTCAAGTTTTCTTTTTCCGCAATATTATGTAAAAAATATTCAGTCACAACCCTTCCCATTATAAAAAATGTGGATTGTTCTCCTATATGGCGGGAAATGCGGAAATCTCCGAAGAACATGTTTATTTTTATCGATTGGGGTCCCTGTGGATATGGCGGGAAAGTGTCACGCAATATGCCGGGCGGCGACTAGACTAGACAATTTTGTCAAATTTGCCGGTACGTTTGTTCGAGTCGGCTGAGTACAGTGGAATGGAAGGTCTCCCGACTGAAATTTACGTACATATATTTAGTTTTCTGAGCCTAAAAGAACGGCTACGACTTCGAACAGTCTGCACAAGGTGGAAAGTCATATACGACCCGGTTTTACTGCGAAATTTGAACTGTTCTAACATAACAGGGAAAGGTATTAATGAGAAAAGTCTACACAACCTTCTATAAACTGCAACTCGAATTTCCTATCTCAACTTGTTCAATTGCTTTGAACTGCAAGGTGAGTCTCTTCTGGCAGCCTCTCAACTAGATCGATTTAAGTCATTGTCAAGTCTCTGTATAGCGTGGACAAATATCCAAGACAAGGCTGTTATTGAAATCTTGAAAACCTCACAAACATTAAATCAACTAGATCGGGTGTTAGTAAAGTGCCGAACGACGGACCGCGGAACGGCGGAACAGGCGGAACTCCCGGAACTTGCGGAACACCCTCAAAAAATCATTTTTGGAGCATTTATAACAGAAAAAAACGTCTAAAACCATTCAGAATAGTTTTCTGTGCACTATGGTGACAATTCACTTTCATTTTCGTAATGTAAGAGCCTAACTAACCTTTATAATATTTAATGTGACGATAAACTGTCCAGATATTCCATGTTATAATTCATGAGTTGGTGATTGGTGCATGGTTTGACTCATAAAAACTCCACTGCATGTTAGTAATACTTTCTTTTTAGTTAAACAGGTCGTGGCAAGCATAAATTAAGCTTAATAATAATAATAATAAATCACTTCTAGAGCGCACACTTCTACTAATTGCCCGTGGCGCTTTACATTGATACGAAAATATAATGCAAAAATAATAAAAATTATGTTTATATATACCAACTGAACAACCACAGGCTCACCACCCTCTGTTTGTGTATTGGGCTTCTTGTGTCTTATTTGATCGGTCGTTTCTTTCTCTCTCTCGGGAGCTCGCTACACTCTGTCCCAAAACTCGCTAAAAAACATTCTAATCGCTAAACAAACCAATACAGGGCTCAAGTAGATATTAATCTTTGTCTTGAAAGCAGTTTTAGAAATTCAAGATATCAAAAGGACAGGATTCTAGAACTGAATTCACGGCGATATTTCGGCTTTATCTTCCAACGACCGATCAAATAAGACACAGGAAGCCCAATACACAAACAGAGGGTGGTGAGCCTGTGGTTGTTCAGTTGGTATATATAAACATAATTTTTATTATTTTTGCATTATATTTTCGTATCAATGTAAAGCGCCACGGGCAATTAGTAGAAGTGTGCGCTCTAGAAGTGATTTATTATTATTATTATTAAGCTTAATTTATGCTTGCCACGACCTGTTTAACTAAAAAGAAAGTATTACTAACAGTGGAGTTTTTATGAGTCAAACCATGCACCAATCGACCAACTCATGAATTATAACATGGAATATCTGGACAGTTTATCGTCACATTAAATATTATAAATGTTAGTTAGGCTCTTACATTACGAAAATGAAAGTGAATTGTCACCATAATGCACAGAAAACTATTCTGAATGGCTATAGACGTTTTTTTCTGTTATAAATGCTCCAAAAATGATTTTTTGAGGGTGTTCCGCAGGTTCCGGGAGTTCCGCCTGTTCCGCCGTTCCGCGGTCCGTCGTTCGGCACTTTACTAACACCCAACTAGATCTTTTTGAGTGCACGTCCACAGTCAACATCGTTACTCATCTGTGCAATTGTGCTGGGCACTCGCTGGAATTCTTGCGGCTGACTGGAAGCCAGAACTTGCCAGACGAATGTCTTTTGCATGTTTTGAGATCGTGCATTCAATTAAAAACTCTTGATTTATCCGGGGAATATCTTTCGGCTTCTCACTTGCAAGCTGTATTTGTTTCCCTGAGCGAAGGAAATCTTCAGCGTGTTATACTGAGATACTGTTCTTTCGACCACACAGACCTAAACGTTCAAATCCAGTCATTTAAACTAGCAAAAAGCAAAGAAGCTCAAAGAAAAACAATTTGCCTATATATGTACCAATGTGTTCAGAAAACATTGCAGAAGACCCAGTACAATCGAGTCCAATTGCTAAAACATCAGATGGTACTGAGCCTGAAGTTCCATGTACCTTTTCTATAAACATAAATGATCCCGCCCGTTTCTTAGATACACGTTTGAGTACTCTTAGTATAGGTAATAGCATGGTTTGTAGTGATATTTGGGATAAATACCACCATGTTATTATTTGTTTATACCACTATCTGAAAAATAGGTTTGCAAGCAACAGTACACGCTCGACTGAGGCTAACACAACACGGCAGTCAGCTGTGAAAAAACATTACAAATCTGTGTTCTTATAACGATCGTTTTTCGAAGTCAGACAAAGAATGAAAACACAGAGTAAAAAGTGATCTAGGCTTCATTTATTACCTTTTGTAGTGATCTTTCTCTGATTTTGACAATGGCTAAAAACACATCACTCAATCGTCAATCTAGTATCGATCGTTTTCCGCTGCTTTCTGCAGAGTCATCCAAAGAAAAGCTTCTTGAAATGCTAAAACATCATCCATGTGTATGTACTTTTGGCTTTTGGTGCTTTTGGGACTTGTTTATGGTTCATTTTTTGTCTTTTAGCACTGAAAACATCCTTAATTTGGTTTCGTCCGCCATTTTGTTTCCATGAGGCAAGAGAGTGGTTACCATGGAAACTGTAATTTTCACATGTGTATTTCAAATTACGCTGAAATACCACTGTTCTCGACCATTCAAATCGCTGAAATTTTTCATATAGTGGTATAAATGCTGTGAAATCATCGAAAAGGGGCCCTGTCAGCCCAAAGGAATTGGCTGGTGGTTTTCCAAAGCGAAAAATGGGAAGTTTTAATAGATCTTTCAAGAAAGATTGGTTGATTGGAGAAAAGAACAGACAAGAGCTTTCATCAATACTTTGCTAGCGCCATCGCAAAGTGCGAAGAATATGACATAGAGCTTCTCCAACCGACAAAGAGAAGACGTACCGTTTCTTCCCGTATAGACAGTAGAAATGACAACCAGCATCATTTTGATTGAGCTACAATATCGGGCTCAGTTCTACTACGATATTCTTGATAGCCTCCTTTCAGAGTTGGCAGATAGGTTCAACGAGAACACAACAGCAGTACTGAAGCAGGGTGTTGTCACCAAAATAGCTTTGTAAATCAAAACTCACTGACACAAACAAAGAAAGTGCCCAAGCAGGATTAAGAAAGTTGACAAAGTTCTATCGAATTGACGTAGAGTGAAGAAAGCGTAGCAACTCAATATGAAGTATTTCTGTCGATTATTGCAACCGAGACAAAACTACACGACAATGACAAAGTGTTTAAGGAATGCCAGTCAATGATTGAAGTAGCTAGACTCATGTACGACAAAGGCCATGTCCAGGCATTCCCTGAACTCTTCCGGTTATACCAGATCGTAATAACACTACCGGTTACGTCATGTTCACCTGAGAGATCATTCTCCAAGTTAAAGCTTGTAAAAAGCTATCTACGTTCCACCATGGGACAGAAGAGGCTGTCGTCATTGGGCATCGTATCATTGGAGAGAGATGTATTAAACAAGCTTGACCCTAGTGCAATTGTTAGTAGATGTATTAAACAAGCTTGACCCTAGTGCAATTGTTAGTAGATGTATTAAACAAGCCTGACCCTAGTGCAATTGTTAGTAGATGTATTAAACAAGCTCAGTTGACCCTAGTGCAATTGTTAGTAGATGTATTAAACAAGCTTGACCCTAGTGCAATTGTTAGTAGATGTATTAAACAAGCTTGACCCTAGTGCAATTGTTAGTAGATGTATTAGCTTGACCCTAGTGCAATTGTTAGTAGATGTATTAAACAAGCTTGACCCTAGTGCAATTGTTAGTAGATGTATTAAACAAGCTTGACCCTAGTGCAATTGTTAGTAGATGTATTAGCTTGACCCTAGTGCAATTGTTAGTAGATGTATTAGCTTGACCCTAGTGCAATTGTTAGTAGATGTATTAAACAAGCTTGACCCTAGTGCAATTGTTAGTAGATGTATTAAACAAGCTTGACCCTAGTGCAATTGTTAGTAGATGTATTAAACAAGCTTGACCCTAGTGCAATTGTTAGTAGATGTATTAGCTTGACCCTAGTGCAATTGTTAGTAGATGTATTAAACAAGCTTGACCCTAGTGCAATTGTTAGTAGATGTATTAAACAAGCTTGACCCTAGTGCAATTGTTAGTAGATGTATTAAACAAGCTTGACCCTTACCTAGTGCAATTGTTAGTAAGTTTGCACCAAACAGAAGATTGATGTTAGAACTATAGTCAGCTGATTCAGTCAAGGGGCACACACTTACGTTCATGGTTTTCGCTTGAAGAACATATATTCAGTAACGTTCTAATTATCCATGCAAATACAGCACGGATTACTTTAGCTCTGACACAGAATTAGAAATAACTAAGTCAACTATAGTTTTGTATATTCCATTTCACCTTGCACTCAGCAAAGTGCCTATTCTTTAATCTTTTTATATGTTGATGGTTGTATAAATCCGGCTTTGGTTGGCCGGTTGGAACTATAATTGTTTTTGCAATCGAGTGTAAAAGACAATAAAATGTAGGTTTTACCACTTTATAAACATGACGTACTAGATAAGCTTAAGGCAGCTGTTGCTCAGTTGTTAAATAAAACCATCATGTGAGATAATTTCTTCTGTCTATAATTTTATATACCATAAAAGACCATAAAATCCGGGTATAAGCCGGGAAGCCCTGACATTAGTTCGTGAGGGGTTTTACATGGGCTAAAAACATAATAGGTACATATCATACCTATGAACACCCCCCCCCCCCCCCCCCCCCCCCCCCCCCCCCCCCCCCACCAAAGTTCTGGACTTCGCTACGCCACTGTGAAAGGCCGAGGCAAAGGAAATAAGCCAAATGCTGCTGAGCCACTGATCGACGAAGACATTGACGAATTCTATGCCAAGAAAGTGTTGGCAAATCATTAAGTTCATCCATATAATAAAAAGAACATTACACGGTGACTTGAAGATATGAATTTTATTTTAGAGTGGTAAAAACAATTTTTACGAACGAGCGCCGCCGCCGTGTAATATCCTCTATATGTATGTACCTATATGTGCCTATATGTACCTATTTGTACCTATATATGTACCTATTTGTCCCTATGTGTAAAACGGAGCACTGTTGGAGGGAAGGGGTAAAAGGGCGCACCTTCGAGCGCTTTATACATGAGCCCTGGCTAGGGAGATTTGGGTAACCACTCCCCGCGTTATCGAAGTATAAAATAAATACCCTATATGTCCCTATATGTCCCTATTTGTACCTATATGTGCCTATATGTACCTACGTGTACCTATATATGTACCAATATGTACCTATATGTGCCTATATGTACTTATATATGTCTGTATGCACCCCATGACCCTCATACCTTGAGAGAGTATGGATTGAGAGGAAGGACTCTTTGCTACTGATATCTTAGGTGTCGTAGATGGGTTTCTGTTAACTTGAGCTGGTGATTCAAGACGCTTGTTGTCAAGATGCAATTGCTTGAATCTCACATAGTCTTCCATGGTGCAATTAGGTTTTTACGATTCTTGTAATACGTTCGATTTGTCTTTCATTGTTGTCTTTAGAGGTTACCGGCAGATAGACCATTGGCCTGAAATCAATCACATCACCGACAATTATATAATATAGTTGATGTTCGCGGGCGTAATTATTTTTGGCCCGAGCCTGCAGACTTATTTTGGGCCCAGCCTCCGGGCAAAATACATTTTAGCCCGCAAAATACGCCACAATGCCCGATGAAATAATAATAATATACATCAAGAGAATATAAGGGGACAGAGAGAGACACTCTAACTATAGGCCATGGATATGTTAATGCCAAGAAGACTACTTTTAGAACATGCGTACCTCTGCGTCAGCGCGCATCAGGCGTGGACACAGTAAAAGGCCATTGTTGTAACATGACGACACAGTGAAGTAAATTGCAGACCTTGTACCGACAGTATGCTTACACAGAGGTTCGCATAAAAACAGCATTATTAAAATACTCCAGTTTCGAGTTGTCTGGACAATTTTGAACTAATGATAAACAATATTGGATGAGGTTTTGATGATATCCAGAATTATCAATGTAGAGGTAAGTGTTATATAACGGAATTATCAATAATAATAATAATAATAATAATAATTAATACTGTATTTCCGTTAGAGTCCAAATACGCTTCACAATCAATGTCTCGGTAAATGTTATATAACACTTACCTCTACATTGATAATTCCGGATATCATCAAAACCGAATTCAATAATTGTGCAGCGAGCAGCGAAATAGTCTTCACAACACTCGATCTTTTGGTATCCGGAATTCTGTCACGTGTTAAACGTTGGGCTACCTGTGGTCTGGATGCCAGCTAGATTTTCGATATTTTGGTATCCGGATTTCTGTCGCGTGTTAAACGTTAACCTGTGGTCTGCATGATATCGTGTCTATTTCGACAGCTTGTAATAATACAACAACAGTGTGATTTTTCGAATATTTATCATGTTAAACACCAGTTTATTTACTGCTGGAACTAATTCATCAAGTTGACAAACGCTTCAGTGACATCAAGAGGACGCCAGTGTTCTTTTATGAGCTTCTCAGCGCTTTTATTTGCTCAGAATTTGCCTATCTCCTATCGCTCGGTGGACTGAAACGATCGATGAGATCCTAACCGAAGGTGACATACTTTATCTTGATTCTCTTGGTAGAGGAGATATCCCAGATAAAGAAACATTGTTCCTGAACTATTTACCCATTGTAGCTAATGGAGTGATTGCAATAGAGTGATGGCACTTAACCCATGAAACAAAATCTAATAGTTAGTGACTAATAGTCAAATCAAAACAAAAGAAGACAATGGAATTAGTGTCTAGTAATGTTTGGTCTGACAACGACATCGATACGATTTACGAACTACAACTTTTATTTCTTGTTCAATGTCGCGTACAAGGTGTCAGCACGAACTAATACAATAATTGTCCCCACTAGGGAGGGGTACTACTCGTAAAGTTTACGGGGGGTCCTGACAGGTCTTCCGCTTCTTGTTCTCTTACAAACAGATTGGGCTGTAACATCTTCCCCACCTTGTCCAACACTCTGTGGGACAATATTAGATTCACACGCGGAACTGCGACTTTGGTCAGGAATACTAACAGATGTTTCCCCACCGTTCAGGGAAAAGTCTCTTTTCTGTCGTTGATGATCAGAACTTGATTCAACTTCTAACTTGTGTAAACGTTGTACTGGTCTGTTGAGGAGGCCTCTCTGAGTACGAACTGTCGCTGTGCGAATTAGACCATCCTTTCCTGGGTGTACTTTTTCAACTTTGGCTAGTAGCCACTTAACACGAGAAACATTGTCCTCTGATACCATAACAATGTCTCCTACATGAATGGGAATTTCTTCTTTGTGCCACTTGTTTCTGACACTTAGCTGATGAACATACTCTTTTTGCCAGCGTCCCCAATATTGATTCAACAGTCTGTAGAGATACAGATATCTTTCAATGACTTTGTTACTAGACTCTTTCAAGTGATCTTCATGTGCGTCTGGTACGCTGTGAAGGTGTCTGTCTACCTATGGCAAGATGAGCTGGTGTGATAGGTACTGGATCTCTTGGGTCATCGCAGACTGCCGTTATGGGTCTTGAGTTGATTACACCCTCAATCTTGATAAGCAAAGTGTTCAGTTCTGAAAAGGTAAGAAGGGCTTTACCAAGTACCTTTCGTAGTGGTTCCTTGACCGATCTAACCATTCGCTCCCACCAGCCGCCTCGCCAGGGAGAGCGCTCTGTGATGAACTTCCAATGTATACCTCTAGCTGACATCTCTGCCTTTATGCAGTCTTGACCAACGATATCCCACACGGATTTGCTTTCAATCTTAGGACTATTATACAACTTCTTGACTATATTACTTGCGGCCTTGAAGGTCATAGCATTGTCAGACCAGATCGTCTGACACAGGCCTCTGCGACTCGTCATGCGGGTAAAGGCTTGAAGGAATTCATCTGTTGTTAAACTGTTAGTAAGTTCAAGGTGAACCATACGTGATGATGCACATGTGAAGACACAAATGTAGACTTTCTTTGTGTTGGAACCTTCTTTGATGTAAAGAGGGCCGGCATAATCAACACCAACATGTGTGAATGGGAGGGATGGCGTTATTCTTTCAGCTGGTAAGGGTCCCATTTTCTGTACGCAAGATTTGACTTTCTGTTTTTGACAAGCTACACATCTTCTGAGGATACGCTTTACATCTCGTCGTCCTTGAGTGAGCCAGATCTTTTGTCTTAACTCAGACAATACTGCTTCTGGCCCAGCATGTAATAAGTGTTTGTGAATGTCTAGTACTATCTTCTCTACTACCGGGTGACAATGTGGTAAGATTATTGGATGTTTCACATCTTCAGAGACATTAGCAAACTGTAATCGTCCACCTACTCTCACGAGTTGATCTTCACTGTCGTAGTAGGGATCTAACTTAAGTATGCGACTGTTGTTAGGGAGAGCTTTTCTAGCTTTCAATAGCATGACTTCTTCTTGGTAGATTTCCTGTTGTACCCATCTGTAACACTGTAGCTCGGCATTCTTAAGTTCTTCTACTGAGGGTTCAACTTCCGAAGATGAGGACTTTGTCTTGAACAGCTGTATTGCCTTTAGAACATAGGCGGTTATACGCTTCAACTTTAACCACGTTTCACGACGATTCATGTCAAGTAAAGGCTCTGATACTACAGATGTACAGCTATGAACTACACGCCTTTCTGTCTCACACTCATCGGGTACCTCTTGACTTGTGCCTTTTAGCTCTGAGGGGTGAGATTCAGATGGTAGACTTAACCAGTGAGGACCATTCCACCATAGTTTACTTGTAACCATATCATCACAGGAAATTCCTCTTGTTAACAGATCTGCTGGGTTTTCCTTGCTCGCGCAATACTTCCAGCACTGAGGATCACACAGTCCTTGAATTTCTGCTACACGATTTGCTACAAATGGTTTCCATGATGCACTCTGTCGTCTAATCCAATGAAGTACTACCATACTGTCGGTGTAGTATACAATGCGATTCAGTTTGATTGGCAATGTTTCTGCGACATAGTTAATTAGTCGTGCGTTTACTACTGCGGCTAACAACTCCAGTCGTGGCAGTGACACTGTTTTAATAGGAGCTACTCTAGACTTTGACATAACTAGTTGGGTGGTAGTGTGTCCACATTCATCTGTGATGCGAATATATATTGCTGCTCCATAGGCCTTTGGTGATGCGTCTCCGAATCCATGAAGCTCAACTTGAGAGTTGCAGTTGATGCCTTCTCCGAAGCATCGAGGAATAGCAACGTCACTTAACTTTGACAACTCAGATTGCCACGAAGACCATTCTCTTTGAATGTCATCACCCAGTGGGTCGTCCCAGTCTAGACCTCTTCGCCAGAGCTCCTGAAAGAGAATCTTTACTCTCACAATGAAGGGTGATATCATTCCCAAAGGGTCAAACACTTTCGAAGCGAGGCTCAGTAGAGTTCTTTTCGTGGCTGAAATACGAGGAATGAGCACTTCTTTGGGTGGGATAAATCTGAAGCAATCTGACTTTAAGTCCCATGACACTCCCAGTGCTTTGAGCGGTTCCTCTGTTGTGAGTTCGATCAGTGGCGACGATGCTCTTTGTTCAGGTTGCATGTTGTTCAACACTTGTTGCGAGTTAGTTGCCCACTTCGTAAGGTTGAATCCTGCAGTATTCATTATGTCAGTCAGTTCCCGTCTCAATGTTATTGCAGCTTCATCTGTTTCTGCTCCTGTCAAGCAATCATCTACATACATGTTGTTTAACAGTTCCTTTGCTGCTCTTGGAAGCATTTCAATGTAGCCCGTAGCATGTGCATGAATGGTTGCAATAGCGAGAAATGGACTACAGTTTATACCAAATGTTAATCTTGTCATCCTATATACTCTAGGTTTTTCATCTGAATTTAAGTTCCTCCACAAAAAACGGTGAACATCTTGATCCGGTTTTGCGATTTTGATCTGCAAGAACATCTTTTCTACATCGGCCAATAGTCCAATTTTATGAGTGCGAAAGCGAGTTAGGACTGCTGCTAGATTTGGTTGCAACGCGGGACCAGGAAGGATACAGTCATTTAGAGACGTGCCTTGCTTGTCCTTCGCTGAAGCATCGAACACTATCCTGCACTTTGTTGTCGTTTTATCGTTGCGAAATACTGCATGGTGTGGTAGATATCTTATCTTCGTATTCTGTTCTTCCACGTTGGGCACTTCCTCTGCAAATCCCTTTTGTACATACTGATTGATTGCGTGCGTCTGTGTAAGCCTTTGCTTTCTCTGGTTCACGCTTCAACCTCCGCTCGACTCCTTCTAAGCGTTGTACAGCTTGTTGATAATTGTCTCCTAGATTTGCACATTCTTGCTTCCAGGGTAGTCTCACTTCATAGTTGGATCCATCAAACTTTAATCCGCAATTAAAGTCTTCAATCGCACGCTGTTCTTCCTTTGACAGAACTGGGTTCTTGTTTTCAGTGATTCCGATTGATTCCAACTCCCAGAAACGCTTTAGACTGTCCGTTATTTCGTTGTTCTCTACAACTGCCAAAACAGAAGTCGTGGACTTGCTTGTGTTTTCTACTGGACCTGTAAGTATCCAGCCGAGATTTGACTCTACTGCTGTTGGTGACGTTGGTGAGTTTCCTCTTTTACAATTTCCAGTTGCGAAGCTGTAGTAAAAGTCGGCACCGATTAGTACGTCTACTTCAACCGACTCGCGTGGGTATGAATCTGCAAAGTTCAAGTTCTTTAGATGAGGATTCTCATGAAGATTTAACTTTACTGGTCCTAGTTGATTGCAGATCTTAGGGATGGCGAGGGCTTCCATTGTGACAGCTTTCGTAGGTGAATGTTCTTTCACTGCAGAGAGGGAAAACTGCACTCTTTGAAGTCTCTTAACCTCGGTTGTCTTGCCACCTAACGTTGTGACACTCAATGACTCTGTGGGACCTTTCATGTCAATCGCCTCTGCAACGGCCTTGCGAATGTATGATCTCTGGCTTCCGGAATCCAGCAATACACGCACTACAATGTCTTGACCATTTGCATACAGCCTTGCAACCGCTGTGGGTAGCAATGTTTCTTGTTTTCTCAAGCTGGTTGCAGCCAAGCCATTCATAGTCGTTTGAGATGTTTATTTTGATGCTTGTGAAGTTTGTTCATGTAGTAGTTTATGATGACGCCGTCCACAATTAGCAATTGAACATGTAGGTTGACGACATACTTTAGAGAAATGTCTTGCATGAGAAGGTTTCAAACAGTTAAAGCAAAGTTTGCTCACTTTAACCGTCTTCCATCTTTCGTCGACTGGCTTTCTATTAAAATCGGGACAGTCCGCTGACTCGTGGTTGGACTTACAAAAAACACATACGAGTTAGGTTCCCTGTGTATCGCTGAATAGGGTGGATGCTGTCGACGTTCTTTCTTGTCTGATGTTAGAGTTGGGTTTCCTGTCTAATTTACCTTTGTTTGGGTTGTAATTGTTTGGGTTGGATGTCCCTTGTTGATTTCTTTCACCTGCTTCCTTGGAGACAACTTGTCTGTTGAGAAACTTGAAAAATAACTCGAGGTCGATCTTTTCGTCTGAGATATCTGCGAGTTCTAACTCCCACTTTTCCAAAAGCTGAGGTGGTAATTTGGTTTCAAATATTGGTAACAAGATACATCCGTGCGTCATTGGTTGTTCTCCTAGGGCCTCTAGGGCTCTAGTTCTGTTCTTTAGTGTATCATGAAGCTCACGTAACGAACGGGCAGATGAGCTTGACTTTGGCTCCAGGTTGATGACTGATTTAATAAGTGATGAAATAATAACTCGTTTTCTCCCATATCTGTGCTTTAGTGCTTCTATTGCAGATATGTAATTTGCACCAGTAACTTCGAATCCTTCTACTGTTTGCAATGCGTTACCTTTTAGCACTGAGCGCAAGTAAGTGAACTTCTGAATATCTGGTAAGTCATCGTTATTATGCACAGCAGCTTCGAATTGATCCCAGAAGTTCTGGAATTTTAACAGGTCTCCACTGTACGTGGGTAGTTCTAATTTAGGTAATTTCAAGTTTTAGTCAAACCACAGCAGTTTCAATCGATACAAATGACTTCTCGGTACTTTTACGACTTGCGATCCGGCTCGAAGGACCATAATGTTTGGTCTGACAACGACATCGATACGATTTACGAACTACAACTTTTATTTCTTGTTCAATGTCGCGTACAAGGTGTCAGCACGAACTAATACAATAATTGTCCCCACTAGGGAGGGGTACTACTCGTAAAGTTTACGGGGGGTCCTGACAGGTCTTCCGCTTCTTGTTCTCTTACAAACAGATTGGGCTGTAACATCTACTTGGCTAATATCTGTTTCACGGGTTAAGTGCCATCACTCTAAACCCCATGCTCGAGAATCCATCGGTGCTCTTCGGCGTGGGCTCGGATGAAACATCGCCCCGCCAGAGAACCGCTGGAGAACTTACCTGCTAAAACGACTTCTGGGGCGTGAGACAATGCTGGCTTCTGATTGACCCTATTTTTTGCCACAAAAAATAGGGCCAATCAGAGCTCAGCCATATTTTCATTCATTAAAACGGACGCCGTCGGCAAAAGTCAGTGTTGACAGTTGTTGAAAGGACTGTTGAAAGATGGATCCAAGAGATCAAAGTTGTTTACAAGATATTTAAAAATATTTATGCACTTCAGTCATTCCCTGCACGGTTCATATAGTCAGACAGATGTTCATAGAAAATCGAAGCGATGTTTTTTCGATAAAAGTTTGATTATTTTAACTGACATTGCCGGAGTTAGACGACAGAGAAATCCTGAACATGCCTGAACGGCAAAAGACGTGTCCAGATTTTGTTTTAAAGTCTGGAAGTTTTGGTTGGAGACGACAAGTACGCTACCTTGTGCGCCAGAGTCTTCCTTTGACCTCCTTCCCGAGAGAGGGAGAGCGAGGTCAAAAGAAGACTTACCTTACAAGCTGTCAAACCGTAATGAGATTATGTCTCCGTCCAGGTTGATGCGCTCGAGTGCGTATCACGCCCCAGAAGTCGTTCTAGCAGACAAGTTCTCCAGCGGTTCTCTGGCGGGGCGATTTCCGAGCCCACGCCGAAGAGCACCGATGGATTCTCGAGCATGTCTAAACCCGTGAAATAAAAATTAGATGCCAGTGTGTAATAGTCAAATACTTACAAAAGAAAACAATGGAAATCAAGTCTACTAGTGTCTATTTAAGTCTACTAACTATTTCACGGGTTTATTGCAATCTCTGTATTGATTCATATTTTACAGTTTTAAATACTGATTCCCACTAGCTATGTCTACAGTTCTCAATCTGTCAGGACACTCTAATGACTAATCATGTTACGTATCTAATGTGTTGTTGGTGTGGCTCAGCAGCACTTCCTTTGCATTATAGGAGGCAGCATGGGGAGTATGGGCAGCAGTAGGAGGCAGCATGGTCGAGTGGTCAGAGCGTCGGTCTCAGAATCCGGTGACCCCGAGTTCGAGTCCCGCTCTCTCCACTAGCTGAGACTGTATTTGTTCTGGGCAATCCCTAGTTCAAATTCAGTTTCTCGACCATGCTTGTAAATAGCCAACTGGTTCGCCTCCTTGCCAGTTGGGTTTCTTAAAAAAACATTTTATGTTCTAATATTTATTTCATTTCAGTTACTCAATTGTAAAGCGCATTGAGACTTCGGTGAAATGCGCTATATAAATACTTATTAAAATACTTATTATTATTATTATGCAACTGCTAGTATTATACATTGTCTATGTGGATTCACTCATACAAATAATTCAATTCATTGACTTCTGCAATGTTGAATGAAAATGATAATAATAATAATAATAATAATAATAATAATAATAATAATAATAATAATAATAATTAATAATAATAATAATAATAATAATAATAATAATCAATAATAATACTAACTTTATTCCTCAAAACAAATTACAAATAAGAGATAGAAAAATAGATAAAAATCCTTATTTACAAAATTTAAAATGATCGCTTGGATTGTTCAATAACAATTAACTAATGATATTAAAATACAAACAATAAATATGAATAATATAATAATAATAATAATAATAATAATAATAATAATAATAATAATAATAATAATAATAATAATAATAATAATAATAATAATAATAATAATAATAATAATAATAATAATAATAATAATAATAATAATACACAAAAGGCGCATTTGACATTGGACAATAGAAACCTATTTTATTCTACATTAAGGCTGAGCAAATCCCGGGCAAATATGTCTTGTGTCAAGGAATACAGCGGTGGAGTAAGAAATATATCTGACTGACAGACTCGAGACTCTTTCCCCTTATTTTCTCTTGTGCGAATACAATACAGGAGCCACGTAGAAGAGACTAAGGTTTGGAGCAACAGTTTGATCTCTTCAACCTAATTAGAAGACCGGCACTGAGGTACAAAATGAAGACTGGAATCTGCAGACTAGAAAATGCAGACTAGCAATGAAATTCAAGGAAAAGACTTGAAATTTGAATGACAATATTATATATCCACGATCGGCCGAATCCAAACACCGTCCTGGTACGATTTCAACTTACATTCATTTATAGCTCGGCGACTGTGTCATAATTGTGTAAATTAAATATAATACCAGCATATCTAACTGTCTTTGTGAACTTTCAAGACCAGTACGAATCCAATGTTGTTGTATTGAGATAACAGTCTCCTGAGCGTATTTTACTGGAACTACATGAAGCTGAACTCATGTTCGATATTACGGGTCAAGCACTCGGTCGCCATTACTGTCACACAACAGGCGAAAACCACAGGAAGCCCAATACTTCCAGTCTGCATTTTGTTCCTGAGGGTCCTCCAGGTACAAAACGCAGACTGGAACAAAATTGAAAAACATTGCCCGAAAAAATGAACAATTCTCAACGTTAAGGGACTGGGACATGAAGTTTCACTTCGAAATCACAACGCAATGCCATTACTGTCACACAACAGACGAAAACCACAGGGCCGATACCACCAGTCTACATTTTGTCCCTGAGGGTCCTCCAGGTACAAAACGAAGACTGGCCGGAACACAATTGAAAACAAAATTGCCAAAAATGAACAAAACTCAATATAATGGATAATAGATGGACATCTTATTGCACTGACATAACTGATATTAGACATTTCATTCCAGAAATCTCTAGGCGTGTGTCATGCCCACATGATACTAAACGTCATAGCAATGTTCTTTGGCAAGTCCAGAAATCTCTAGGTGTGTGTCATGTCCAGATCACACTAAACGTCATAGCAATGTTCTTTGGCAAGTCCAGAAATCTCTAGGCGTGTGTCATGTCCAGATCACACTAAGCGTCATAGCAATGTTCTTTGGCAAGTCCAGAAACTGATCTCTAGGTGTGTGTCATGTCCAGATCACACTAAACGTCATAGCAATGTTCTTTGGCAAGTCTAGAAATCTCTAGGCGTGTGTCATGTCCAGTTCACACTGACTAAACGTCATAGCAATGTTCTTTGACAAGTCTAGAAATCTCTAGGCGTGTGTCATGTCCAGATCACACTGACTAAACGTCATAGCAATGTTCTTTGGCAAGTCTAGAAATCTCTAGGTGTGTGTCATGTCCAGATCACACTAAACGTCATAGCAATGTTATCTGGCAATTCCAGAAATCTCTAGGCGTGTGTCATGTCCAGATTACACTAAACGTCATAGTATATCTCTCTACTTTGGAAAGGAAATCCCAAATTCCTTTTTCAGCTGTTCTGTTTGGAGTCTTCCCAATTCTGGGGTTGCTTGGCAGAACAATATGTCGGATGGTGCAACGCATTCCACTGACTTTTCTCAGAACGCATGTTTTCCGGACGTGATAATATACATATTAACGTTTTGCTGCAATCTTCAGGGCATTTGACTCGAATAGACCCTGTACGCTTTCCTTCGGAGCAGAATGTCCCAAGGAGGGGGTGGCGGTGGGTCATTGCTTGTTTGGCGGAATTTTGAGCCACAGCCATAGCAAGTTGTAGCCTTGCAGCTTGAAACTATACCGATCACAAATAATTTATCGCTTTCAATTGACGATTCAGTTGTTTTTGCTCTTTCATCGTAGTTTTGAACGTTTCTTTGCATGGGCAAATGTCGATGTCGTTTCTGACCAGCTCTCTTGGGCGCAGCTCCAGTAACTTGCTTTGTCAATGAAGGCTTCCACTTTGATACAATCGTGGGTAGAGTACGTTCTTTATGGGCCACTGCTAAAACATGAGCGCAGAGTCCTTTGTATTCATACCCCTTACAATCACATTTGATAGACTTCCATTCTTGACTGCCATTCACAATGTGAGGCTTAGCTGGATTTGTCAACGATGACACTATTCTTACGGTCTTAGACCCAGCTGGAGCAATGGTCACACCGTTTTCTTTGAGAATGGAAATTGCATTGCTCCATACCTCGCGAAACATCGAGGGAAGATTGCTCTTTTCAAAATCTCCCAGCACATCATGGGTGGCATTGGCAGTGGATTGTGAGGGAATTATATACCGGGTCAATCTTCTTTTTCAATTTTGTTCCAGTCTGCGTTTTGTACCTGGAGGCCCCTCAGGGACAAAATGCAGACTGGAAATATTGGGCTTCCTGTGGTTTTCGTCTGTTGTGTGACAGTAATTGCGACAGTAAAGTGCTTGACCCGTAATATCGAACATGAGTTCAGCTTCATGTAGCCTGCGAAATAAAGCCGCTTAAAAAAAGCGGCTGTATTCGCAGGCTAAGCTTCATGTAGCTCCAGTAAAATACGCTCAGGAGACTGTTATCTCAATACAACATGCTTGAAAGTTCACAAAGACAGTTAGATATGCTGGTATTATATTTAATTTACACAATTATGACACAGTTTCGCCGAGCTATAAATGAATGTAAGTTGAAATCGTACCAGGACGGTGTTTGGATTCGGCCGATCGTGGATATATAATATTGTCATTCAAATTTCAAGTCTTTTCCTTGAATTTCATTGCTAGTCTGCATTTTCTAGTCTGCAGATTCCAGTCTTCATTTTGTACCTGCCGATTAGAAGACTGTAACTTTTAATATACCAAACAACTAATTTTCATCAAATTGATTTTACTGAAAACCCGGCCGTTCGAAAAATCAATCGAACTCAATCGAACTTAATCGTTCGATTGAATTCGATTGAGTTCGCCAATCGAACATAATCGAACATATAATTTTTCGGTGAGTTCGATTATAGAACCAATCGAAGTACCCTGGTTCCAGAGGCTTTGTTAAGCTCTATAATACGATGTACGCCGCGAAGCGGCTTCCCGCGAGCTGCTTAAGGTATCAGGATACGTTTTGGACCCCTATGTCTTCGGACTTCGACAACACGCACGCTTTACAATATTTTACCAAAAAAGTATACATTTTCTGAAAGCTGAATAAATGTAGTTTTTGAGTATACTTTCATATTTTTAGATTTTGCATTATAGAAATTGTTAGGCGAGTATACGTGAAATTCGACCGTAGTGCGTTCTAAAAGTTCGATTGCACATGGAATTTAAGTTATGCTTGTGAAAAACAAACTAACAGACTCTCGAGATAATAAACTTCAAAACAGTGTCTCAATTTTCCGATATCTGTTTTAGATCAACCGCAATCCTACGGCAAAGTTAAACAATTGATTTTAGAGCTATGTTGTCAACAAATAGGGCCATAACGTTTGAACGAAAATAACATGAAAAAATCGGAGACACCATTTTTTAGATCAACTATTGCTGAGCCACCTTACAAATTTTCAGCGAAATCCATCGAAACCATAGCGACATTAAGCATTTGAAAGACGTGCATTTAGCGCTGAAAATAGTTCCGAGAAAAGATGCAATTACTGTTTTGGAAGATCAAGCCACACCATGTTTATCCAACACCTAGCGTAATTGAATCTGTCAACCACTTGTCAAGATATCTGGTCAGTATTCAACAAAGGTCGACAGGTCATATGCAAATGACAAAATATCGCAGTAAATTTATTGTGCTCTGGCTTGTTCGAGTATTGCGGGTGTCGGGGCATGTTTTAGTGTGTATGTATTTGTATGGTTTTCTGCTCTGTTTGGGAACGATATTTGAAGACGAAGTCGACAATCTTCTTCTTGGATGAGAATATAAAGATTTACGTTTTCTTGAAGATGTGTATTTGCTTTTACATGTAAAAAGTTCAAAAGTGTATCGTAGTTTAAAAAAATTATTATGTATAGTCGTTCGCCGCGTGGTTATGAGTGTCACGTACTGATGCGCTTCGAATGACGTCACAATCCAACCAATTACTGTTGACATAACGTTTCCTGTAGCAAATTAGTCACGATTTGTTTATCTTCATTTTCTCTGCTTGATTCGTTAAAATTTGTAATTTCTTTTAAAGAAAGTCATAGAAAAAGGAAAGCTTATTCAAAATCTTTAAAAATCCGATTTTGGAAATTTTTGCTAAAAAAACATATCCTGATACCTTAACAAAGCCTCTGGAACCAGGGTACAATCGAAGTCACTCGGTCGCGAATTGAACTATATAGTCAATCGGACTCAATCGAACTCAATCGAACGTAATCGAACTGAATCAGTCCGATTTTGTTCGATTACTGACGTTCGGTAAACCGTCTACTGAAGCAGCGGAAGGAATAATAAAAGTGCAAATTACATTTTATTGGTACATGAAGAAATATTACATCGGTTCGACCCTTCCCTGCTGACTTTTAATAGCGACTTTGACTACAGTGACTATGCATTTGAAGCTGATTGCTTTCATTCCGTTGTCCGACTCAGTGGAGTAAAACACGTAGTACGAGATGTACGTCAACTCAAGTGTGTAAACAGCCTTTGTCAGTCTGATCGAATGATCAAGCGGGAGCCGGATCGTTCACAGATTTGACCTAAAGGTCACAAAGTAAAACGCGTACGAACCGTCGCGCTCCTGAATCGGGCCTGAATCAGTTTCGGGAACATCGCTGATGCAAATCCCGGGAAAAATGAAAATCGGATATCAGTTGAGCAATCAAATGAAGAGTACGATAATCGAATGCGTTCGATTTTTCAGAATTTTTCCCCTCCCCTAACACAGAAGAAGACAAGGTTGGAATCGAAGCACTCAAAATCGCCTTCAAACGGCTTTAATTCAGGCTGATTTTCTCGTAGAAATTCGAATCCCATCGCAATCTGCCTTCGCAAAAAATTCTGAAAAATTCTGAAACTCGCTCCAGACATTGGCAGGAACTACTTCAAGACACATAGAAAGTTACAATAACAATTATTCAATATTTACGCTGAAAATCGACCATTGAATAATTCCCAAACATTCTCTTAACACTAATGTTGAGCTTGGGCTACCTGCGGATCTCTCCCGGCCCCCTGTCGGCCTCTGGTACCCAGGGTAAGTTATCTCAAGTCTAGCTAGAAGATTCGAATACGGTCACACCATTGCACACACTGATAGATATGTAAATATATCGTATACAATACTGTATTGTTCTTCTATTGTAGCTAGCTTTTATGTCTTCATAAGGATGACATAACTTCAATTAACAGCATGTCAAGTAAACGAAACTACTCGGCTTTAATCTACACTAACTTACTAAAACCATATTATAGACCACAGTAGTGATGGCGTCTGTGGACTAATTTAACTTGAGTAGCCATATTTAATTTGCTTCATGATAAATGTTGTTAATTCTTGCTGTTCAATCATAAGTCTATTATTAACTATCTAACAGACTAGTATGATAAGCGATGTGAATAAAATGATTCAAAAAATGATTTTAATTAAGATATGAACATTGGTTACCGTAGCGATTGAATATCTGTGGATAGCGTGGAGCCGCGATCAGCTGGAGAGCTCCCTGACAAGACAAACTTGAGTTATTAAGTCGTTTTTAAAGAAAGGCTAAAGTCTTCGTGGGTTAGATGTGTCTTTCCCTTTTAGAATTCTTTTTCCGTCGTTTAGCTGCCATATTGACGTGTTTTCACGATTCACTGAGCAAGCGAAATGTTGTATTTGTGATCTACTGTTCTTTGTTATGAATATTTGATGGAACTGTACCTGCCGTCCTTCTTTTTGTGTTTAGTTGAACAATCTCTTGAATAAAAGGTGATTTATCCAAATCTCTTGAATGTCTTAACTTCTTTTCTTCGGTTTTGATTAGAGTTCGGCTATTAATGGTCGAATTGAGATCGTTCTTTTTAAATTTAAATATCTTGGATGAATAAGTTTACTAATAAAAGTTGTGTAACAAATATTCGATCAGGGAGGTGTGAGCGATCAATTCTCAAAACGTCTTGTAATCAAGCGAACAACACAGAGCTTCTAAACCCAAACCGACCAAGAAAATTCCTAACATTCAAATCAATTCAATTAGACTGACATAGTTTATCAAACGACAGCAAGAATGTATCATTGTTATTTGTAAACCATTCCCAATATGAGACTTACTATAGCTTGATAGATGAATCCTGATAGTGATCTATAGGTATATTACACTGTTCCTGTGATGTTTAGTACCTTACCTATCGTTGTATTACGGTCTTATTACATCGGTGGCCATGGACATTAGTTAATCGATCGTCTACCTTCCTTGAAGAACACGATATCAAACCTCCTTTTTGCTCACTTGGTTGAGTTACGTCAATGACACATTCGTTGCCGTATTAAGACATTGATATGCAAATCAGTTGTTCAGAACTGTAGTCATTGAGCGTGAAAAACGCAATCCCCAGAGAACGCGTGTGACATGTCGAAATCAGGATAACTATTCTATTGGGGGTGGACTGGAGGGGGAGTAATACTTAGTAAATAAACCCCTTCTGGCGGCTGGTATATCGGCTGATAATGTCCGCGGCTGAGAGATGTTCCGAAAAATGAACAGTTGGCCGAGAAGCGAAGCTTCGAGGGCAACTGTGATATTTTGAGGACCATCTCTAAGCCAAGGACATTAGCAGCCGATATACCTGTAAGCCAGAAAGTATGGGGCGCCAAGTGTCCAATAATTATATGTCAAAATTATATGAAAATTATATATAAATTATGTACATAAATGATATGTCACATAAATTGAAGTCATCCTATTTGCTTTATGTCAAACAATTGTGCTGGTTGAATTTCATTATGTCATATAATAACAGCCTTCTAACCTCATTATATGAAACCATGGATATCACGGTCCTTTCATTATATCATATAATGTAATCCTGCCTGCTACATTATATGAAACCATAGATATCACGGTTCTTTCATTATATCATATAATAATGGACATAATGTATTATATCATATAATGAATTACACTCAATTGCAGAAAGGTTGTAGTATACATTTATACAAATATCTAATGAGATACAAGATATCTAATGAGATACAAAGTGCGAAACATCGCTTATTTTCTTCTAATAGATCAGAATCATCAATTTTAGATTAGTATAGCATCCAACAAGGACAACACAATAATTTTCAGCACTATTTTGTGCTTAAATAGTTGTATTTTAGCATGTTTAGCATTTTGCATCTCATTAGATATTTGTATCTTTGTATAAATATATACTACAACGTTTCTGCAATTGAGTGTATGTCATATAATGAATTATATCATATAATGAATTATGTCATATAATGAATTATATCATATAATGAATTATGTCATATAATGAATTATATCATATAATGAATTATGTCATATAATGAATTATGTCATATAATGAATTATGTCATATAATGAATTACAGTCATTTGCAAAAATTCTGGCCGTCACGAAATATCAATATATCGGGTGCATTATGGGTAATTAAATAATCGAAAATTTCCCTTAAAGCGGGTTAACGCCAGCAAAGTTGGTAGAAATATTTAGTATAATGCTTATTTTAGTCTTACGTTTGTTGTTTGTAAATTTTGCTTCATTTAATAAGTTAGGAAACTCAAAATAGTATTATTTAATTACCCATAATGCACCCGATATATTGATATATTGATATATCGTGGCGGCCAGAATTTTTGCAAATGACTGTATGTCATATAATGAATTATGTCATATAATGAATTATGTCATATAATGAATTATGTCATATAATGAATTATGTCATATAATGAATTATATCATATAATGTAAATACGTTTCAATTGTATGCGCGATTAAGTGCGCAGTGAGACAGCTATACGCGAACGAACGAATGCCGAAGGCACGACTGCACGCCGAAGGCTGTAGAAGAAACCACCCGAGGCCTTGATTTACCGATCAAATCATATGACCTAATGTAATCGTTCCACAAAAGGCCATTATGCGACCATTCTCGCGATATAAATAACAATGTCCTCTCTTTGGAATTCTGTTTCGCCACCGAAGATTATTTGAGAGATCATGACACAGCAAGACACTTGTCAAGTGACATTCCAAAGACGCGCGTTTTTGAAAGTCTCCTGTGGATGTGACCTTCGCCACGGGATATCCTGATCAGCCAATGGGTGAGCTCGACAGAAACACATAACCATTACGTGTACGCCTAATTCTGTAACCAGCGATGCTATTGGTATTGGTACGGCGGCTTGATGAAGAAAACAAGTTTCATCGAGTTCAAATATCCGTTCCGTTTGAGATCTTTTCATGTGTAAACTTCTAAAAACGTATTCGAAAATAAAAGATTGATAGTTTTTGAAGATTTTTGAGTGGTTTTCTTGATATTTTGAGTTTTATTTGAGTGACTTATTGGGCGCCGATTTTGACGTTTGTTCGTAGTTTAAGGATCGAAAAATTATAAAAATACATCAAATACCTGTCATATCGACGTTAAAAGCCCCCAAAAGGGAAAAAGTACACCACATATGTATGTTATACAAGCTAATTTACCTACTAAAAACTACATTACAGTCTTAAAAAAGTTAAGATAATTTCATTTTTCTCCAAAGTGGGGGATATCATCTCAAAACTGGGGGATATTAACTGACATCCGTCCAGTGAAATTGTACCACGTGACCCGTTTTAACCAATGGGCGCGCGCGAAAATTTTTCGATGGGTTATAATTGCATATATAAGTGCTATTGGGGGTGGACGGGAGGGGGTGTAATACTTGCATATATAAGTGCTATTGGGGGTGGACGGGAGGAGGAGTGATACTTGCCAGGAGCCCATTACTAGGAGCCTTCCTCTCCTATAATAGGTTTGTACGACATCACATGCACAAATTGAGCTAAAAATAGAACACTCATTATAAATTCCGCGCGATTAACCAATCATGTTGCGTCTTACACAATAGGAATTTGACGTCAGATTCAACACTGTTTTGCTTTCAATGTTGACCGAAAGCGTACCGTGTAGTTCCAGTGATTCTAGTGAAATATCAGAATCTAGAGAAATTTCAGATCAGTTTCGTCGTCTGACTTCAGTACTTCATCAAGCGAGGAAGAACAATGATTGAAAACATTAAAAACGAACAAAAAAACTAACTCCAGGTATTATTATTTATATCAAAACTTCAAGTGCGAGAACTTCTAAAAACAAAGCTAGTTCAAAGGCCAGTTCAAAACCCGGCCAAAAAACGAACATCTTCTGCTCTTTCTGAGAAGGAATTCAACGATCTGGTATCATGGATAATCTCTTACGAAGAACCTAATTAAACTTGTGCAGGACTAGCAGTGAGAACCAAGCTAATGAATATTCCAAACCGCCGGTGTGTTTTGCTAATTAGCATTTATGTTGTCTGAAACGCAGCAAAATGAATCACGAACTTTGAAGTATGATTTTGTCGAAAATCAGTCTCGACATTGACACAAGTTCCTTCTAAAACAGCGAAGTGAGGTACAGGGGAGCTTCTTTTTCTGTGGTCTGGATGAAGATTTTATCGCATTTTTATTCAGCGGCTGATCTCAGTCGGAGTGCCGGCTTTCTTGCCTTCTTTGAACTGAAGACGCCTTTGGCGAAAGAACTTCGCATACACGGCTCAGTGATAACCCTCTTGTTTTAGTGTTCTTTGCCGCTCTTTAAGGCACGGTTCGTCGGTTGAAAGTTTCAGTTGTTTTTCGATAATCTTTCGGCGAAGAAGGTCTTTAGCAAAGTGCACATTTGTGTGGTTGGTTATGTTGACGTCGCTATCCAAAAATCAGTGATGATGAAGTCTCGGAAATCACTGTGAGAACGCTTCATTCTTACGACACGTAGACTAAATCATGAATCAAAAACCAACAATTAAGAAAGTTGATAAAACAAGAATAAACATATGAAGCGATAGGTAGAAGAACGTAGAAGAATTTCGCGACATCATGAGTCGCCAAACTAAAAGTCGCCACTAAGCGCTCTGGCAGTATCTCAGTTTATTGATACATGTGATACATTCATTGTACACAGTTCGTCTCGTTCTTGTGCAAGGGAAAAATAGACTTGGACTTCCATGGATTAAGAATATCAATATTTGGATCAAGTCCTCGCGTCTTCCGTTTGGCCGCCATTTTATTTTTCAATTTGAAATTCTTCGAAAATTTGCATATCTAAAAATAACCCAATTTGTGCAAATGATGTCGTATGAACCTATTACTAGAGGAAGGCTCTTGCATAGTATAAGTGCTATTGGGGGTGGACGGGAGGAGGAGTAATACTTGCATATATAAGTGCTGTTGGGGGTGGACGGGAGGAGGAGTAATACTTGCATATATAAGTGCTATTGGGGGTGGACGGGAGGAGGAGTAATACTTGCATATATAAGTGCTATTGGGGGTGGACGGGGAGGAGGAGTAATACTTGCATATATAAGTGCTATTGGGGGTGGACGGGAGGAGGAGTAATACTTGCATATATAAGTGCTATTGGGGGTGGACGGGAGGAGGAGTAATACTTGCATATATAAGTGCTATTGGGGGTGGACGGGAGGGGGTGTAATACTTGCATATATAAGTGCTATTGGGGGTGGACGGGACGGGTAGTAATACTTGCATATATAAGTGTTATTGGGGGTGGACGGGAGGGAGTGTAATACTTGCATATATAAGTGCTATTGGGGGTGGACGGGACGGGTAGTAATACTTGCATATATAAGTGTTATTGGGGGTGGACGGGAGGGAGTGTAATACTTGCATATATAAGTGCTATTGGGGGTGGACGGGAGGGGGAGTAATACTTGCATATATAATTGCTATCGGGGGTGGACGGGAGGGGGAGTATGGACATTGTGCACGAGTGCTGATTTTCGAGATCAGAATACTAGAATCTTTCATATACAAATAACTACTGCCATCTGAAAAAGCAATTATTCATCAATATTTTCGGAACATTTCAAAAGTATTGGATAAAATCCCGCGAAGATATCGTAAATGACATTTATAGGGTTTAGTATGGGATTTCATGTCATGCGTACACAGCCTCGTTCTGGTGTATTTTCAGTATCTGAAAACGTTCATAACTCCGTAAGGACATGTCATTTCGTCCTAAAACTTTTACACTTATCTTATATAAATATGTTCTTTTAGTGGAGCTTGTTAGAAACCTTGAAATTAAGCAATTTCACTTTTCCGTGAAGCAGTCGGATTTTACCTTCGAGAAGGCATCGACAAGCGCTCGGCAAATCTGAACTGTGCTCTTTTTGGCAAGTTTTAATATTTATGTTCACTAAACATAAGTCAAAACATCTACTACATACTTTATTTGTTTTCTGCTTTGACTTCTGTAAAGTATTTGTTTTGTATTTTGATCTTTATCGATTAAAATCTTTAAAATTGACGCATTGTGTTTTATAAATGCTGAATAGTCTCAATATTTAGTACTGCACAATGCACATTTGCTATCAGTGCTTGTACACAAAATGACAAACAAACGTATTTATTTCAACAATAAGTTTACTAGCCGTTTTTACACACTGTTTTACCGTTCTTTCTGTGCAATTTATTCACTATATTGATCAGTAATAGCATGGATAAATAATAACAATTAAATAAATATTATACACAATCGACAAGTTGTGAATGATTGAATAACAATCATCGTATTTGGAAGCGATAAGCTTACTTACGTGCGTTCTTACGAAAAATACGCCGTTAAAATTACTCTGTGTTTCTCTCAGATGATAGTATTTTGCTAAATGTGTTGTGCTATTTCAATGACAATAACGAACAACTGTTAATATCTTAGTTCACGGCAGCTTCAACTGCTTCACGAGTCCTTCGCCATACATGTCTCCTTCGATGTCAGTGAATTTGAGTTCGTTTATATTTTTGCTTTGCCTTCAAATGGTTTATGCTGCATGTGTTGGCGTTCCCTTGTGTCAGAAGAACTATAAGTATAGTTATGTCAAACCTGACTTTCTATAGATGAGAGAGTCAGTAATGTTTAAAAAGTACCATCAGTCAGTTGAGAGAGGTTCCTTGTTGAAGTGTATTTGATCACTGACAACTACACAAATCAAATAGCTCAGTCATAATTTATGAAAAAAACCCTGATTTGTTGAGGATTATTAAGCAGCCATTCTGCCCTAGTATAGGTAAGTCCTTTTATTAGAGAACATTTAGAGCAAATACTACGTAAAAACCTTGACAAAAATAATTTTAGTTCTGCTTATTCAACAAAACTTTCTCACGTGTCGAGCACAACATATCCAAAGTTTCTCAACCATTCAAAATGAAAAAGGACTACTTTAAAACCGTCGAATTTCTTCTAAATTTACTTAAAGTTGACATGAATTGTGAACTTCTAAACTTACCATGATTAGGGAATAGAATCCCCCCAGGGGGGGTACTCAGGGGTATCGGTGACGGGGAGGTGCGAATGAGGCCAAACATTTTAACCCAAAAAAAGTCCATTACGCGAAAACAAGACCCCAAAAAAGTCCAACGGCCCAAAATCGTAACCCCAAAAAAGTCCAATTTTTCTCCGCATAAAATCGAGAACGGTAGGATATCATTTTTATCAACCCCAAAAAAAGTCCTTGACAAAATCTTTATATCAAAAAAAGGCCACCAGAAAAATGAAAACCCAAAAAAAGTCCCAAGCCGCGAATTTCAAACCCAAAAAAAGCCTTCGCACCTCCCCGTCACTGATACCCCTGAGTACCCCCCCTGGGAGAATCCCAACGTTTACACCGAAAAAATCAGTCTTTCTTGATATGAACTTCTCTTCAACGCCCCGCCATTAGCGACAAAATAACGACTTCACCTTGGGTACTCCCCACGGGCCTGTAGCGCACGACGACTTCGCTACTTGCGTCGCACATCAGGCCATGATACGCCATCAGTTTCATACCTTGTTTCAATATACACATGTACTGCGGGACGCGCACAGGGATCCCAACATCATGAATTTCTATGCACAGGGATCCCAACATCATACATTTCTATGCACAGGGAACCCAACATAATACGTATTGCGCGCGCGCGCTCTACCACAGGAAGCCCATCAAAAAGACGCAAATATCATTTCATTTCATTATTTAGTAGCCTCAAAAGGAATGGTTGGGCTGCCTGTGGCTCTGATTGGTTAATTACTATGTTGATATGAAGCTATGTAAACACGGCAAGGATTTCCTGTTTTGTTGCGGGAATTTCAAAATAGTATTTTCTCCGCGACAATTTTCCACGACGATAAATGCACAATGACCGAAGAAGAAGAATTTCCTGATTTCACAATAGCAGAGCTAGAGGAGATTGATGAGATTGCTAAGGGGGAAGAAGCAAAAAACGAAAAAAGTGCCGAGAAAAAACAAAATAAGCGTTTTTTAAATTTGGACGACCAAGATTTAGATGTCTTATTAGACGGCGCTCAAACGAAGAGGGACCAAATACGCGACAAAATACTGTATCTCAGTATATAGTGGTAAGCTCACAGCACAATTAATAAAATAATACATCAATACTGTATCTCAGTATATAGTGGTAAGTTCACAGCACAATTAATCAGTAAAATAATACATCAATACTGTTTCTCAGTATATAGTGGTAAGTTCATAGCACAATTAATGAAATAATATATCAATACTGTATCTCAGTATATAGTGGTAAGCTCACAGCACAATTAATGAAATAATATATCAATACTGTATCTCAGTATATAGTGGTGGTAAGCTCACAGCACAATTAATGAAATAATATATCAATACTGTATCTCAGTATATAGTGGTAAGTTCACAGCACAATTAATGAAATAATATATCAATACTGTATCTCAGTATATAGTGGTAAGTTCACAGCACAATTAATGAAATAATATATCAATACTGTATCTCAGTATATAGTGGTGGTAAGCTCACAGCACAATTAATGAAAATAATATATCAATACTGTATCTCAGTATATAGTGGTAAGCTCACAGCACAATTAATGAAATAATATATCAATACTGTATCTCAGTATATAGTGGTAAGTTCACAGCACAATTAATGAAATAATATATCAATACTGTATCTCAGTATATAGTGGTAAGTTCACAGCACAATTAATGAAATAATACATCAATACTGTATCTCAGTATATAGTGGTAAGTTCACAGCACAATTAATCAGTAAAATAATACATCAATACTGTTTCTCAGTATATAGTGGTAAGTTCATAGCACAATTAATGAAATAATATATCAATACTGTATCTCAGTATATAGTGGTAAGCTCACAGCACAATTAATGAAATAATATATCAATACTGTATCTCAGTATATAGTGGTGGTAAGCTCACAGCACAATTAATGAAATAATATATCAATACTGTATCTCAGTATATAGTGGTAAGTTCACAGGCACAATTAATGAAATAATATATCAATACTGTATCTCAGTATATAGTGGTAAGTTCACAGCACAATTAATGAAATAATATATCAATACTGTATCTCAGTATATAGTGGTAAGTTCACAGCACAATTAATGAAATAATATATCAATACTGTATCTCAGTATATAGTGGTAAGTTCACAGCACAATTAATGAAATAATATATCAATACTGTATCTCAGTATATAGTGGTAAGTTCACAGCACAATTAATGAAATAATATATCAATACTGTATCTCAGTATATAGTGGTAAGTTCACAGCACAATTAATGAAATAATATATCAATACTGTATCTCAGTATATAGTGGTAAGTTCACAGCACAATTAATGAAATAATATATCAATACTGTATCTCAGTATATAGTGGTAAGTTCACAGCACAATTAATGAAATAATATATCAATACTGTATCTCAGTATATAGTGGTAAGTTCACAGCACAATTAATGAAATAATATATCAATACTGTTTCTCAGTATATAGTGGTAAGTTCACAGCACAATTAATGAAATAATATATCAATACTGTATCTCAGTATATAGTGGTAAGTTCACAGCACAATTAATGAAATAATATATCAATACTGTATCTCAGTATATAGTGGTAAGCTCACAGCACAATTATGAAATAATATATCAATACTGTATCTCAGTATATAGTGGTAAGTTCACAGCACAATTAATGAAATAATATATCAATACTGTATCTCAGTATATAGTGGTAAGTTCACAGCACAATTAATGAAATAATATATCAATACTGTATCTCAGTATATAGTGGTAAGTTCACAGCACAATTAATGAAATAATATATCAATACTGTATCTCAGTATATAGTGGTAAGTTCACAGCACAATTAATGAAATAATATATCAATACTGTATCTCAGTATATAGTGGTAAGTTCACAGCACAATTAATGAAATAATATATCAATACTGTATCTCAGTATATAGTGGTAAAGCTCACAGCAGCACATTAATGAAATAATATATCAATACTGTATCTCAGTATATAGTGGTAAGTTCACAGCACAATTAATGAAATAATATATCAATACTGTATCTCAGTATATAGTGGTAAGTTCACAGCACAATTAATGAAATAATATATCAATACTGTATCTCAGTATATAGTGGTAAGTTCACAGCACAATTAAATCAAATAATATATCAATACTGTATCTCAGTATATAGTGGTAAGTTCACAGCACAATTAATGAAATAATATATCAATACTGTATCTCAGTATATAGTGGTAAGTTCACAGCACAATTAATGAAATAATATATCAATACTGTATCTCAGTATATAGTGGTAAGCTCACAGCACAATTAATGAAATAATATATCAATACTGTATCTCAGTATATAGTGGTAAGTTCACAGCACAATTAATGAAATAATATATCAATACTGTATCTCAGTATATAGTGGTAAGTTCACAGCACAATTAATGAAATATATATCAATACTGTATCTCAGTATATAGTGGTAAGTTCACAGCACAATTAATGAAATAATATATCAATACTGTATCTCAGTATATAGTGGTAAGTTCACAGCACAATTAATCAAATAATATATCAATACTGTATCTCAGTATATAGTGGTAAGTTCACAGCACAATTAATGAAATAATATATCAATACTGTATCTCAGTATATAGTGGTAAGTTCACAGCACAATTAATGAAATAATATATCAATACTGTATCTCAGTATATAGTGGTAAGTTCACAGCACAATTAATGAAATAATATATCAATACTGTATCTCAGTATATAGTGGTAAGTTCACAGCACAATTAATGAAATAATATATCAATACTGTATCTCAGTATATAGTGGTAAGTTCACAGCACAATTAATCAAAAATAATATATCAATACTGTATCTCAGTATATAGTGGTAAGTTCACAGCACAATTAATGAAATAATATATCAATACTGTATCTCAGTATATAGTGGTAAGTTCACAGCACAATTAATGAAATAATATATCAATACTGTTTCTCAGTATATAGTGGTAAGTTCACAGCACAATTAATGAAATAATATATCAATACTGTATCTCAGTATATAGTGGTAAGTTCACAGCACAATTAATGAAATAATATATCAATACTGTATCTCAGTATATAGTGGTAAGTTCACAGCACAATTAATGAAATAATATATCAATACTGTATCTCAGTATATATAGTGGTAAGCTCACAGCACAATTAATGAAATAATATATCAATACTGTATCTCAGTATATAGTGGTAAGTTCACAGCACAATTAATGAAATAATATATCAATACTGTATCTCAGTATATAGTGGTAAGTTCACAGCACAATTAATGAAATAATATATCAATACTGTATCTCAGTATATAGTGGTAAGTTCACAGCACAATTAATGAAATAATATATCAATACTGTATCTCAGTATATAGTGGTAAGCTCACAGCACAATTAATGAAATAATATATCAATACTGTATCTCAGTATATAGTGGTGGTAAGCTCACAGCACAATTAATGAAAATAATATATCAATACTGTATCTCAGTATATAGTGGTAAGCTCACAGCACAATTAATGAAATAATATATCAATACTGTATCTCAGTATATAGTGGTGGTAAGCTCACAGCACAATTAATGAAATAATATATCAATACTGTATCTCAGTATATAGTGGTAAGCTCACAGCACAATTAATGAAATAATATATCAATACTGTATCTCAGTATATAGTGGTGGTAAGCTCACAGCACAATTAATGAAATAATATATCAATACTGTATCTCAGTATATAGTGGTAAGCTCACAGCACAATTAATGAAATAATATATCAATACTGTATCTCAGTATATAGTGGTAAGTTCACAGCACAATTAATGAAATAATATATCAATACTGTATCTCAGTATATAGTGGTAAGTTCACAGCACAATTAATCAGTGAAATAATATATCAATACTGTATCTCAGTATATAGTGGTAAGTTCACAGCACAATTAATGAAATAATATATCAATTTTCATTGTTTTATTTAAGAAATAGAGTTTAGAAAATATGTTTCAACAAGAGTCACAGCACGTACAATTGTTTCAAAACGACGGCCAAGGATGTAAGGTCTGTCACTTTTCACAAATTAATAATTCAGCTGAATGATTATCAACTTAAAAGTATACCATCGATTAGCAATGACTTTTTTAATGTCACTTTCTTTCAGCTTGGGCTGCTGAAAAGAAAATATCCAAAGAACTCCATGAGTTATGCATCGAAGAGCTCGACGAAACCCTGCGTCTCTTTTACGCCGAGTCGAGAAATCAAAATGGCGAGGAATACAGCAGAAGTACACTACTTGGATTCCGAAATGGCATCGAAAGATACCTCAACAGTCCCCCATACAATAAAGGAATTAAAATAGCCTCCAACCCATTCTTTCAAAAGTCTAAGTTAATGTTGGATGCTAAGCTAAAGCAACTCAAGCAATGGGGAAAAGAAAGTGTTAAGCACAAACCTGTCATTGAAGCCGAAGATCTGAAGAAACTAAAATCAAGCAATCAGTGCACTCTCCTGCTGTACTCCTCTTGGCCTTCTAAGAAACATCTGGTTCCACATTACCATCTATTAGTGTCGCAGGGGCCGTGAAGGTCAAAGGGGCCTGACAAAATCAAGTTTCCAGTTCTTGACAGATGAAAATAACAAACCGTACGCTAAAATGGCGCACGACGAAGCTATCAAGAATCACCAGGGTGGAATCAGTGACCAACAAAGCTTTGAAAAAGAAGCCCGAATGTACCAGACTGATGATCCCAATGATGGCTATAATGCTCTACGCCTTTACCCATCCAAGCTTAATCCAAACTGCAATGCATTTTTTCAGTTTCCTAAGCGAAATTGGTCGAGTCCAGAAGAGTCATTTAATTTGGTACGAAAATCGTTGCCTTGGAGTAAACAAACTCGGAGGGATGATGAAAGATATCAGTGTCTCTGCAACAACAATCACTTTGTGGTCCAACGCTGGATTAGCTAACCGCCATATAATGGTCATATCTGGTCACGAAATGTCGCTAAAGAACTACAACTCCAGGCCATCATCAAGTCAGATCCAGCAGTGTAGTGATGTAATTTCTCAAGCACTTATCCCAAGCGAAAGTCAGGCAAAGCGGAATGCAGACATCTCAGAGCTACACTCAGAGCTCTGCTTTTACCAGTCAAGATATGACCTTTGGTACCATGTTTGACGGATGCTCCATTGGCACTGTAAACATCGCTGTCAACCACAAGTGAACCGAACGCCACGAGTTCACTCAAAGATTTGGACGTTTTTGACTTGATTTTCGTGTTTGAGAGTCTTCTTTGAAGTCTTATTTTATCACTTACAGTCATTATTCTCTATATTAAGTACCAGATTTTATGTATTAAAGTAGATTCTTCGATATCGAAAGCTTTTTTGCTCGACTATTTCGTGCTTTGCCGTTCGTACGTTTGCACCAATTGTAAAACGGAATCTGATTGGCCGTCGTGACATCTCGAGCAATGTAAGGAGAATTCAGTAATTGATATTCATAATCAAGTTATTATTTCCCTCTTATCTTTCGTCTTCTATTTTATAAAACAAATAGAAAACGTCGTTTCCCGTGTTTACATAGCCTGATATAAACACTCGGGAAAGTTTGGGAGAAGTCTCGAGCTGTGTGTAAAACCTCGCCTACGGCTCGGTTTTACACATCAGCTCTCGACTTCTCCCAAACTTCCCTCGTGTTTATATCAGGCTTTTAACAATAACTTACAAATTTCTCGCGCGCTGATTGGTTAATTTTCATCATCAATAAGAGGACAGACAGATAAAAACAAAATGGCGCGTACAAAGCTGAAGATCGATGAAGAAAAATTTCATCAATGGACGATTTTCCTAGCTTCGTTCCAAGTAGAATTTCTTGAGGAAATTTCACATGAAAAACTATGTCTCTGGAGGAAGTTGAATCCGAACAGAAAGTAAATGATAGCGTTCGCTTTGCGACACTAAATGACTACGAACTGCACGAAATAGTCAAGAAACTCGTAAGATCGAGAAATTGAAGATGGTGTGTAAACTTGTTTGAATAATTCTTGTTATTGTAAAAAAAAAATTGACATCACTTTTTTATGCGTCTGTCCTCTTATTGACGATAAATTTCGTCATAACATTGTCAAAATAGTATGCGGATCCACTCGAGCGTCGCCTCGTGGATCCACACTACTTTGACAATGTTATGACGACATTTATCGTCAATAAGAGGACAGACGCATAAAAAAGTGATGTCAATTTGTTAAATGTAAACACGGGAAACGTTTTCTATTTGTTAAAGAGCGCGCGGACCTTGAAAGGTTTTGAAATAATTATTAGATAAATTTACTCAAAAACGAACAAATTTTTTTCCGTTCAAAGTAGTATAATAAATAACTTATTTGGTGTTTTTCTCGTAATACGGGCTGATATTTTACTCGTTACTCGCATTTTTCCTCGTCCCATCGGGACTCGGAAAATACATTCGCAACTCGTAAAATATCAGCCCGTATTACGGGAAAAGTATTCTGATCTCGAAAATCAGCACTTGTGCATAAAGCCTATTGGTATTGCCGTCCGCGAGGCGAAGGTTTTCGAGCCTTCCAGCACTGCCACGATAACATTATTCATGCTGGCACTTTTTTCACTGTCAATGATTTTGCATTTAGAAATTTAACAAATTTACGATGGCTAGCCGTGGTATGTCCCCTTATTTACCACGATATTACGCGATCATCACATTGGACTCACAAGGCCAACATGAAAGAATGAATGAAAGAACAAATAATAATAATAATAATAATAATAATGAATTGAAGATATTTAACATCGTCAGGCAAAGGAAATAGACAACAAACGCGTATTCAGACGTTTCGCTGATGAAGCCTTCACGGCCGGCGAAACGTCTGAATACGCGTTTGTCGTCTATTTCCTATGCCTGACGAAGTTAAATACCCTCAATTCATATATTATCAGGCATGGCATCTAATAACTGTTCTTCATAATAATAATAATAATAATAATAATAATAATAATAATAATAATAATAATAATAATAATAATAATAATAATAATAATAATAATAATAATAATAATAATAATAATAACAATAATAATAATAATAATAATAATAATAATAATAATGATGAGACGCTCTACTAGCGTGAAGTCGGGCTTCTAACTGAAATGTAGCCTATTTGAATTAAATATAGATATCTTAGTGCGAATAAAACAGTGTTTGGTCGCTCTTTACGTGACTCGGTAGAACATGCTTGATCCTTGCAATTTCAGTTCTGCGATTTCACAAACTCAGCGAATCATGAATGACAATGACATAGTTTATTTGGTACCATAAATAAAGTATCCATACAAATACAAATAGCGTATATATAAACTAGACATCGCAGAGTGATTAAACAGTGTTTGGATGAAGTGTAAATATGGGTTTAGGTACGGTACCTCAGCTGGGTGTCTGAAAACCTTACAACTGTTCTCTTCACTACGTGTATCAACTCACTTCGATTCGTTCTAAGTTCTGAAGATCTCTAAACCCTTTGCAGTACTAGTACTGGTTGATAAATCCATATCTCTATGAATTAGTGTGGTTATTTTGAAAACAAGACGACATACTAGTAACCTTGCTCCAACTGACAAGGTTTGTGAAGAAACCATGTTGTTTATAGAGCCTTCGGTGATTATGCATGACGAGGTAGAACATGCTTTCTTTGTAAAATCGATTTCAAAAACTCAGCAAATCAATGACACTGACAATAGTTTATTTGGTGCCATAAATATATCCATACCAAATACAAATATAAATAAACTAGACATCGCAGCGTGATCCACATGCATGGCGACTCGAACAATCATAAACAATGATTTTCTGCATTCTGGGCATTCAAATCAGTGATTTACTTACAACTGAACCGATTTCAAAACTCAGCAAAATAAAGATCTATCAGTGTTATAAGCTTACCACAACACACAATAGTCCCTTTTCGCGTTCACAGAAACCACTGTAAAACCGCTGTACTTATTGACATCAGACGCATTTGTACAGGCTTAGCCTCGAGTCGGTGTAAATTATTCACAAATATCGACGAGAACACGAAAAAAATGTTGACATGAAACAATAGAAACATTTTTGAATTGCACGGACTGGTTTCTGAATCGAGGCTAAGCCTGTACAAATGCGTCTTTTGTCAAGGACAGCGGTCATCTTTAAACAACGCGAAACTGGAGTATTACAGCGGTACAAAGTATAGAAGACATTGACTTAGCCTGCGTAGCCGGCTCTGGGGAGTGGAAGGGATTGGGGGAGAGAAGGAGGTGGAAGAGGGGGATTGGGGAGAATAGAAGGGAATGAGAGCGGGCAGGCTCTCTCCCCCCTCCTTTCTTTCCCCTTCCTTTCTTTCCCCATTCCCCCTCCCCTCCTCTCTCCTCCCCCTCTCCTTCCCCTCTCCTCTCCCTTCCCCAAGAGCCAACTACGCAGGCTAACATTGACTTCGCTTAGATTTCAATCTTGAGTCAGTTGTGCGATACTCATGTGCATGCGATACTGATAGCATATTTCTCTTCTTAAACTTCTCGCATTTTGCTTTGATCCCCATTATTTCATCATTTAAGGTGGTTCCAGCATAATGAATGACCTTTTTGCCGTATTTTTTTAACTCGCTCGCTCCGCATCAATATTGCTTGGATTTTATTATGCTTAACACAAATACTAATTCAACTATTCTGCTTTTGGAAGGTTTATCATTGTAAGCCGATTTCGGTTGGACTTGGTCGGCTGCTAAGCACTCAAGAAGCTAGAGTCGCACTCAGCTACGCCTCGTGCGACTCTTACGCTTCTCTCGTGCTTAGCAGCCTCCCGCGTGCATCCATAACTCGATGGACGCACGCTGAGCATTGACCATTCCTTCAATTAATCTTAAATTATAAAAAGGCGTTAAGGCATTCCAAATAATATAAGTGTTTTGTGCCACCTTATTATTTTTGTTTGGTAAAACATATGCATAGTCAAGTTACTTACGCCTGTGAACTTGGACAACAGTCAACCCCTGCCTTTTCACTTGATCATCAACGCTATCTTCGGACTGTATCTGCAATTGTTGACGTTATTCAGACTTGCAAGAGCAATTATTTATAAATGTTTTAAGTGCCTCGATATATGGAGCCTTTCGTTTTCCAGTAAAAGATGATGATGGTATATATGAGTTCTATCAAACTCATCACATAAGCGTTTGAACAGGCAAATTCCCATTGAATTGAAACTTTCGTTTTTTGATCATTCACATAAGTTATATATACTATGGAAATCACTAAAGTGGTAACGTCCGTTTGGAATTTTGTCTCGCTGGAGAGGTTTTTTGTACCACGTGATCAATTCAAGCCAATCACTTCGTTCAAAAATGGTACCAAAAAAACCCCACTCCAGTGAGACAAAATTCCGAACGGACATGTTACCACTTCAGAGATCAGTTTCCATAAGTAAGTTCTAAGAGATTTGAAAATTTTATATAATGTTACAGAAAATTGAAAATATTCTCAAAATCCATAAGAATATAAACCAGATATAAACTTATTTGCGAATTTGATCAGCTGAACGTTGTGGGAGATCGCTGATGGAGTCGTTATTATTAGCCTCTATATATAGTATTTCCTTTATAGAAAGCAAATTAGAACTTGACTTGAAGATTCTAAAAAAGGCGGAGTTTTGGTGAAGGTTTTTAAAGGTCACATGCAACCAATCAACAAACTTTTAATCAATAAAAGATAATCTTGTTGTGAATACTCTGGCAAAGTTTTATAGTTCTACCTTCACTAGTTTTCGAGTTATAACAGTTTGAAGTTGCCTAGTGAGCTGTTTCCGAAGAATACCCGAATAAATTTGTCATATACATAAACGCATCATCTTCAAGATTCTTCTCATCACATATAAGATCTTAAATGGTTTGGCTCCAAAGTACTTGACAGACTTACTCAGTCTTTACAAACCAACAAGGATTCTTCGTTCAAATGCCAATGACAACTTGCGGCTGTCAAGACCTACATTTAGAACGAAAAACTATGGTGGTCGTGCTTTCTAATCGTGTGTGCCACTACTCTGGAACGATCTCCCATTGGTCGTGAGAAACGCACCATCTACCCAATCATTTAAACAGAGACTCAAGACTTTTTTGTTTGAACAGAACGAACCACTTACATAATTTATACTAGTCACCTCACTCCTTTGACGAGTCCCGATAATTTTCTATATTTGTCTATATTCTTCTATATATATTTTCTATATATATATTTATTTTTATTTTCTATATTTTCTTACTCACTTGTAAAGAGCATTGAGATTTATATGTAATGCGCTTTTTCAAGAATTAAATTATTATTATTATTATTATTATTATTATTATTATTATTATATTATTATTATATTTGACCAAGGTGGACTTGTGACGTTACTGCACTGCTGGAAACGCGTCGACCACTACTACGTATTGATTGTATATTACATCATTTCTCTATACCTTTCAAATTACCTTTGTGTACTGAAGGGAGTCTGGCGTGTTTGGGTCAAAAGTGACGTACTGAACGCGAGTAAAAATCTGAGAACTTTACACAACAACAACAACAACAATAATACTTTTATTACCTAAAATTGTTTCTTTTTTTTACAATTACTATTTTTCAATTTAACTAAAATAAGGTAAATGTTACTCAGGGTAACTGATAAGCTAATGTAGCTGAGTAACAATATAAATATAGAATTGGTTCTGTTTAGTCAAAACAGAGTACAAAATTGACATAAAACTATTTTATTGATTGATTGATTGATTGATTGATTTAATGATTTGCCAAGAGCAGGTGGGTTTACAAAAGAACACAAGGTCCCCTACAAGGTCCCCTACAAGGGGTCCTACAAGGTCCCCTACAAGGTCTCCTACAAGGTCCCCTACAAGGTCTCCTACAAGGTCCCCTACAAGGTCTCCTACAAGGTCCCCTACAAGGTCCCCTACAAGGTCCCCTACAAGGTCCCCTACAAGGTCCCCTACAAGGTCCCCTACAAGGTCCCCTACAAGGTCCCCTACAAGGTCCCCTACAAGGTCCCCTACAAGGTCCCCTACAAGGTCCCCTACAAGGTCCCCTACAAGGTCCCCTACAAGGTCTCCTACAAGGTCCCCTACAAGGTCTCCTACAAGGTACCCTACAAGGTCTCCTACAAGGTCCCCTACAAGGTCTCCTACAAGGTCCCCTACAAGGTCTCCTACAAGGTCCCCTACAAGGTCTCCTACAAGGTCTCCTACAAGGTCCCCTACAAGGTCCCCTACAAGGTCCCCTACAAGGTCCCCTACAAGGTCTCCTACAAGGTCCCCTACAAGGTCCCCTACAAGGTCCCCTACAAGGTCCCCTACAAGGTCCCCTACAAGGTAAACCACCCAACCCAACCCCGTAAAATAAGTAACCCATCCCAAGGTCCCCTGCAACCCATCCCAAGATACGTCCCACGTTACATAAACTTAAATAACAAATGACATGAAAAAATCGAATTATAACTAGCAAGGAGGAAAAACAGAAAACACAGAAAGGGTGTACAACAACAAGGGACGTTAATAAGATACCAATAATTACTCGTTTCCTCAAATTAGCACTTTTGAAAGACTCTTGGTACCTTGTAAACGTCCCTTGTTGTTGTACACCCTTTGTGTGTTTTATTATTAACGTGACAGGAGGAAACCAGATTTTACGAAGATGAAGTGACGATCAGTCATTTTGAATAAGGCTGCCCTACCATGAAATATAACCAGATGTTTTAATAAGAAGTAATAGGCGACGGGCCGGACTTGCACTAAGAGGTCACATGACCCTAACTCCCATAAATCGAACAGCAGTGTCAAAATAAACTCCAAAAATGAAAAGAGCAGATAGAAATTAGAAAAGGGGGGAAATTTCAGCTCATAATGTCTGACACAGGAGAAATGACTAAAAAAGCAAAATCGATCGTTTTCTAAGATTTTGTTGGAAAATGCGTTGGATGGCAAGAGCCGTGCCATCCAATGCATTTTTCCAAACAAAATCTTAGAAAACGATCGATTTTATTTTTAATGCCATTTCTCCTGTGTCAGACATTATGAGCTGAAACTCTGAAAAGTTTGGCTTGCCCACTCTCATCGGCTAAGTGTAGAAACAATATGAACGTTGTTTACCAAACAAAAATAAAAGGTGGCTCAAAACACTTCTATTATTTTGAATGCCTTACGCCATTTTTATAATTTAAGATCAATACTTTAATGCCAAATGTTTAGTCTAATATAAAATCGTGTTTTTAAAGAAACACATTAAAGCTATGGTTTGAAATGCCCGGCATAATAGTCTATGGATACACACTTTCAAAACTTGCAGTGAGCGAAGTTTGACTATCAAAAAGTTGAATAATTTTGAGCAATCTTAATTTAAATCATGCAAAAAGTTCTAATTAATTATGCAAATTAATCGGTTTCGTATAATATTTATTTCAGATATTAGAAAGCTAACTTAAATTGTAGGTGTTATCAGTTCGGTTATCATTGATTATTTAGTTTTTAGAAGACATCAGGCCCCGGTTGTACGAAAGGTGAATAGCGCTATCTACTGGATAAGTCCTATCCAACAGATAAAACTGATGCAGTTATCCAATAAATTTTATCCATTGGATAAGACTTATCCGGTGGATAGCGCTATTCACCTTTCGTGCAACCGGGGCCAGATGGGTTACTTTCCACAATTTTTGCTATTTTGAACGATTTGCTTCACCACGATGTGTTTCAGTGGATTTCAAAAGATCGTTATTTTAGTCCCCAAAAATTTGAAAGCTTTTTTCAATAGCAGTTGGATGAAATATGTAAATGTGATTGGAAGCCTTAGAATCTGAGCGATGCCATCAGAGTTATTGAAGCCAAAATATAGGCCAAAATAAGGCATTCTTAAAAATATAAAAGTATATTGCGCCCGAGATGCGTGTGCACGGTTGCTATAGCAACAAAATCCTAAATTACCTGTGAACGGAAAAGACTAAGGATGGTTCTTTCACATGACATGATTGTTGGTGACGAGAGAGCTACAGAGAAATTGCAATACGTGTTCAAAGATGGAGAAATTTTGACTTTCGAGAGGCTGAAAATCACTCGAAAGTAACATTGGGCCGTTGCCATGGAATGCAAAGGTGCCGACGCCTTAAAAGTATATTTTTGTAATGACGGCAGGAATACTTACTTGTATGCAAAGTTTCAGAGAAATCTATTCAAGTGGCCATATATTTTTCAAAATGTTTGATATTTACAGAAATTCACTCTTATATATGCAAGTATTACTCCTCCTCCCGTCCACCCCCAATAGCACTTATATATGCAAGTATTACTCCTCCTCCCGTCCACCCCCAATAGCACTTATATACTTATATATGCAAGTATTACTTACTTCCTCCCGTCCACCCCCAATAGCACTTATATATGCAAGTATTACTCCTCCTCCCGTCCACCCCCAATAGCACTTATATATGCAAGTATTACTCCTCCTCCCGTCCACCCCCAATAGCACTTATATATGCAAGTATTACTCCTCCTCCCGTCCACCCCCAATAGCACTTATATATGCAAGTATTACTCCTCCCCCTCCCGTCCACCCCCAATAGCACTTATATATGCAATTATCATTCCCAATATTTGTTTCAACCAATATCTTCCTCCCGTATCAAGACACTCTACTGTCCTGATATTCTACGGTATCAGGACACTCTACTGTCCTGATATCATATATACGGCACAGTTGGTTGTACTCTAAATCCATTGTATTTTTATATTACTTCCGTCCACCCCAATAGCACTTAAATATGCAACGTATTGAACTTTTCCCGCCCTCCCTCAAACTCACGGACGCCCGACAATAGCACTAATCAGTTTGTATTTTATATCGCATGTTTTTTAGTTACTCTTTCTCGGCCGGTCCCGTTCATTCCGCGAAAATAGCACTTATATATGCATGGGTATTTTTGCTACTACGTCTCCTACGAACCATGGCCGACCTAACTCGCCCACCCCGAACCAAAATAGCACGATTATATATATATACTCCTCCTCCCCGCACCCCCAATAGCACTTATATATGCAAGTGTTACTCCTCCTCCCGTCCACCCCCAATAGCACTTATATATGCAAGTATTACTCTTCCTCCCGTCCACCCCCAATAGCACTTATATATGCAAGTATTACTCCTCCTCCCGTCCACCCCCAATAGCACTTATATATGCAAGTACTCCTCCTCCCGTCCACCCCCAATAGCCAAGTATCACTCCTCCCGTCCACCCCCAATAGCACTTATATATGCAAGTATTACTCCCCCTCCCGTCCACCCACAATAGCACTTATATATGCAAGTATTACTCCTCCTCCCGTCCACCCCCAATAGCACTTATATATGCAAGTATTACTCCTCCTCCCGTCCACCCCCAATAGCACTTATATATGCAAGTATTACTCCTCCTCCCGTCCACCCCCAATAGCACTTATATATGCAATTATCATTCCCAATATTTGTTTCAACCAATCACAATCGAGAATTCTCCCGTATCAAGACACTCTACTGTCCTGATATTCTACGGTATCAGGACACTCTACTGTCCTGATATCATATATCACGGACAGTTGGTTGTGGTTCTAAATAAGAAACCATTGTATTTTTATATTACTTCTGGTCATTTTAAGGGAAAATATGTTTCATTCAAAAGATAAATAAACGTTTTGAACAAAACTGCGAACGATTGAACTTTTCCCGCCACTTCTCAAACTCACGGACGCGTGCCGACAATATGCTAATCAGTTTGTATTTTGATAAAATCGTCCTCGATGTTTTTTAGTGAAATTCTTTCATTTCGGCGAAAAGAGTGGGATGATAAATAAATAATCGGTCAAGTTTGGTTCGATTCCGCGAAATATCAGGACTCGTTAGGTCTTGCCATGGGTATTTTTGCTCGACTACGTCTCGCCAAAATACGAACCATGGCTCGACCTAACTCGCCCTGATATTTCGCCGAATCGAACCAAAATTGCCCGATTATATATAAGTATTACTCCTCCTCCCGTCCACCCCCAATAGCACTTATATATGCAAGTGTTACTCTTATATATGCAAGTATTACTCCTCCTCCCGTCCACCCCCTCTGAACCCCATCTGACCCCTTCCAACCTCTTCCGTACACCCTTCGTTTGGAGATAATCAAATATAATAATAATAATATTTAATAAATAATAGCTTTTATTTAAACACGATGAGATGATCTACAAAACGTTTTCGTTGTAATGTTTTTACGCCATTTATCATCTTCTGTTTCGTCTCATTTGTAAATCTCTCCATAACCTGAAGAAGGCTAGTATGGCTAGCCGAAATATTGTCACCAAAAAAATATACGTGGTATTGGTCTTTGCTGAGTCCTTGCAGTACTTGATTCAAGAAAATAAGCTTCATCTACGCTATTTTTTGACGGGTTTATTCCGAGCTTTCGGGTTCCAGACCCATCGTCAGGGAAATGATGGTATGCAATGCTTCAATCGATTACGTCAATAACACAAGAACATTGATTACTGAGGTGACAGTATTATGGTACAGAGCGCGAGAAACATCATAAAACTACTACACTAACAGATAGTTCAAACTAATTACTAATCTTAGAAATTAGAGGCGTGTAAATAGCGTAGATGAAACTTATTTTCTTGAATTTTAAATGAATTCTACGCACAAACAATCCGTAAATCATGGACGTTGAACCTGGTAGAACCGTGTTGTTTTATTCAATCAAGGTGAATATTGGTTTATTGAGTCATTCTAAAGGGTTAGCCGATGCCACGCTGCGATTGGACGACGTGGTGATACCAACATCTGCTGCCAGTGGCTGAGTGCTTCACCAATGGTGGGCGAACCAATTACTACACGACCAATCACATCGCTTCTTGTGTTGCCATTCATTTTATCAGCCACCGATATAACGAAGATGATTCGATGCAGAAGATGGATTGGTATGTCAAACATCATGGATTCATTGTACACTGGGTTGCGTTCTTGGTGACGAGACGATGTTTTCTTCTTCTTGATTTTATGGCCATCGAACAATAAAATCACTTTGACAAAGGGATCTATGACAAATAAACACACCGTTATCTTGGTTAATTATCAACACGTCATCATAAATACAGTGGAACCAGGCGCCGTAGGTATCCGCTTATGGGAGGTGTCCACTTATATTACAAGAGGTGCCCGCTAATTATAAGTAATACCATGATGGCATTAGTTTGTAATACCATGATCACCGAGGAAATAAAGTAAAATATAGTTCACTTTGATTAACTACCTTATTCGTACTTAATTTCGCGAGGTTTTATTTTCGCGATTTTGATAAGAGAAAATGAAAGAAGAGCATTAAATTTCGCGAAAGTGGTGTCAACAACATTAATTTTTTCTAAAAAAAACAAACTTATTTCTATACAAACAGTGAGGAACAAGATGACTAACTAGACGTTATAAACTAGCTTGTAGTTAAACAGAACAGGAGGGACTTTTGTGTGCGCATGCGTCGCCACAGTCAGATGAATACAAGATGTACTCGAGACAAGTTGTTTGGTTCCAATGTTTACAGTTTTTGCGGACGTATTACGAGAATTGTATGTACTGAACACGCAGAAATTAATTCTTAATGCTATCTTTGTGCCTTAAAGTTATTTCATTGATCGAAATATTAGAGTATTATGCCTTTATTTGATATCAAATTCCTGTTCTTTTGCTGTGCTAAATACTCTATTTTGGACAACATGGCGGCCAGCTGACATGGAGTAAACAGTTTGTCGACGTTGCAAGCTCAGTCGCGAAGAAGATGTAAGGGAAAGTAAATACATTTAGTCAATTCTTATACATATGGAATGTATATTATTATATTTTAGCTTTCATCAACACCAAATCAACTTCAAATCAACGAAGATAAACTTGGGTATGATGTCTGGAATACTCAATTATCCCAATCTTTAAAGTTAGTTATCTCGAGATTGAGCCGAAATCTCCACAATATCCACAACATTATTCATTAAAGTCATGTTTCCTGTTTTGAAAAATTCCAGTAACTTCTATGGGAAAAATCGCTCGGTCGAAGATTTTCGACAATATCTTCGTCATAATTTGTAGAACGAGAATTAATCGTCAACACATTTATTATGGTATTCGTTTTATGGTAGGGCCTCTTCTGTCAGTGTTCCAATGTTCTTGTGATGTTCCCATCCAAGGTCATGTTTTTAGATATTATGCTGAGATCAGTCAAAGTGTAAACATTTTATTGAAGTGTAAAGTTTGCATAAATTTCATTACTCAAAAATATACATTTTTTGCATATTGCCCAAATCTCCACAAAAATTTTACCATTTCATAGAACTATGTACCATTTGCTTTCAGTATATGTTATTGAGATTGTTGGAAAAATTCGCCAGAAGAGATAAAATTACAGTTTTTCATGATAACAACAAAAATATCTTCATGGAAAGGTCGGGGAAGACATCTAAATTGTTTTCAAATTCGACGAAACTTTGCACAGGTATAGTAAATAAATACCACAAGACACCAGGACAGTTTCAAGACTGTTGTTACAGTATTTATAGAAAAACAAATTAAGATATAATCCACAAAATTCCAGCTTGGGCTTCCTGTGCCGTTCAATATCAAACAAAATACGAATTTTGTGAATAGCCAGTGTGCAGTGAAAAGCCAGAATTAAATTAACATTTGACTATATTAAGCCTTTTTGTCGAACTCTGATGATCAAAATAGCAACAGAATAAAATATAGCGTTATTATTACTATAATCGGTTTTTGTGCTTCCGAAATTACGCTTTTATGGTCCAGCGGTTAAGCGCATGCTCATGAAAATTTCCCTCCTGTTGTTAAACAGGCAAAAAAGTTTACGCAAATGGTAGTATTATGTTGTTGAATAAGTCGTTTTAAAAACCAATTTCTTCAGTATTAATTTTTTTTTATATTGTTCATGTTCATTAAATGGTTTCGATGTATTTTTTTTCTCTGAGTATTATATTTCGCGTGTTTAAAGTCCGCGAGCCTTTTTTTTCGCGAGGCTTTAATTTCGCGAACTTAAAGCCTCGCAAAATTAAGTACGAATAAGGTACAATATTTTTCTCAAAGAGCGTTGATTACACGCGACACTCTGGGGAATTTATACATTGGAATGCTTTGTTTCATTTGTACAATGATCAAGTATTTTTTAGTTAGTTTAGGAATATTTAATCGTCATTTTGGTCACAAATCATGGCGGGTAGTTGTTTTGCCTTTGTAAAAGATGCTGTAGTTGATCAAGCAAGGGAAAGTGCCCGAAAATACGAAAAAAAACCCCACTTCATGGTGTGCTAACGTTTATAAACAATGGGCTAAAGGGAAGAAATAAAGAGTTCCAAGATTTTAGTCCAGAAAAGAAATAATTCCGGTCTTTGCATATGCTCTGCTCATGCGCAGAGTCGAGAACATAGTATCCCACATCAATCTCGTCCCCAGAGCCTGCGTTACTTTCGGCCAGCGGCGAAGAACGTAGGCTCTGGCATAATCCATTTTTGGGAACAGGATTTCTTGTTCTTCCGGTTTTAGAGCACACGCGCAAGTTAGCACTGGTTGTTGATTCAAATTGTCGATTCAGGTTTCAGTGGAATCCATCGAAAGGTTTCATTAGGGAATAGAGTACGCTTTAAAAGCACTTGGTAAAGAAGATATAACAGTGAAAGAAGCGCAGTATCTGAAGTCTTTATTAAGAGTGACTTCCTGTAAGAATCGACCAAATCGTGGCACAAGTCGAAAAATCAATTTTGCTCATATTTGGTGTATCGATAGGTTATAGTAAGAAAGTAAACGGTGCGAAGTTAGTTTTGAAAAAAATTAAATCGTTTCGAAGAAAACAAGGATTTTCATTATAGCCCTATTTACCGCTAAATCAGCTTCTAATTATGCATATTTTTACCCTAAATATTATCGACTCGCTTTACAAAACCGTTACACAAATTTATTTTGAAACATTTTCTCTGTAATATTTAGACATTTCTCTTCCTTCTTGATGAAAAAAGAATTCAAATTGAATGATAACGAAGGCGGGGGGAAATTCCAAACAAAGGCTATACTTTTCGCATTTGCGAAAATCAATTTGTATGGTAAACACACGGTAAAGGTTCGGCATGTGCAACTTCTCGAAATAACGTAAACTTTCACCCGAAGCCTTATTAGACATTTGCCTTTCGAAATATAAAGAGAAATCTCTGGGCAAATTACTTTCACGCACCCTACGAGGCCCGTTTTTATCCCATAATTACTCTAATATTTTCGCTCGGTAACGCAAGTATCAGAGTCAACTCGTGACATAAATTTGTCAATAATATATCGGAAAATATGAACAGATCTCAGCTGAATTATGTGAAATTGTTCATTTGCTATATTTACTTTTAGTACTATCGGAAGGACGGATATTTCGAAAATAATCCAAAAAATCAATGTTATTTCTGAACAGCTTTTGTGTTGCGTGACATGCCCGACAGCGGATGGAAACTTTTCTCTTCACTAGAATTTGGAAAGATGCATGTATGTATCTTAAAAAAAGATGACAAAATGGCTGATTGTTCCTTTTTCATATTATTTTCCACATTGTGAAACGATATTAGACGTCTTGAGAAAAAACTTACAAATTTGCATATACATTGTGCACAACAAGCCGCTGAGTGGGAACAATAACGTATACTTAGTGTGTTATTGTGAAGATGGAAGTGTGTTGCTCCTTTAGAACCCTTGTTGGTGGTCCTTGTACATTCGACAGAAGAAATATAAAGTATTTAGTAGATATAACACCTTTAACTTCCTGCGTAAAGGATATCTCTGGACATAAATCGCTGTTTGGCTTTCAAGATGTGGAAAATGAAATAGAACTAATTCTAGCACGTGCTCGAATATTTGAAATATGTCCTTCCACCATTGCGTCTCTAACCATCTGTCCATCTCATCGCTCAAACCTTGGCATTGGTTGGATCAGAAGCAAGAAGACATGTTGTGTACCTACTGAGTTATCGCGTCATCATAAGGGAAAGTTTCCGAAAGCTGATAGAGGAATTTCAAAATTATTATCTCAGACAATAATGGATCAGACAGGCGTTTTTGTCCCGGTAGGCTTAGGTAAACAACAAATGTATTCACTACCTTTTGAAATTACTCTACAACAAAGAAAGAACAAATAATAATGAAATTACACTTATTGTTCTGCAGGTGTATGTAGATCTTGTAGAGAAGTATTGAAGTCCCACAGTAGCACAGATAGAGAGGCTACCTGTACACCAGAAAGAATGTTACTCGTGGACGACATGAGTGATTTAAATTTAGTGAGTTTTATTACTAATAATAATTTGTGTAGTTTTCTTATCAGTACAGTCAAACCTTACTTTTCGCACATGTTGAATTTGACCACACCCAAGGTCCATTTGTGTTTCCTTTCATTGGGCGCCAACGATTATTTTTAAAACGATCATGGCTATTCACCAAGGATGGCCGCTTAATAGAGGTGCGGCCGCTTAATGGAGGTTTGACTAATTCCTCCCCATATGTTTTCCTGTAACTGCAACATGAATTTATTCAGTTGTTGTTGTGGTTTAACTTTTTTGTGAAGAGGGGAAACAGACAGTCTAATATAGTCCACAATTTCTTAATGTATTAAGGATGACGATGATGATATATGCTTGACAACAAGTACTCCAGCCACCAAACCACTTCTGATGCAAACAGCTGATATACATGTACCTATGGATATGACAAGCTCATTTTTACCTTCAGACACTCAGGATGACTCCGCCTCACGAACGTTGAGAGATGTAAGTTCAAAATTTCAGCTAAATAAGTTCTTGGTATCAAGAGATATAAGCCCCGTCAGATCATGTCTTGCAACCCCTTGGAATGAAGCTGGAGATCGATCTAAACGATATTACATAAAGAAAGCTAGCCAGGCAGTTGCAGAATCGTTGAAGGTTATTGTCCCTAATGACCCTGATTTGCTGTGGCAGTCCCTTGTAGGATCACAAACAATCAATAAGCAGTTATCTGTGTCGTCATCTCATGACGCATATATTCATAAAGATGACGCTCTACTTGAAAGCCTTGCTGAATGCTACAATGAAGCTGACCAGTGGGAAACTCGCCGTCAGATATTATCAATTATGGTCGAGAAAATCGATTACAGCACCCTAAAAAGGCTCATCCCGGATCTTACTCGATATCGCTATAAAATCGCAAAGCGACATTCATTGCTGCATGGCAAAGGCGTTCCTGTGCCATCATCGAGTCATACAAGAATGCGTGTTCCTCAAGAGAAAGTAGAACACTTCATTTGCTTCATAACAAGCCAACACGTTATCAGTGATTTACCGTTTGGCGAGAAAAAGCTAACCCTCTCTTCAAAAGAGATAATTACAGTGCCAAATGTTATCCGAATGATTGTCCCAGAACGCATCGTAAAGCAGTACTTGCAGTTCTGTAATGAAACACATTTCAGCCCACTCAGTCGGAGTTCGCTTTTACGAATCTTACAAGTTTGCTCTGCATCTGTTAGAACATCACTTCAGGGCCTTGATTACATCACAGAGTCTGGATCAAAAGGCTTTGATGATCTTGAAGATGTCGTTGATAGGCTAGGAGATCTGCGTCAGGATATGTCATGGGCCAAACAGACGAAACATCAACTAAAATTGGCCAAGCGCTATCTGAAGGGAGATTTTAAGGTGAGAATAAATAGCAATCTCAGAGTGATTGAAAATCCCGCAGCGGCCCACATGCACACCTGACAAGAATGAGACTGGGGATGTAACATTCCATGGGGGATTTGCTGACAACGTTTATTGAAGCATATACAGCTGTATACGACATTTTAATATCAGAGCATGTCAGAATTAGTCGTCATGTAACTAATATTGATGCCAACTCCGTTTGAAACCTTTTGTCTTGATATCGTAATATATACACACATCAAGAGTTCCAGACTTCCGGTGCGCGCGCAATGCATTGTGAGAATATTACAAAGGAAAAGTGAGCACCAAGTGAGAAAAATCATTGCTTGGGCTCCCTGTGTCTAGAATTGGTGCTCACGTTTCCTTTGTAATAATACCGGAAGTCTGGAACTCTTGATGCTTGTATACGTAATGCATCATTTTATTTATTTTATTTCTATTTTTTCACCCGTGCGTTCGTAGTTATTTATTTTTTGCTTATTTTTTGCTTATTTTTTGCTTCCCGAAAAAGGTACAATCATCGATATAAGTACTTATATATATTTGATGTATTATTTTCAGGTTCATATTTCCTGTTCGTCAACCGTTCCTGATCATTGCCGAACACATGCATTGAGCGACCCCAAAGACACAGACTTCCATGGGGTTTGTGACCACGCCCATGATGGCCTCTGTGATCGCTGTGATCATTTAGCCTTAACACTGAATAAGATTGACAAAGCCCTTGACAGTGTAACAGGGACACCTGAAGAGACCGACGAACTTTTGTTCAACATCAAACATGCCAAGCAAAACATCGATGCATGGAAGGCTCACCTCCTTCGCTCGCTCAACCAGGACGATGCAAGGCTGGATATACTTGAAGATCTAGACAAGAACTCCGTTTTGCTAGTACAAGACTGGGCAATGAAGTATTTACCCAGAAAGTATCGTGAAAGCCAGAGGGACTGGTTTGCTAAACGAGGACTACCCTGGCATATCACTGTTGCTTTCAGACGAGGCCAAGCCGATGAGATAGAAATGGCGACGTTTGTTCATGTGTTTCAAACATGCACTCAGGACAGCATAACAGTTTTGTGCATCATGAAAGATGTGTTGAGGCAACTAAAAGACATCATGCCAGACCTTAAATCTGTGTTTTATAGACAAGATAATGCAGGTTGTTATCATTCGGCGTTAACAATTACTACTGCCAGAAATATTGCAGAAGCTGCTGGAATCAAAATTATGCGAATGGATTTTTCAGAACCCCAAGGTGGGAAAGGGGCATGTGACAGAAAAGCGGCAGCCATAAAATCACACATGCGCTTGTATCTCAACTCTGGTAAAGATATCGAGACCGCGGCTCAAATGAAAGAGGCAATAGAATCGTCAGGGGGACTTCCAAGTGTCAGTGTAACACTTTGTGGCACACCAAACAACACACCATCCACCAAACGTACCCTCAAATGGGAAGGTGTTAGCTTGGTTTCCAATATTGAATATTGTGAGGAAGGACTTCGCATATGGAGGGCTTATAATGTCGGTCCAGGGAAACTTCTTCCCTGGAGCAAGTTCGCTAATTCTAGCCAACTACCAAGCATCACCATCATTGAGAACAGCAGTTCACAGGTCCAGTTTGCATTGCCAAAATCTAGAAAGTCCTCCAATAAAGTGTCACCTGATCATCAAAACAGTACCGATGAGAGTGATGAGGTCCAAAGCGATGACTCAGAGGAGGATGATCATGAGGTTGTAGCTGGTTATCCAATCAGTTCCAAAAACGCGACAAGCAAGCTATTTTGTTGTCCAGAGGATGGATGTGTGAAGTCATATCAGAGATATTCAAGTTTACAACATCATCTTGAATGCGGACGACATCGAAGGGAATTGGAGAGAGAAACACTCTTAGACAAAGCAATGTGTAGCTATGCCAATAGGCTTGAAGTGGGAGGCGCAAGAATGCAAGCAGCGACGAATAGTTCGTATCAGCAAGGGTTGGATGTGCATCCCAGCTCTAATAAACTTCCTGCCCCAATGGGATGGTCACTAAAAACATCGAGCACTAAAAGAGTCAAGTTCACAACAACGCAGAGAGATTATCTCCGCAAGAAATTCCTTATCGGTAAAACGACAGGGCGTAAGCTAGACCCATCCATAGTTGCTAAGGACATGCGCAGTACTAAAGATGTGTTAGGTGATCGACTGTTTGCAGTCGATGAGTTTTTGACAAGTCAACAAATAGTAAGCTATTTTTCAAGATTGGCGTCAAGCGGCACGTTTGAAAACATTGAAGAGGAAGAAAAAGAAGAATCAGAGGATGTGGGGAACAGTGCTAAAGAAGAGAAGGCAATAGAAGACATGAAGTCACTTGTGGCGAAGGAAGTAGATCTCAGTCACCCAATCATTTATGACACACACAATATTTGTGAACTTGTGGCCACTGATAAACTAAGCGTCACATTCAGTGTCACTGCTTTGCGAGAGATCTGTCTTTATTTTGACATAGATGTAACTGATGTTACAGCGAAGCGCAAGAAGCCCTACACAGAGAAACTTCATCGTCTAGTGGGGTCATGCACCTGTCATCTCACCAAAGCCTGCTGACTGTAGGTTAGAAGATTGTAAAGGGAGCGATAAATTAACAGACAATTAGAGTCACTAAGCAAGAAGTGTGAGTATCTAAATGTTAAAAGCTAATAATTTCTTAGGTGTTTCAACGTACTGTATTTTTCGCAATAACTACAATCATGCGGTGTATTTTCCCGCCTTTCAATCGACAAGTAGCGCATGATGTACCCAGGCACATTCTTGTGTACATTTGTGTTTTGTTGGTGATATAGTCTATTTACAGTTTGATAGTTTGGTGAACTATACTTTCTGTCAGACTATATACGTACATTTCTATACATTTTAGCATAAACTTTCTTTCAGCGGAATATATATGAAAATACCATACGCTGTCGGGCATGTCACGCAACACAAAAGTTGATCAATATTAATAACATTTTTTTTTTGCAATATTCGTCCTTCCGATAGAACTGAAAGTACAAAAGTTAATTTAGCAAATGACCAATTTCCCCCTTTATTTATTTCCATATATATTATTGACAAATTTATGTCACGAGTTGACTCTGATACTTGCGTTACCGAGCGAAAATATTAGAGTAATTATGGGATAAAAACGGGCCTCGTTGGGTGCGTGAAAGTAATTTGCCCAGAGATTTCTCTTTATATTTCGAAAGGCAAATGTCTAATAAGGCTTCGGGTGAAAGTTTACGTTATTTCGAGAAGTTGCACATGCCGAACCTTTACCGTGTGTTTACCATACAAATTGATTTTCGCAAATGCGAAAAGTATAGCCTTTGTTTAGAATTTCCCCCCGCCTTCGTTATCATTCAATTTGAATTCTTTTTTCATCAAGAAGGAAGAGAAATGTCTAAATATTACAGAGAAAATGTTTCAAAATAAATTTGTGTAACGGTTTTGTAAAGCGAGTCGATAATATTTAGGGTAAAAATATGCATAATTAGAAGCTGATTTAGCGGTAAATAGGGCTATAATGAAAATCCTTGTTTTCTTCGAAACGATTTAATTTTTTTCAAAACTAACTTCGCACCGTTTACTTTCTTACTATAACCTATCGATACACCAAATATGAGCAAAATTGATTTTTCGACTTGTGCCAGAATTATTAAATTTTGGTCGATTCTTACAGGAAGTCACTCTTAAAAGCAGTGGTTTTACAGCAGAAGGATACGCGAACAGTTCTTCCTACGGGTTAATATTTACTAGTGTCTACTTTACATATCGATCCTGAGTTAATCATTTGAATCTATCATCTTCATCTTCTCTACTTATTGACATCTCTCCTTTAAATGGATTTCTTTTGAATCTTTCGCCTTCGTAAGCACCTCGATTGGCACGTTGCTAGCCTAAAGAATATTAGGATTTACGATCGACATATGTACTTTGAATAACCATCATCTTCGTGTAAATTTTGAGCTTCGCTCGAAAACTTTTCAAGTCACTTCGAGATACATATAAGCTTAGATAAACTGGATGTTTCTCTGTGCTTAGATATTTATTGCAGAGGCGACGTGTGTTGAAACACGAATACAAGATTTTTAATAACATGTCAATGAAACCGTTGAAAAATGTTTTAAAATTTTTGTTTTGAACGGAGTTGGGACACGGGACTGTTTTGACAACTCAATTCTCATTGGATATATTTCATTTCCGGAATCTTGCGCGTGCGTAGTTTCTAAAATGGAATAGCCAATCAAATTGTCTCAAAAATGGATTATGCCAGAGCCTACGTTCTTCGCCGCTGGCCGAAAGTAACGCAGGCTCTGGGAACGAGATTGATCCCACATGTGTTGGATGCTTGAATAACATGGAGTAGAGCCTGCTTTCAGGTTAAGCATAAGTCGGACAGAGTGGTGTTGCCTCTGCTCTGTCCAAGGTCCCGGTGATTGTTATATGAGGGTCATTTAATCTAAATTTCCCTCATTACTATTCATGAGCGATGCTTGACTTAGAGCTTTCGCGAAGGATGTTCGATGTTAAATGTCCCTCGTGGAACAATGAAAATCGAGGTGATCATGGTATTACAAGAGGTGTCCATATATGGCGAGTTATAAAAGCAATGTTTTCGTGGATTAAGAAACTTTCATGAGTTTTGGAATTTGTCTGCGGACGTGAGATGTCGGTTAGCGGAAGTTCGATGGAATATAGTAAGCCACACGTGTTATATAGTGTATTTATTATAAATATGCACAAGAACTGGTCATGTAAAGCTCGCCAAAATACCAAATGACTCTTATAAATACACAGCTGTATTAGATGCTTAGCCGACTAATAACCTCTATATAGTTATGCTATGTTAATTAATCCATACTCAGTGGTCTCGGCCCAGATCTCCATTGACTGAATGATGGGTTGAGATTCCTTGCCTTCATGATAACCATTGATAGTCTTTCAGCCGTTGGCAGGTAACTTAGAGAGAACAACAACTCCCCTAATTGGAATTGATCCTATAATAATAATAATAATAATAATAATAATAATAATAATAATAATAATAATAATAATAATAATAATAATAATAATAATAATAATAATAATAATAATAATAATAATAATAATAATAATAATAATAATAATAAAATAATAATAATAATAATAATCTTTATTTAAACACGAAGTTCCCGTATAAAAGGACGCTGCAAAACAGAGTCGGGGTTGTAATACGTATTCCATATATGGTACGAGCGTATAGTGGCCCCTAACAAGCGAATAGAAGCACTTAACAAGCGAATGGCGGACCCTTTTTTTATTTCCTAGGATTGGACTTATAATTTTTTTTCATCCGATTATTAAAAACTTCTTAACCTTTTAAAACTTTATATCAAATCTGAAACTCGAATCATCAAATTAATCACTTTATAGTCTGCCCCATCCCTAACCCTAAACCTAACCCTCCGCTTTAACGCACTTCACCACGAGGGATTACGCTGCCAAACTCTGCATTTTTTCTAGCTTTTGAAAATATTTTGCATTGCAAATAACAATTAACCAAATTGGGGCCGCTATACGCTTGTTAGGGGCCGCTATACGCTTGTTAGGGGCCGCTATACGCTTGTTAGGGGCCGCTATTCGCTTGCACGCTTTTACGGAATACGTATTACAACCCCATCTGGCAAAACATTGTTCGGTCGCATATTCATGTACATGTTAATGAAGTGATTCAAAGATTAATTAGCAATCTTACTCCTGGAGCTTCCTGGGCAGGCTCCTTTTATACTGGAACTAATAACACTGTTCTAAGCCAGCCGTAAGGCTACCAACATAACCCTAGGAAAGCACCTTACTTGGGCAAAACGCTACAAATACTCAAGAAAAACACCAAAAAGTCACGAACCAGCAGAGCTGAATAAAATCTTGGAGAGATTTTACGCTTCCGTAAATTTGTGAGTAATTCGTACTTTATGTGAAGTTTATAAAACGAGAGGCCGTGTTGTATCGGTGGATATAGATACGAGGCGAAGCCGAGTATATACCCGATACTGAACACGGGCTCGACTTAGCAAACTCCATCCCAATTTACCTTTATCTAAAACAGTATTACATGAATTTTAATCAAATAATGACGTCACTGTCATGCGCAGGATACACCTCAAGTCATCCCACATTGGAGAGAGCTTTTGTATTCGTAAGTAGGAAACCGAAGCTGTCGGTGCTATTTCTAAAACTCATTAATAATTCATGGGTAATTGGTCCAATCAGGGTTGTCCAATCGGTCACATGAATGAATCTTTATAGCCCGATAAAACACTGATGAATAAAACATCAGTGTCTGTATAAACTATGACTTATAAAGACACTGAAGTTTTATTCATCAGTTCTTTATCAGTGATAAAGACTGATTGCCTGTAACATAGGTCATGCAAAGGTCTCATTTACTCGTATCATTGACCTTTGCATAGCACCGACAGCAAGTTGCGAATATTCTTACGGCTTCCTACTTACGAATTACAAAACCTATTTCCAATGTGGGATGAGTTGAGGTGTATCCTGCGCATGACAGTGATGTCACAAGTACCTTTACAACATTCTCGTACCCAGAGCTCCTCGGTCGGTCGTTCCTTCTCCCTTAGGAGGCTTTGGTAACAGCCATTTCTAGGCCGATGCTGATTGGTCCAAATGTCTGGGCAATCGCGACTTTCATTTCAAAATGCTCAATCATAATTTTTTATCATAATTATATAGTTATATAGTTTGGGATTTTATTGTATATTTATATTGGGTTGGTAAGGGTGGTGATTGAATTAATTATAGATTAGGAGTATATACTTTCTATAATATTATATTTTAGATTTTTAGCACGTGCACGTTCTCACGAGTTTCATTGTAAGCTCTTTTGTGTTCTACGTGAATAAATAAATTATTATATTATTATATTATTATCATGATTGGTCAATCTATAGCGATGTTCGGAGCTTTTTAGAAGAGAATCCTCTGCGCATAGGTATAACACACAAAGCTGACTCTTTTTCTAACGGGCTCAGATGGATTTTCAAAATGGCGGACGGTCTGAATGGTGGTCATTGCTACTAATTTCTGCTAAGAAACTGTAATGATTTTACTGGTCACAAAGAAAAACACACAAGTTTGGTTCTGTACTTGTTTTCGCTTCTCTTCTGTCGAGGCAAGTGGTTAATTTACGCTATAAATTACCTCATTCAACAACGGACTACGATGCCGTTGAGACAGAACAAAATCAGTTAGCTTCACTTGGCTTCGTTTCCTTTACAAAAAAATAAGGATCCATATAAAATGTCGTGTTTTTGTGAATGTTAAAAGAGTACAGAACAAGATTGCTGGGGTGTATTTTCTTCCCTTCTCAGTAAATGTGCAGATAAAAGTACAATCTTGTAAAGACTAACTAATAAATTATTTGCATATCATGTTGTTATACCCTGTGTAATACCCTGAGTTATACCCTGTGTAACATTTTCCCTATATTTTCTCCAAGGCAGACTCAATGAAGTCTATTGATGAGAAATATTATATATTAAGCTTATATATTTTAGCTTTTGAATTTCTTTCTTTCTTAATATATTAATTTAGCCTGTTTTGAAGATGTACAATGTAAAACTGTAGATCTACCCTGTAGAAATTCTTCATTAAACCGTTATTATTATTTATTTTATTATTAATTATTATTAAAAGGCTGTATGCATTCTTATTTTTGAGAGGGGAAGTACACTATGCTGCTGTTATCCCCTTGATTATATTTTATAAATAGAGGTTATTAGTCGGCTAAGCATCGAATACGGCTGTGTATTTTTACGAGTCATTAAAGGCTCGCCAAAATACATGACGAGTAAAAATTCACAGCCGTATTAGACGCTTAGCCGACTAATAAATTGTTTATTATATATAGATACCATTATCTATATTATATCTATATTTTTTCATATTTTACTTTTTATTGTAATCAGTGCTTAGAACCGATTTGTATAAGCGCTTTATAAGTTATTATTATTATTATTATTATTTTGTCAAAGAAACTAGCTATTCTGGTGAAAGAAAAACAACAAATTACAGTGAAAACTTGGAAATCTCTGTACGAGCGCGCACTAGCCAAAACTGTAGAATTTCTCACGCTGATTGGTTAATTTTCATCACACGATTGTGCATGAATGATTGGAAAGCTAGTTTGAAGTAACTACACAAAATACGGTCCCATAGATTGACCAATCATGATTGAGCATTTTGAAATGAAAGTCGCGCATGCGCGGACATTTGGACCAATCAGCATCGGCCTAGAAATGGCTGTTACCAGAGCCTCCGAAGGGAGAAGGAACGACCGACCGAGGAGCTCGATCTGGGTACGAGAATGTTGTAAAGGTACTTGTGACATCACTGTCATGCGCAGGATACACCTCAACTCACCCCACATTGGAAATAGGTTTTGTAATTCGTAAGTAGGAAGCCGTAATGATATTCGCAACTTGCTGTCGGTGCCATGCAAAGGTCAATGATACGAGTAAATGAGACCTGTGTCAGTTCTATATCACAGTTATATAACTGATTAATAAAACATCAGTGTCTGTATCAGTGATATATAATGGTAATTGAACTGAGGCGATTACAAAATCGCAAGTTTGATTTCAGACCAAAATTGCACTCCACTGAGTTAAATTACCATTTAATTATATCCATTTTGAAATATAGAGTGCAAACCATATGTCCGTGAAATAGTACCATTACTAAATAGTACTAAATAGTGTTATCTCTATTGTTTTCTATTGTTTCATTGGTGCTATTTAGTACTAATTAGTTTGTACTGTTTCACGGACATATGGTTTGCACTCTACAATAACATGCACTAATACCCACAATACAAGATGGTCTGGGGGGGGGGGGGGGGGGGGGGGGGGGGGTCTACATGTCAGTTGTCAGTCAAATGTTTGGTCATTTGTCAGTTGTCAGTTAAATGTTTGCACTTACTAAAACTTGTGGAGAATACTTTTCGTAGCAGATACATAAGGAAAAAGGTTAACTTTTTTGAAAACGTGAAAAGAACGGCGTTTTTTTCGAAAATACCGTTTTTGTGACTTGGGCTACCTGTGGTCGTTATAATTTTCGTTCGCAAGACAAATACATGACAATTTAGATGTATTAGAAAAATGTATTTTCTGCCGACTTTCTTTTGGTTCAAGTACTTGTTATTTGTGTGGTTTTCTCATGTTTTGAAGCATTTTACTGCAGCTCAAATTAATTTAATTTGTGAAAAGTCTTCCGATACGGCAAAGTTTTTCAGTCGTGTTTTCAAGGTGTTTTCATCGATCTTTTGACAGCCAAAGTCTAGAACAACAACCTGTTGAGTAAGGTAATCTTTGATTGTTTTTTATTGTTTTATCGGCGTTTTTTACTCTTAGGTTGAAGTTTTTGTGACGATAAGTCGGCTTGTTTTACTTCAGTTCAAAAATCTCTGTTGAGTGTTGTTGCTTTTGAACGACTCTTCAAGTGGAATTATCGCTTGCTTTCTTTGACTACTACTGCAGTCTATCATATGTCGAATATTGAACAAACTTAAAATTAAAAGAATAACGTTCAATAAAATATATAACTTGTAATTTTTGAAGTGAAACTCGTGTATGGCTTGCGGGAAAACACTGGGCGCTTGCTCGATGAAATCTCTTCTCATTCAAGTTCTGCATAGCAACGAATTACCATGGCAACGAAATATGTTAGTCCACCCTTAATCCAGCATTGACTTTGATAACGTGGAAAGGAACTCGCTGTAGAATAATTCTGTGAAGTATTGATATTGGCTGCCATTTGGAGGATATTCTGTGAGATTGGCTGTAATGGCATTCTTTGCTGCTCGGTCATCGTACTGGATTTTGGAGCTTGATATCCACTGATGGCGTGAGATAATTATCTTCGTTGGAATTCGTCAACTTCATCGTAGTCATCTAATGAGGATTCACGAGCATGACCTGTATTTTCTTTGATGACCAACTTTCGTAAGTTTTGACACCAATGTTTATCTCATGCTGTGGTTTGTTATCTTTTTATCCGTTGTCAAGCAAGCTGCAATGGTCTTAGCTATTTTTCCTATCGTGGTCTCATCATACTGTTCCTGGCGTCCTCTCAGTCCGAGCTGCTTTGTCAAGTTCTTGAAATTGGTGTTGGTGTTGGTTAACACTCTGGCATTGGTATCTCCTAGCTCTCCCTTTGACCACAGTGTAGACTCTTCGTCTGGATTTAATGGCTGAGACTTGTTTGGCCTTTTTCGCTTTCCTTGCTGGCGCAGTGAGATGGCTTTTGTGTTCAGGATTTGCTGTGAATGTTGAAATTCTCGTCCCCTCACAATGCTCACTGGATAGTTATTCTCTTTAAGATGGCGTTCAATGGCACTTTGCATAATCTTCAAGGACTCTGGCTCGTAATCGTCACCATATTTGTGCTTGACTTCTGCATAAAATTGTGCAAGGACTTTGTCGAGAGCTGCGTGCGCCATGTTATTTATGTCGATCTCAAGATGACGAGATTCTCGCCAATTGTTGAAAACATAAAGCCACTATTTAGTTGAACGGCTTGTGTTCTTGTTGGTGACTACTGATTTCAGCTCAGAGATGTATTGGCTTGTGTACAAGGGAAAGCGTGATTTGTCTGGTTGAACTGGAACTGCTGTGCACTCGTTACTTGTTATTGTTTCAGTGGATGCTTCAAAATTAATCTCAGTCATTCTCATCTATGCTTTCTGCAGCTCTGAGGAGGATTTCGTCGTCAATAAAAAACGGCTGTAAGTCATCAATTTCGTCCATTTCTTGTAAAAGTACTGTCTTTCACCTGTCTTTCCCCAGAAAATCCCCTCAATATTTTTGTCATGCTTTGAAATGGCTTTATTTTTTTCTGTGCTCTGATTGGTCATAAGATATGTTTCCAGCAGTCTCATTGGTTGTTCAAATTGGTGCGATTTAAAACTCAAAATGGTGCGATTTAGACTCAAATGGTGCGATTTAGGCTGAAATCATGCTGTAGGGAACCGATCAGATTGCAGGATTTGCTAGTGATTTCAAAATGAATATAATTAAGACACTAATGCTTTATTAATCAGTGTCTTTATCGGAGTATATAGATCCATGCATGTAGCCGATTGGACAAACCTGGTTGGACCAATGAGGGTTTATCACGTAATTTCAAAACTTATAGGAGACATAGGACAAAAAAATGATTATCATAGCTGGAAAGAGCTCGTTGAAATGAGTAAAAATGTGAAGTTTGGAAAAGATCACTCCACAAATTGCGAAGAGATGAATTTTTGAAAATCGAAATTTTGTATGAAAACCTTTGTTGGTAAGCGTAAGTCTCCAAAGGTTTTCATATAAAATTTCGATTTTTGAAAATTAATATCTTCGCAATTTGTGAAGCGATCTTTTCCAAGCTTCACATTTTTACTAATTTCAACGAGCTCTGTCCAGCTATGATAATCATATTTTTGTCCTATGAGTTTTGAAATTACATGATAAACCCTCATTGCTCAAGCACTAGCCTGCGTAGCCAGGCTCTCTGGGGCAGGGAAAGGGGGAGGGGGTGGGGGAGATGGGTCTGGGGACGAGGAGGGGAGCGAAGAGGGGGGATTGGGGAGAAGGGAAGGGAATGAGAGCCTGCAAGCAAGGCCGGGTATTTTAGATAACCGCCTACTTTTAAACAACGCGAGATTGAATTTCACCAACCAATCAAATTGCGCCGGAAATGAGAGAGATTACAAGGTCAAGGGGCAATTCACGCGCAGAACCCCACAAAAATAGTAAATACTGGACAAAAATCCAAACTAAAACGCAACGAATTTTCTTTGGGATCGGTTCATCGGGCAGAATGAAGCGACACATCCGGGATATTTTTAGCCTCAAGGCCGCCGGATTCGAACTTTTTACTTCGGTGCACACGAGAAAATACAAAGAGAATGGCTCAAAAACGCCAAGTGTGTCGCAAAAGTGACTTGATTGAAGACGCTCTTTGATTTTTATCGCTTAGGTTTACACGGGCTTTGAAAGAAGAAATGATTATCTTAAATATTCATCTTTCAAAAATATGAAAAGTTGAAATTCACTGCTAGCAAAACCGTAGTGAAAATGAGCTATTTTACGATATTATTGGCTGGGGATTTGTTCTTGGTAAGATTCTCTCATCTTCTATTTGGTCAATCGCTTAGGTTTTACTTGCATATTATTCTATGAACTGCACTCTATCTTCCAACCTAATTTTATTGAAATTGGTCAAATATTTCTACTAGCAAAATTGAAAAATCTAGGTAGACCTTATTCTTAGACCAAATTACATACTAATGAGCACATTTGATGGGCTTTCAAATTTGCCGCCGAAACCGTAGCTCCGCCTCTGGGCATAACCAGGTGATTAAGGCATTGTTAAGGGTGATGACTCTGAAAACAATACCCAGAACATTGGCTTAACTCGAGTAATCGAGTTGGTACTCCGTCTGTTATGAACCTAAATAAAATGACCGGCTAAGTGAACACTAATTTGATATGAATGATATACTAACTGCGATTTCCAAAAACAACTCAGCGTCAAACGAATGGTAGTTGTGTGTTCCTTGTCATAACCATAAACCTAAGGATGATATTTGTTGTGAGCTTTTTACTATGTCCTTTATATTCATGTTCTCTGAGCCGCAAAAAAACAACAACAACACAACAGCAAATGTTTATAGCAACAGCCAATCACATCTTGGCGCTATTGCTTTAGCAGCGTCCAAGTATTCTAATGAAAACATAGAATGCATTCAGTATCTACAATCGCTTCTAAACCTTCTACTGTAAACACTAGCAATTTCTCAAAACTTTTTTAAAACGACATGGCGTCTCAACAGGAAATGCAAGGTAATGATCGACAGCTCTCTTCAGAGCTCTTTGGAAAGTCGATCAACCTTGCATTTTTCAACATGTCAGCTCCTTTTCACAATCTCTATTATTCGTCAACTAGAATGACTTGATCTCAGTAAAGTGTCCCTTATAAACACAAGCCGAGTTGAAACTTTATCCTTCGGTTTTCGTCGTACACATTGAAAACGCATCAGAAACTGACTTAGAAAGTTAAAGTGTAAGTTGCAAGCTTCCAAATGGTATAAGTTTTCTTAGGTTATGTGTGTTATTCGTAGAATGACTTGATCTCAGTCTTGTCGGCTACCTTAGTAAAGCGTCACTGATAAACACAAGCCGAGTTGAAACTTTATCCTTCGGTTTTCGTCGTACACATTAAAAACGCATCAGAAACTGACTTAGAAAGTTAAAGTGTAAGTTGCAAGCTTCCAAATGGTATAAGTGTTCTTAAGTTATGTGTGTTATTCGTAGAATGACTTGATCTCAGTCTTGTCGGCTACCTTAGTAAAGTGTCCCTTATAAACACAAGCCGATCGAGTTGAAACTTTATCCTTCGGTTTTCGTCGTACACATTAAAAACGCATCAGAAACTGACTTAGAAAGTTAAAGTGTAAGTTGCAAGCTTCTAAATGGTATCAGTTTTGGCTTAAGTTATGTGTGTTATTCGTAGAATGACTTGATCTCAGTCTTGCGTCACTCAATGACAGATTCCCTTGAAGACATTGGATCATGCAGTTCAGTTATTTTTTTAAAGTGCCAAGTTCAAAAATTTTCAGTATCAAGTGAATCTTATGTTATTCTCTAATAAACATCGAATCGAAAAACGTAAAGAAACGTAATTCTTGTAAAGACTGTTGTGTCGTTATTATCGGCTTTAGAAATATTTATACATAAACAAGTCAATAGTTATGCAATAAGTTTTTGTAGCCGGGGCGCAAGGTTGTAATTTGTTCATCAGAGATTTAACGACCATAGGGAATTTTACGTTCCCCAAGCAGTAAGATTGACAGCTGTCAAAACGTAGGCTGGGAATACCGTAGTCCCTGAAGTGATAGTCGTTAACCAATCAAAATCAACGTAGTCAATCATCCATACTAATTATTCCAACTGCTCGCATTTTAGCGTCAGTAAGTAAATGTCGCCGAAAACAATAGCATTCTGCCCGATGTAAAGTCAAGAAGTAATAATTTACACGTTATTTGAGTTTAAATAAAGGTGTCTATCTATCTATCTATAAAGCCGTAACTCACGTTCAAGGACTATTAAAACCACGATACAAGCCAAACGGTTGAAGATATTCTGGGCAAGTCATCAGCAAGGTATTAAACCCAGAGTGTTCATTTGGCTTCAATGGTGAAATCGCCACAACACGGCCATGTCTGTTCTCCGTTTTAACGCTAGTAAAAGCCCGGGCCGGTAAAAGCTTGAAAATTTCGAGTTTTTCCGAACGTACCCCGTGGGAGTACTCCAAGCACATCTTTTCATCTTTTCTTTAATCACATGTCACTTTGGTCAATTTAGACCAATAGAAATTCGCGGCCGTGGGTTATCAAAAAACCCAGGGCTTGCTTGCAGGCTCTCATTCCCTTCCCTTCTCCCCAATCCCCCTCTTCGCCCCCATCGTCGTACCCAGACCCATCTCCCCCTCCCCCTTTCCCTGCCCCAGAGAGCCTGGCTACGCAGGCTACTCAAGCACTATTAATGAGTTTGCTAATAGAAGTAATACCATGGCACTGAGGGATATTAGTGACGGCCTACGGTCTCGGGACTTCCACTAACCCTCCCTCGGCTTCGGGGATATTTAATCACTAATATCCCAAAGGCGCCATGGTATTAGTTTGTAATACCATGATCACCCGGGAAATGGACAAAAAAACGCAAAGGAGAATATATTATAGTGTTTTGTGAAAGAGTCTTGATTAGACTGTACTCTGGGGAATGCTTCATGTTGCACATCTTTATTTCATTTACACAATGAAAGAGTCTAAATTAGTTAGTAGACATATCAGAAATGGAGGAAGGCTTACGCCGAAGTGGAGCATACTGAAAAACGGAGAAAATTGCCAAAAATTATAATACGTCGTGTGAAAAAAATAAGTGAAATAGAATATCCTTTGCATTGGTCTTTTGTAGATTTCCTTCTGTTTTGATATTCAGAACATCGTTAACGCATGCGCAATTAAGCATAACATGTCCCACACGTCTTGAATGCTTGAGTCATCTCAAGTAGAGAGCGATTAATTACTCTTTGGTTTACTCTTGGGTCCCAATGACACCTGGTGTATACGAGGGACTGACTTGCATCCTCATGAATAGTAATGAGGGATAATTAGTCTAAATGTCCCTCTTGAATATATTATTGATTTCCCTCATGAAATTTGGTCTAAATTTCCCTCATTACTATTCATGAGCGATGCTTGACTTAGAGCTTTCGCGAGGGATGTTCGATGTTAAATGTCCCTCGTGGAACAATGAAAACAGAGGTGATCATGGTATTATGGGTAATTAATTAATACTATTTTTAAGTTTCCTAACAAAATATGAAGCACATTTTTTTACAAACAACAAACGTAAGACTCTGCCAAATATTTCTACCAACTTTGCTGGCGTGAACCCGCAAAATCTTCGATTATTTAACTAGTATACCCAATGGGAAGGGAGTGCTTTTATGCGGGTAAGAACAGAAGGGAGCTGATTTGTCTGAGATGATTTTGCATAGGGATGTAGTCGTCCTTCTTTTCCTGAAAGGTTTGTAGGCATGTGGCTGGAAGGCATGCAAGCTCTAGACGCTCTACTATTAGCCTGACTTCTTAATAAAGCTTTTTGGATATTTGTATCGCGCGTCGTACACCCGGCCGTACAGTAGTTGTAGCTAATAAATAAAAATAACTTGCTATTTAACGTGTCAGTGTTTATTGCAGTACTGCTAGTGGGGACACGACTCGTACACTCACTTCTTACTACATTCTACACCAGGGGCGTACCTACTTTTCTGAAATTGTTTTTTGTTTCATTTTGTGGCTTGAGGAAAAACATTTTTATCAAAACCTTTTACTCAATTTTTGTTTCAACCCCAAAAAGCCAATTTTCCCAAAATGTTTAATCAAAACTCTTCAAAGATTCTGCAAATTAATGCAGTGTTACTACGAAACTGCAGTCAGTTAAAATTATGAAGGTATGCAATTTTATAATTTGCAATATTTTTTATCTCTTAACATAGTATTTATTTAGTTTTAGTATATATTATTAGTGTATTTATTTTAGGGCCTCTATTGATAACAGTTTTTTACAGCTTTGTAAATACTGATTGAGCTACCCTGTGTAAATAAAGGCATCTATCTATCTAAGTTGACAACCATAATTTTCGCAATTTGTAACTGACCACTAGTATCCTGTAGTATCAATGCCTTTGCCATATGTATACAGCTATTTCAAAAAAGGTTGATGAAGGTTTTGTTGCATCTTGCATGTTGCATGTTGCATACCAAGCCCGAAATGCACTATGGACGATGTGAATGGAGTCAGCGAAATGCCGCAACAATATGGACTCTGGGAATTTTCCCAAACTTTATCTTCGCAATATGAAGCCGGCATATGTTCTTCTGTATGTGCATGCAGACATTGTTTACATATGATCCACAATACATTTCGGGCTTGGTATGCAACATGCAAGATGCAAGATGCAACAAAACTGGCACCAACCTTTTTTGAAATAGCTGTATACAGAATATACGGCAAGGATAATGTTTATCTAGATTACTTTATTAGTTACTTTATGTTTGTTTATATTCAATCATACTGAGACGATCGAACTACATTACTCATATCAAACTTATGTCCTGCATCATTGAACATTTGCTCCTGTTGGGACACAGTATCACGCGGACAACGTTTTTGAATGCGCTTGTGCAAGATGAAATTATTGAATTACAAATGTACTTTGTTTACTATTAAAAGCACGTTTGAGGCCCGATTAATCGAGCAATTTGTTCTTTGGCCGCTAAATAAAGCATTTCTCAATTGATCTTTTTCCGCCTTTGACAATGTGTAAATTAGAAGTATAAAAGAGGATGCTATAGAGCTGCATATGTTTCCTAAACAGGGGAAAATATATCACAAATTCGAACTTCAGACCTATTGATCTTGTGTGTAAATATTAGAAATTGCCTTCAAAAACGTCCTTTCCGAGCCATAATTTATTTGTCTATGTAGCTTCTACATACAGACCGGGATAAAGAGCACCAATATAATGTTCACGATTACCAAACAAAGAGTTTTAGATTTCATTTTGCCACCGCTTAATTATATCCAATATACATGTATTTTATATCAAAACGCGCGTATCATTACAGAGCATTTGAATCTGGCGGTAGGTTTTTGATTGACACAATTCCCAAAGAATTCAAAGGGTTTTTGTGTGTAGCGTATCTAACGCTCTCCCATATCTCTTCAGAGATTTCAGTTCGATCAATTTTGAAGAAACGGAAAGTGCCACCTTCAAACCTCTTTATTTGTGCTTGAATTGCCAGCTTATTCATTCCTTACATATTCGTCTTTTATATTCCGTTGGTAGGTTTTTGATTTGTATTTTAACAATGCAGTAAAAAGCAAAAATGTATCAAAATCATGCTGTTTTTCGCCTAAACAAGACTCGCCTCATCTGCATATGTGAAACAATGACCTTTTGTATAACATAAGTTTGATATGCATAGCCCCGTCAGATCATATAGCCCTTATGCCGTTTGAAATAGACAAACTAAAACCTTTACAGTTCAAATTGGAAAGAGTACTTCAAAATACACAAAATTGGAAAGTTGGGTTATTATAGACCTAATATTCGAGAAGTTATTACGGATCAAAAACAGTGGTTTTTTTTTACAATATCAAAGTACTCATAACTTAATCGTAGGAATTTAATATTTCACCTTCATATGAAACTCATAGACTAACTTTCTTGGAGCATTTGCTATCATTTTGAACCCTTTTGCTACTTAAAACATAAATGTTCAGACCCCTGTGCAGCTATTATGCTAATAATCATATTCATTTTGAAATCACTAGTAAATCCTGCAATCTGATTGGCTAAAAATGGTGCGATTAAATCATTAATTGCACTATTTTGGATCATTAATTGCACCAATTTTTTTTATTTTTTTATTTTCGCACAGAAACTCTAATTTTATTAAATTCAAACGATTCTTCATAAAAAGTAATTCGTAATTTAGAATGAAAGAGTTGTATTTTAGGCATCAAAATTATTCTTATTATTGCAACTTACCACCTAAATATAACGAGTGTATTTGAAAAGATTTCAAAATGAATATGATTAATAGGTAATTGAACTTCGTGTCGTGCAATTTTGGTCTGAAATCATACTCGTGATAACAAATTGCACTCCCGCTACGCGGTCGTGCAATTTTGTAATCACTCGTATGATTTCAGACCAAATTGCACTCCACTCAGTTCTATTACCATTACTTAGCAGCGGCCATTTTCGCATAGGGTCTCAACACCGCCATAATGGCAGATAAATGGGATGCCTCAAACGGGACCTCATTAATATAAAACAATAGAACGGTGCAGTAACACAATAGATAATAATAATAATAACTTTATTTATATAGCGCTTTTACATGGACAACTTACAAAGCACTTTACAACTGATACAACTAAAATAAACGTAATCATAATCCAAAAATATATATACCTAAATCTTAAACCTAATCCTAAGTGTTAAAAATAGAGTTCTATTGTTTGGTCGGCCAAGGGCTGTTTGGGTTATGGAAACAAGCCTCTATATCAAACCACTAGTCCTATTTCTACAATTATGTCTATAACACTGCATGTTCTTCAACATTTGTCGGTCCGGGCTTAAAGCTGAAAAATGCCCAGGAACGCGCCTGTACACACCCAACACTCATCTTACTCTAGCTATTTATACTTGCACAGTTTGAAACATAAGTAGTATTTACAGAATATCGGCAGTGAGATCCGAGCAGCAGGCGACTAATTTAGCTGTCTCGTGGTGAACCTTTTGCTTATAGTAAATCCCGTTCTCATTTCTAGAAATTCCTGATCGGAAAAGCACTATACTTGATACAGCTTCAAGCACCCTTTCTCCTTGTGGGATCGACGAATTGAAGCATCTTATTTGACGCCAATTATAATCTGCGCATGCGCTCCAATAAAAAGTACTTTTCGTGTATGTTTCCTTGTATGTTTCTTTATATGTTTGTATGATTGAAGAGTGAATATCGTGGGAATGAGTGTTATGGTTTGGTTTGGATTTATGGGGGTTTGGTTGGGTGGAGAGCCTTGTATTGCAGGGGACTTCGTGTCTAGTGTTCTTTACTTGCCTTTTGGCGAATTGTAAAATAAATAAGTCAATCAATCAATGAAAACCCCGTGTGAATCGTAAAGAATATTCTACTTCTTGTACTGTTTTGTCTTGAGACTCAGGGATACTATTGTTTCTATGCAATCATTTTGAATCTATTCAACTTTGAGGTCTGAGTCCCATATGTTCATGAATAATTTCCTACTAAACCTTTCGTGTGATTATACTTGATTAAGAAATAGAAAATATTTCTTAATATAAGATTGTCATTTTCCGAAAACCTCGTCAAATATTAAATAAGACTACGGTCCTCTGGATGTATATGGCTTATAGAGGGTTTGCACGATCACATGCCGGCAGCCATCTCAGTCAGTGATAGGGAGCAGGATAAGGAATACCTTTCCCTAAAACATTGAATTCTTTCTCTTTAATTGTCGGTTCCAGTCCCATGTCATGCCTTCCGGCACGTGATCGTGCAAACCCTTTAGTATTGTCTCCGTTCTCGGTATTCAACGACTCTCGCTCACATATATACAGCCCTTTGCCAAAAAATTACGTCATATCCAAACAAATCAACATATCGGGTACATTGTGGGTAATTAAATAAAGCGGTTTGCAAAGTTTCAGTTTTACGTTTGTTGTTTGTTAGCGGTTTCTGCTGTTTTTATGCAATTACCCATAATTGTTTCCACGCACTTACCGTGGGATGTTCTTTTATTTGTCGTTCCAGAACACAAACCTGATCAGATTTTATCACGTGATCTAGTTTCTCCTTCACGTCGCCGATCACGTGATGCCTTGTATACTTATCAAGCTCCCACACCGACATGCACAGTGTCTTTTCCTTCATATCATTGAATGCAATATCAAACTGAAATGTTTCGTTGAATTCTGGATTTAGTGTTTTTCTTAAGATCTTTGTCTGTGCTTTATATTGTTGTTTGTCTTCAGGTTGGATGTGTAGCCTGACGTAGCAATCTACCGTGTCCCAAAAGTCACGTCCTACAACATTACATCCTTGGATTATTGTTACGACCAACTTTTGAGTGCTTTGCTGATATTCGAGAGAAAACTTCAGCATTCCTTTTTCTCTCTTTGGGTTCATGAAACTTGCGCTTCTCACTTTGAAAGGTTCAAACATAGACGACAGTTCTTCTCTTTCACAGTCGCCACACTTAGAGTGTCTTTTCCATGGATATCTGGTTGCCTTGGTGATTAGGGAGTCGTCTTTGTAGACTGGATTTCTGAGTCTTTTTATTTTACACACCATACAGATAATCATCAGAATTAAAATGCCCAATGCCCCACTGACTATGCCGAGCTTGGCTTCCTCTGTAAGGCTCAGCATCAATCACTCAAGTAGAACGCAACAATGAGTTGAACTACAAAATAAGCGTTAGTACAGTATTCAGTTTCTGAAAACATGTGTATGGACGCTCAGCTTTGGCTTACTTGCAGCTAATTTGTCATGATTGGTGTGTGGCACACCAAGGTAACTCAAGGGAGATCAGATGTCTTGGTGACGGAAATACAGTGAAACCCGGTTAATACGGACACCATCGGGACTATGAGTTTCGATTCGTCCGGGAGAGAACAACATGTCGGTAATAACAGGGTGTCCGTATTAACCGGGTGTCCGTAAGGCCGGGTTCCACTGTATGTATGTCCTATAATATGATGGGTATTGGAAGGCTACAAATCGAGACATTTTTTGTTTTGTTTTCAAAATAAAACGTTCGGCACGTGAATATGCAAATTAGCTCGACATTTTAAGATCCATTCGTGAAAAGAAGATTGACTCGAAAAAGGTAGTTAGAACACCTAAATTGGCCTTATTTTCACTCCAACAACTGATATGCATGCCTGCTGATTATCGAAGTTTAAGTTTTGAAAATCCAACAAAATTGACCGGAATTACGGCAAGTCAAAGTGATCCAGATTTCTATAAATTTTGCCGAGTTTGTCCCAATTTACAATGGAGGACGACAGCGTGAAGTGGCTTATTGAAAACGCTGATTATTTTCATCGAAAGCGCTCTCCACAGTGGAGACAATCGTGTTATTATAGTCACGCCTAGTGTAATATAATAATAATAATAATAATAATAATAATAATAGTAATAGTAATAATAATAATAATAATAATAATAGTAATAGTAATAATAATAATAATAATAATAATAGTAATAGTAATAATAATAATAGTAATAATAGTAATAGTATTAATAGTATTAATAATAATAATAATAATAATAATAATAATAATAATAGTAATAGTAATAATAATAATAATAATAGTAATAGTAATAATAATAATAGTAATAATAGTAATAGTATTAATAGTATTAATAATAATAATAATAATAATAATAATAACTTTATTTCTCAAAACAAATTACAAATAAGAGATAAAAAAATAGATAAAAATCCTTATTTACAAAATTTAAAATGACCGCTTGGATTGTTCAATAACAATTAACTAATGATATTAAAATACAAACAATAAATATGAATAATATAATATAGGCAATATATATATATATATAAAAAGAGAAAGATAATAATAATAATAATAATAATAATAATAATAATAATAATAATAATAATAATAATAATAATAATAATAATAATAATAATAATAACAACAATATGCGAAGTTCGAGACAGATCGACACGTGTTCCATTCCAACATGGCCGCCAGTGGATTGTTAGGCCGAGTTGGCGAATTCAACTCGGAAAGAGAGACTTTTACTTCCTATGTGGAGAGGAATGGAGATGTTTTTTTTATGGCAAATGGCATTTCAGAAGTACTAGGTGAAGATAAAGAGGCAGTCAATCGTGTGGTTAGAGAAAAGAAACGTGCTATTTTCCTGACTGAGATCGGACCTGAAGTTTATGCCACTCTGAGTAATCTATGATTAGTGCCAGCGAAACCAAGAGACACTCCTCTGTCTGACATCGTGCAAGCACTAGAGAAGCACTACAACCCACCTCCATTGGAGATAGCAGAAAGTTTTCAGTTTGGGACTTACCATCAGAAACCAGGCCAATCAATCGGTGATTTTATTGTGGCGAAACTGTCCATACATTGTAATTATATATGGAGAATTCCTCAATCGAGCGTTGAGAGACCGCTTTGTGTGTGGACTTAATAATGTCAAGATACAGAGTACTGAGAAGCTGTTGAACACTGAGAAACTCACGTTTGACCGAGCTTGTAAGATTGCAAAATCAATGGAGATAGCAGAGACCCAAGAATTCCACCTTTCTAATTCTACTGTAAGTGATCACCGCCGAGGGACGGTGAATAAACTTAAGGTAATTCCTTAGTTTTGCACTGCGCAATTCTACTGCGCATATATTATATAGCGTGACGTATTGCGTGATCTATTACGTGAAATAATAATTTGGTGTTGAAAAACACTGCGATACACCGAAACTATGGATTTTGGATTAAAGAAAAAGAACAAGAATTGTGAAAAAAATGGCAAGATAGTGGAGGATTATGTTGTGCTTTTGAATACAATTTTAGTTGAAGAGCGCGCGCTGGGTTTTAGTTAAACAAATTTGTTAAGGATCATTTGGGGAAAGTCTTTAAACCGATTTTTTTCCGAAAGAAACACGGTGACCATCATTTTTTATTGTATATTTTATTTACACTACCGATTTCACATCTTTTGTTTAAAAATAATAATTCAATTTGGGAAGTAAATGTTTTTCGCGTTTTCCGTGTCATTTTCTCGATTTGCATACGAAAATGGAAGGAAATTCGGTCATTCCTTTGTCAAAACCCGGCTTGTAAATGACTCAATTGGTAAAACTGTTATGAAATTTTTGGTACATCACCTTTGTTAAAATGGTGTGATTGAAAAAACGGTAAATCGGTTGCAGAAAAGCACTCACACAATTTTTTTCAGCCGTTTAACACTGTGACACGATATGCGATTGCTTTGAGTCGATTTTGCTTATACCGCATGGTCTATTCTGACCAATATTACAGAATCAAGCGCGGTGACCCCCATGTTTTTTTACTTTTCTGATAATAAAAACTCAAAAACAATTCACCTGCAAAATTTCAGCGATTTTTCAATTTGGGAAGATATACTGAGGAATTACCTTAAAACTGGAAAACAGAACAATGATGAACAATCATTGGTGAGATCATCAGGTGTGGTGGGAAACATGCCGCACATAGAAATTTGGAGAGGAAATATAGTTTTTATTATTATTACCACTTTTCGCGGGTAACCTGAAGGATGGTGTAAGAAGGGCTCTAGGTATTACCAATCGTCGAGATACTGGTCAACATAGGATCTGGAATCGTCCTCATAATCCAACTGATGGTTCTGATGGTCTACGTTGGAGTGACGTCGTCAAAACCAAAACTAATCAACCAAACGATGTATCAAGTAAATCAGTCATGAGTGAAGTTCAACACCAGCTTTTGGACTTAACTTCTATGATAAAACACTTAGTTCAAACGAATGTCAATTTTCAGGTTCCACAACAGCGCGTTCTGTATCCTTCTATGCCCACAGGATTAGTTTACAGTGGTACTCATTTTGCCCCTCCTACCCAGTAAGTAAAGTAGTTGTTTTAGGTTTTCCTTTTTTAGCTTAGTTGATTGTTAGTTTTTAGTTGTTGTTTTTTATTTTATTATTTTATTTTATTGCACAACTTATAATCTTACAGTACAAATACGAGTACAAATATGACAGCGTATTACACGTTTTAGAATTCGGACACGTCAATTTTGCGCGCGCGCGCTCAGTTTGTTTCTTGTTTTGTCCGGTCGCAAATAAAAAGAAAGAGAAAAAGACGTTTGTTTTTTGTTGTCGTATAATAAACAATTTATTACACGGGTAGTTGTGTAATACGGCTGGATATTTTTACTCGTCTGTTTGTATTTTGACTCGCCTACGGCTCGCCAAAATACGGCACGACTCGTCAAAATATCCAGCCGTATTACACAACTACCCGTGTAATAACCTCTATTTATTTTATTGTTTTTAGACTGTACATAGAGGTTATTACACGGGTAGTTGTGTAATACGGCTGGATATTTTGACGAGTCGTGCCGTATTTTGACGAGCCGTAGGCGAGTCAAAATACAAACAGACCAGTAAAAATATCCAGCCGTATTACACAACTACCCGTGTCATAAATTGTTTATTATACGACAACAAAATTAACAAAAAACAAACGTCTTTTTCTCTTTCTTTTTATTTGCGACCGGACAAAACAAGAAACAAACTGAGAGCGCGCGCAAAATTGACGTGTCCGAATTCTAAAACGTGTAATACGCTGTCATATTTGTATTCGTATTTGTACTGTAAGATTACAAGTTGTGTAATAAGGGTGGTTATTCTCTATTTCCGTTAAGAATGTCAGTTAATAGCCGTAATTTTCTGAGGTTTTGCTCTTGGAATATTGAAGGTTTATCAGGAAAGATCAATGATTCTGATTTTCTTTCCACAATAGGTCAGTTTGACTGGATTTCATTTCACTGGCAGAAACTTGGTTAACTCAGGATAACTGTGATTTGAATCTTGATGGGTTTTTTGATATTCTTCGTGTTTTTTTCGCATATCCAGTCTTGATTTCTTTAGCCGTTTTCAATTTCACGGCCGAATTCAAATATTTTGAAAATTGATTTCACGTGTGCTGATTCAAGAATTCAGAATTTCATTTTTTTTTTAATGAATTATATTTTGCAACAGCGAAAAATTTTCGGGATTCAGATATCGGATCTCATTAAAAAACCATACAGATTGGCATTTCCAGAACTTGTTAGAGAGAGCAACATATTGGAAAGACAATTTTAATGACTTGAAGAAAGTTTATCCAAAAGAACAGTTGAGGGGGGGGGGGGGGGGGGGGGGGGGTGGGGGGTTCTGTTGACGCTAAAGAGTATCTTGGGTGATCTATAGAATACCTTTTAAATAGGAGCGACGGAGGGAGGGTGGGAGGGTGGGAGGGAGGGAACGACGGAGGGCCGGAGGGAAGGGCGGAGAGAGGGAGGGACGGAGGGAGGGAGGAGTGAGTAGTTCCATGTCTTCACGTGACAATTAATTTGGCGCCACTTTTGAATCAAAATGGACGACGTAGTTGAAGACAACCTCGGGAACCCAGGAGTATATTCTGTCGCTCGTTACTGGCTTCAAAATGGCGGCTGTCCTATTCAAACCAGAATATACTTGATACTGATTGGTCGACCTTCCTATACACTGTAAAACCGGATTGGTTAAATCAACCAATTTAAATGGTTATAACCCAATGCAATTTTAAATAATTAATGGGTTAGATTGTAACCATTTTGAATTTGGTAAAAAGTACCAATAACAAATGGTTCAAATAACCAATTATTAAATGGTATATTAAGCATACCCATTTTAATTGGTCACTATAACCAATGATGAAATGGTAGATCTTTCAACCAAGATAAATTGGTTAAAAGTACCAATAACAAATGGTCCAAATATAACCAATTATTAAATGGTATATTAAGCATACCCATTTTAATTGGTTACTATAACCAATGATGAAATGGTAGATGTTTCAACCAAGATAAATTGGTTGAAAGTACCAATAACAAATGGTCCAAATATAACCAATTATTAAATGGTATATTAAGCATACCCATTTTAATTGGTTACTATAACCAATGATGAAATGGTAGATGTTTCAACAAGATAAATTGGTTGAAAGTGCCAATAACAAATGGTCCAAATATAACCAATTATTAAATGGTATATTAAGCATACCCATTTTAATTGGTTACTATAACCAATGATGAAATGGTAGATGTTTCAACCAAGATAAATTGGTTGAAAGTACCAATAACAAATGGTCCAAATATTTAAACCCATTATTAAATGGTATATTAAGCATACCCATTTTAATTGGTTACTATAACCAATGATGAAATGGTAGATGTTTAATTTCAACCAAGATAAATTGGTTGAAAGTACCAATAACTAATGGTCCAAATATTTAAACCCAATTATTCAGAAATCAGTGGTACTTTTAACATACCCATTCTTATTGGTTACTATGACCAATAGTGAAGTGGTTATTTTTCAACCAAGAATCAATGTGTTACATTAAAAAGTACCAATATGAATGGTGCATACACTAATGGAATTTATTTGGAATTTCCGGAGTCAACCCTGAATAGACTTTTTAAAACGTTCGATATTTTCGACGAAAACCACGACATGCAACATTTTAACGTGCTCCCTTGCATGAGCTTCACATTTATATTCAGATTGAGAATACCTTTGTGTAATATACATGTAAACAAGACGCTCAATGAGCGTTCACTCGGGCATTGTGAAAAGGAAAATGTCAGTTGTTCGAGGAAGTACTTGAAAATGAATGCCAGTTGGTTGAAGAACAAGAACAATGTCAGCTGCGCGAGGAGAGACCTGACAATGACTGACAGTTGCGTGACGAGGGAGACTATGTATATACATGTATGTGTCGAGTTCATTTGATTTGCCTTTGAGTTCATTTGATTACCTTTTGACTTTGAGTTCAATTGATTTGATTTTGATGAGTTTGTGTAAAGGCCCCCTCTCTAGCTTCAGATCCCGAAACGTCGAGTTTGGAATATCGAGTTCGGGTTCGAGTTACGGTTCGAACGTCGAATAAAACAAGGACATCTTCTTCAATACAATATAATTTCTCTGACGTCATGACAATCAGTGACAGTTGAGTGACGAGGGAGACTATTAGTCCGGTGAGTACGAACATGATACGTCTTGAGGTTGCATAGGTCAGATGGTTCCGATAACGGCCTCGCGTTTGTTTAAAAAAAAATAATATTTTAAGCGAGCTTCTAGTCCTTTTACCACTTCTAGTCATTGAACGATGAACTAGAATCCTGACCTTTTAATAGCTTGAAGATCTACAGCTGCTTTCAAAACTAAGATTCATAATCTACTTGAGTCCTGTGTCTCCTTTATCTTTTCAAATCTGCGGAGTAATCTTGAAACTCCGGATACGATTAAATACGTCGCATACTCGTCATTTTGAAGCCGAACAAAACTACTACTACTACTACTACTACCGAAATCCGCATTTTCTAACTCGGGCGGCCTGCGGCCTGGGCCCGAGTAATAACAAACATTCCATAAGTGTCTTGTTGAATCAGTTATAGTTTACGATCCTATTGAGATTGTCCTCAGCTTTACCTAAAGACCCTAAACATATCTGTAAAATATAATGGTAATCAAATAATATTTCTAGAATGGTAAAATATCCAGAATTGAACTTGCGAACAATAATATTGTCATTTTAAAACTCGTGTTACTCGGCCAAATGAATCTTATTGATTTTAAAAGGATTAAAGGATTAAAGGATTTACCTTATTTGGAAAGCTGTCGTGTAGAGCTTCACTGTGATTGGCTAGCAATGTCTAATTTGAATTTTAGGCGGGCAAAGATTCATACCGCCATTCTGTTTCACGTTGAACGTTGCAAGACAGAATAAGTGACTTTATTTAGTGAAATAATCGACCATTTCTACTATGAAATGTCCTGGAATTGTTGTGGAACAGTTCATGTATGTGTTAGGATATGATTACGGCCAAAACCTGAAGCGAGGAACAAGGAATTACACTTCGTTTGCGAGGTAAGATCAGTTGACTACTCGTGTAGACTGCAAAACTTCGAGAAGATGAAGTTTGAACGAGTCGTTGCATGGGCCGCGAGAAAACGAATCATATGTATTCTCTTGTGGCCCCTACGACTCGAACGAACTTCAACTGTTGTCCACGGTGTTTAGCGAAGAATTAGGAGCTGTTTTGCAGTCTACTAAGCCCTTATATTCCTCGTGATAAGTTAACTTTTAAAAGCTAAGCTTATATAAACGAAACCTTGATTCATTCTTGACTTTACCTTATAGTTATACCTTTATCAGCGGTTTCTTATCAGCCTCTGTAACAAAACTTGATGGATGCTAATACATGTACTGATTATACATTATATTCCTGCGAATGAAGCCAGTGTAAAAACATGGAAGTTATTCTTACAATATGAATCTGATCAGTGATTTGGCCATTAATTTGTTTTCACTCGCAATATATGACATTCTTGTCGATCAGGAGCCGTCGTTATATCAAGGCAAGTGATCCTTGCCTTCTGGTATATGCCTGGCTGAGGTTGTCTTATGGACAGCCTTGCTTGGTGCTCACATCTGTTCTTTGAGATTGTTTTTGTGTGTGTGTCAATTGAAAATATACTGAGTGTTTATCTGCGAGTTGTATTAGCAACATGTAATTCCACTGGCTTAATAATAATTATTGCTACTTCTTATTTCATTCATTTTCAATTTTTATATTATCATTATTTATGTTATATATATATTATATTATGGGCCTAGATGCAAATTACTTTGTAATTCTTGTTATTACCCAATAAATTGTTATTTATTTATTTATTCAAATAATAGGTTATTCATATATTTATGTGAAGTCAGTGTAATAACATGGTGAACGCTATTCTTACTACAGTAAGTTTGTAATTCTGATTTGGCCATTTTCTTATCACTCGCAATAAGACATTCTTGTAAATCAGGAGCCGTCGTTATATCAAGGCAAGTGACCCTTGCCTTCTGGTATATGCCTGGCTGAGGTTGTCTTATGGACAGCCTTGCTTGGTGCTCACATCTGTTCTTTGAGATTGTTTTTGTGTGTGTGTCAATTGAAAATATACTGAGTGTTTATCTGCAAGTTGTATTAGCAACATGTAATTCCACTGGCTTAATAATAATTATTGCTACTTCTTATTTCATTCATTTTCAATTTTTATATTATCATTATTTATGTTATATATATATATTATAGATGCAAATTACTTTGTAATTCTTGTTATTACCCAATAAATTGTTATTTATTTATTTATTCAAATAATAGGTTATTCATATATTTATGTGAAGTCAGTGTAATAACATGGTGAACTCTATTCTTACTACAGTAAGTTTGTAATTCTGATTTGGCCATTTTCTTATCACTCGCAATAAGACATTCTTGTAAATCAGGAGCCGTCGTTATATCAAGGCAAGTGATCCTTGCCTTCTGGTATATGCCTGGCTGAGGCTGTTCTTATGGACAGCCTTGCTTGGTGCTCACATCTGATTAATTGGAATTGTTTATATGTGGGTTGATTGCTTTGAACTAAAGTTGAATTTGGATTAGTAACATGTTATTCCACTGGCTCTGCAGAAAGCTATTTTTGTAATTCTTCATGCAGCTGTTATTACATTGTTTCCAGTTGATGGCAGAGAGCAGTTATCCCAGTTCAAGTCACAGTGTACATGTACCAATCGATCAATCAATAAATGGTCTTTAGTGTAGCCGCCTATGCATTCTGTACATGTACATGTAGCTTGTATCAGTATATAGTATCAGTAAAACTCATTTTCAAATGAATATTTCAGCAAAAAAAATATTTTGTTTTAGTGACTTTTACCTAAAAGTTGTAATTTTGTTAAAATGACCATTTGGGAAAATGGTAAAATGGTTATAAATTCTACCCATTTTCAAATAAATATTTCAGCAGAAAATATATGGTGTTTATTAATGTTTTTTAAAGTTACTATAGCTAGAGAAAATGATATGATGTAATAATTGTTTCCAAATAATTAATTGCAGTAAATTTGTGAGTTAAATTTGGTTAAAATGACCATTTGCAGAAACTGTTTATTTCAACCAATTATTTCTAACCTAAAATAAATGGTTGAAATAACGTGATTAACCTATTATAAATTGATTACCTCAGATGCATCATAGGTACAATTTTAAATAGATTGAAATGACTCATCAGATTTGGTTAAAACTACCAATTTACCTGGTTGATATAACCATTTTCTAAATGTGCATTCTACCTATTGGTAATTGGTCAAAACTACCAAGAAATAAATGGTTTAAAACTACCAATTCACCGGTTGATATAACCATTTTCTAAATGTGAATTCTACCTATTGGTAATTGGTCAAAACTACCAAGAAATAAATGGTTAAAACTACCAATTCACCTGGTTGATATAACCATTTTCTAAATGTGAATTCTACCTATTGGTAATTGGTCAAAACTACCAAGAAATAAATGGTTAAAATTAAAGGATTGGTGAACGCCTAGCGTGCATCTGTCGAGTTTTAGATGCACGCGGGAGGTTGCTAAGCACGAAAGAAGCGAAAGAGTCGCACGAGGCGAAGCCGAGTGCGACTCTAGCTTCTTGAGTGCTTAGCAACCGACCAAGTGCATCTAAAACTCGACAGATGCACGCTAGGCGTTCACCAATCCTTTTATAACATAGCCACAGTCAAATGTTAGATAATTATTTGTTTATTTTATTTTAGAAAACTAACTTTCTTGGCCGATCGCGCGATGAGTTAAGACTTACATACCGACATAAAGAAAAAGCTCAATAAGTTAATTATAAAACGGCAAATTAACACCACATGTTCGGTCATATTCATACTAGTTCGAGCTCTGAATGAAATCGAAATAAGTACAAAGTTTTTAAAGTAAATAAGCTTACATTACAAAAGTTTTTGAATACATCTGATTGTTGTACTTGACCGTTGAGTACTTGCGATTTGAGCTAACATTATTTGCAAGTTTTCGGCAAAGAAACAGGTTGTTTTTGAACGATGGGACAAATTGAATCCTCTTTGAAAATCCATTAACATTTCTTGTAGACGTTTTGAGATCCCTTTTTCATTTGCTAGTTTGGAGATGGTTGAGAATTCGACGTTTGCACGTTTCCCAAGCTTCAATCATCGACTGTGTAAGACTTAAGGTGTAGTTTGGACTCAGTCGAAGAACGAGTGTTGTAGTCTTGTAGTCAATCTCAGTTCATTTCAATGGCCACATTGAGCTGTACCGAATCAGAATATGGTGATTTTGAGCCAGTGTTTCTACAGATTGATTTTGGTAAACCCTGCAGCTTCACTCGATCGAGTCTTGTTGAATCACAACGAAGCGACATTACAAACACCAAAACTTCAGAATTTCCACATCTTTTTCTCCGATATTTGAAATATGCCGTGGCACTTGACTTCTTCTCAGAATGATAAAGCGTAATTCCTTTGAATGCATTGTTTTCCTGTCTTTTTTTAGGTTTATTTCGCTCTTTGAAGCGTCTTTCAGTTCATGAAACTATTTGAACAACAAATTTCCATGACGTCATTAGCGTGCATCCATGGAGAATTGGTGCACGCTCTATTAGCCAATCAGAGCGCGCGTTATATGTTAGATATGTTATAAAACCAAATAAGAAATGGTTGCCTCAGATGCATTGTGTAACCATTTTTTTTTGGTAATTTTAACCAATCCAGTTTTACAGTGTAGGTCGACCAATCAGAAACGAGAGTGATTTTGACTCCCGGAACAAGTTCCAACAGACTTCGTTCCCAGGGGTATTTCTCTGGGAGCGAGTAACGAGTGACAGAATATACCCCTAGGTTGCCTAAGATGAGTTGAAGAAGACTTTATCAAGGAACTCGTGATTAAGAGAAGGTGGACTCATAAGAAAATCAGTGAGTTTTTGAAAGAGAAGCACAAAACCATTCGTGGTCTAAGTGAGATGAGTGTAAGAAAGTGAGGCACACAACATTCGTAATAAAAGCTCAAGACTGTTGGCTGTCACAATATGTGTAGGTATAGATGCATTTTATAGCTGCACCACCCGCAATAGTCAAGCTCCCCGTTCAATATTCACTTAAATTTTCAGTTCCGCAATAAACACTAGAACAAACTGCTGTGAAATATCAATCATTCAGCACAATTACACGTACCTGCGAGAGAGCAGAATGAACGAGAACACATCCAGTAGGGTAGCAAAGGGGTTACACGTGATTTGGCCCAAAAATGGCGCGTGAATCGTGAAAAACACTTCATAAACAAAAGATAAAACCGTGATCCGTGAATTCGCAAGAAAGACGTGCGTGAATTGGCTTAAATGATTCTTTTGATAGGGCCGTACACAGCCCAAATTCCATGGGGGCAGTATTTAGCAGCAAATATATAAAGTACTGCTAAAAATGCAGTCATAGCGTAAACGTGATATTTTGATGTGAAATGACTTGAGTCGTGAATTTACGAAGATTAAATTCACGACTCGACTCCCCCTTTGCTACCCTGATCCAGTTGGTACCGTAAATTGTCGGTTATTCTTGAGGTTTTATGAATGTTGTGTGCCTCACTTTCTTACACCGCATCTCACATAGACCACGGATGGTTTTGTGCTTCTCTCACTGATTTTCTTATGAGTCCACCTTCTCTTAATCACGAGTTCCTTGATCAAGTCTTCTTCAACTACGTCGTCCATTTTGATTCAAAAGTGGCGCCAAATTAATTGTCACGTGAAGCCATGGAACTACTCACTCCTCCCTCCCTCTCTCTCTCTCTCCCTCCCTCCCTCCCTCCCTCCCGACCTCCCGACCTCCCGACCTCCCGACCTCCCGAAACGCCCACGGACCGTATACACTGTTGCAGTTTAAAAGTCTAAATGTCATTCATATTAACAAGCGCCATGATTGCCACAAGTGAAATTTCTCGTGGGAAAGTCTGGTTATATTCGGGGACCGGGGGTTTTACGAGACGTTTAGCTGTCAATCAAACAGCAGATTTTAGCGGGAGATCTCGCCAATATTATTGGAGGATCCTTGCGCACTAACATTTTGGCGCAAAAACTAGTTAGTAATAAAGTTTTGGCGGGAATTTGCGGCACATGCAGTGCGTGGCTGACACGCGTGGCTGAATGAAAACAATTTCAATTTCAATTCATCAAAATCAAATGAAAAAATGGAAATAAGTGTTAAAATGCGACATTTAAATCAGTTTAATAAATAATGGTAATTGAACTGAGTGGAGTGCAATTTGGTCTGAAATCAAACGCGCGATTACAAAATCGCACGGCCGCGTAGCGGGAGTGCGATTTGTAATTGCAAAGTTTAATTACCACTTAATTATATCCATTTTGAAATTTACACTCACTACCGGAAAACATAAACAACGATTTTAATATATCTACAGCAAAATGTCACGTGACGAGTAGTGCGCAATGAACGATTGAGCACATGCAAAGTCAGTTGAACGCAAGAGTTGAACGTACAATCTACTCGACACTTGGTACAAAAGTCCTTCTTTATTCTCTTTCTCGTCGTCAAAATCACAGACAAAAGCCCAACATCGCTTTTTTACCGGTGCTGATTGTTCTTTTGAGTAGTAATTGAACGTACAGCTGGTGTAGTTTTGGGATCACTTGCCCTGCTGTCGTAAGGAAATGACCTTCGTGTTGAGGATTTGCTGCGAGCCGTGAAATTCACTGGACATTTACAGTAAATACTACGCTTACAGGATAATTATTCTACTTCAAATGACGCTCAATGGCACTCTGCATAATTCTTAGAGATTGTGGCTCATTGTCTTCATTGTCCTTGCATTTGACTTCTGCATAGAACTGATCGAGTGAGAATCTTGTCGAGGTCAAAACAACAACAGGCGCCATTTTGTTGTCAATGTTGATTTCAATGTCAAGATTGTTGGACGTCTTGCACCAATTTTCAAACACAGAAAGCCATTGCTTTGTGAAATGGTTTTAGTCTTCTTGTTAATGGCCCGAGACTTTAATTCATCAATATATTGGCTTGTGTAGAATTACTAGAAACACGAACTGTTTTTCCAATCGAAAATCGAAAATTCAGGAATGGACTCACTACGACTAGGAGTTACCGGAGCTAGTTTGCTTGTTTTGGACCTGTTTTGGTAGTTTATTCTGCATTTTCTGAATTCAAATGGATGTCAAATGACGGATAATCATTCACATTAAGTGCCTCTTCAGCTTGAAAGAGGGAATAGTCAACAATAAAAAACTGTAAGTTGAAAAAGTCATTCTTTGTTTGTAAAATATGAAAGATTTGTTGTGGTAAAATCCAAAATATTTCCTGTTCATTTATTTGCCTGCTTTATTTTCTGTGTTCTGATTGGCTGTTTCATGTTGTTCCTGCAATTTCATTGGATGTTCAAATTGGTGCGATTTAGAGCTCAAAAAGGTGCGATTTGGACCATTTTTAACCAATCAGATTACAGGAAATGCTAGTGATTTCAAAATGGATGTCATTAATGATTTAATCGCACCATTTTTAGCCAATCAGATTGCAGGATTTACTAGTGATTTCAAAATGAATATGATTAATACGAAAATAGCACCCTTCTAAACATCCTTTTCGCAAATAAAGATGGAAAAATTCATATTATCGCACAGGACAGAAAATTTGGAAAAAGGGTATGAATTTTCAACATTCAAAATTATTTCTAAAACATGAAAATAGTACCATTTTTTCGGGTTTTAAAGATAAAAGCCTGGAAAATTTCCGAAAGTTATCGAACTGAGTAAAAAATTGAAAAAAGGCATAGAAATTTGAACTTCAAAAAGCAAAACAGAATTTGAAATTTGAAAAATAGCTGAATTTAGAAGATCAATAACCTATTTTTGGTAAACATATGAATTGCCGCTTTCTTTCGCTGATTCTGTAGGTGTTTTGATGCAAGATCTAATGTTGTGGTGCATGTTTATGATTATTGCTAGTAATTTCTTACTTACACTCAATTGCAGAAAGGTTGTAGTATACATTTATACAAATATCTAATGAGATGCAAAATGTCAGAAATGCTAAAATACAACTGTTTAAGCACAAAATAGTGCTGAAAAGTATTGTTTTAGCCTTGCTGGATTTCATACTAATCTAAAATTGATGATTCTGATATATTAGAAGAAAATAAGCGATGTTTCGCACTTTGTATCTCATTAGATATCTTGTATCTCATTAGATATTTGTATAAATGTATACTACAACCTTTCTGCAATTGAGTGTATTCCAAGATTAATTAATTTATAAAATAAGCCATTTCTCTAAATGGAGTCATAGGCTTTTCTGAAGTCAACAAAACAAGTCATATATATTTTTACCTTGTTTAAAGTATGAATCCATAATAGCTTTAACTACAAAAATATGGTCGGAAGTTCTATAATTTTTACGAAAACCGATTTGATTAGGTTTTATTATGTTATTACATTCTAGGTAATCAGTGAGACGCGAATTCAGTGTAAGCGTAAACAATTTACCTAAACAGCTGTTTATAGTGATGCCATGATAATTATTAGGGTCTTCCGTGGCTCCCAATTTGCAAATAGGGGATATATATCCATTATTCCAGCATTGTGACCCGATTGATAAACTGCATTAAAAAGTTTTACAAAATGAGTACTATGAATATCGATAAAGCATTTGATCATTTCGTTATTAGTCGAGCTTCCTGTGGAAGGCCCGACTCTAAAATGAGATCCGCGGGTCGTCGTATTCTTCGTCTTTGGTTTCAAATCGCCAACTGGGTTTCTACAGCGCATGCGCCCTGTGCCGGCCGCTCAGATAATTACCGAAGGCTCTGATCAACACGAGACATTCTTCACAAACAAATATTGCTCAAAACAACTAAAATATCGCTCAAATGACCTCACATGTTGAGCTAAACGATGAAATAATAATAGGGATCAAAGCAAAATGCGAGAAGTTTAAAAAGAAAAATATGCTATCAGTATCGCATGCACATGAGTATCGCACAACTGACACAAGATTGAAATCTAAACGAAGTCAATGTCTTCTATACTTTGTACCGCTGTAATTGTGTGTTGTGGTAAGCTTATAACCGACTGATAGATCTTTATTTTGTTGAGTTTTGTAAGTAAGTAAATCACTGATTTGAATGCCCAGAATGCAGGAAATATTGTTCATGATTGTTCGAGTCACGCTGCGATGTCTAGTTTATTTATATTTGTATTTGGTATGGATATATTTATGGCACCAAATAAACTCATTGTCATTTCTATGATTCGCTGAGTTTGTGAAATCGATTTTACAAAGCATGTTCTACCGAGTCATGCATTAAATCACCGAAGGCTCTAACAACACATTGTCAGTTGGAGGAAGGTTACTAGTATGTCGTCTTGTTTTCAAAATAACCACAATAATTCATAGAGATATGGATTTACCAATCCATTACTAGTACTGCAAAGGGTTTAGAGATATGGATTTACCAATCCATTACTAGTACTGCAAAGGGTTTAGAGATATGGATTTACCAATCCATTACTAGTACTGCAAAGGGTTTAGAGATATGGATTTACCAATCCATTACTAGTACTGCAAAGGGTTTAGAGATATGGATTTACCAATCCATTACTAGTACTGCAAAGGGTTTAGAGATCTTCAGAACTTAGAACGAAGTGAGTTGATACACGCAGTGAAGAGAACAATTGTGAGGTTTTCAGACACCGAGCCGAGGTACCTATTTATTTACACTTCATCCAAACACTGTTTAATCACTCTGCGATGTCTAGTTTATATATACGCTCTTTGTATTTGTATGGATATATTTATGGTACCAAATAAATTATGTCATTGTCATTCATGATTCGTATGTGAAATCGCAGTATGAAATTGCAAGGAAAGCATATATATTGTTCTACCGCAAACACTGTTTTAATCGCACTATAAGATATCTATATTTAGTTCAAATAGGCTACATTTCAGTGAGAAGCCCGACTTCACGCTAGTAGAGCGTCTAGTTAATACATCAATTCCTGATGCCGCTTTATTGTTTGTTTGTTTTTCTTGCTCATTTTGATTAATTCTTCAGCGGTAAACGGTTTATCTAACATGTCATGGAATGGCGAAGCAAATTTATTGACATTAATAGTTACAAAGAAATCAAATGAATTCCCTTGTCGAAAGGATCGGCAATACTAGGTTGTTTAGAAGTATTTAGGTCTCTAACTGAATATGAGAACCATTCTTGAGCTTCAATAGTCGGTATTATTCTTTTATTTTGACCCGAAGAAGCCCGTAACGATTTAACTAGTTTCCAATACTCTTTTGGATTCGATGATTTTTGTCAATAAGTCCTTTTTGAAGTTATTCTTCTTGAATTAGAAAGATTAGTAGATTTGATTGAATGGATTACTTCCGCTCTGTTTTATCTCATTTGGGGATACTTCTGAGTCTGGGAGTATGGGGAGATCTGCTGGGTCTTTGAGGTTGGGGCTCCGCGGGTTGTTTGAGATTGGGCTCTTGGTTTTGAGATTGGGCTCTTGGATTAATTTGAGAATGGGCGTCTTTCGGTGGCCTATTTTGGGGCAGCACTGGAGCGTCGTGCTAAGCGGAGCCAGATCTCACCCATTCTCATCTATGAGTGCAGTGGGACCGTTGAGAATAATATACTATTTGTAACTGACTAAGCGAATTTTAATTAAATTAATTAAATTTAAAAAACTAACATGCAATACTTGCTAAAAGATGAGATAACGTAGAGGAAAAATTATTGGCTCCACAAGAAGATTAAGGAATCCGTGAACTGGTACAAGTGACCCTTATTACTGGTCATAACGTTGAAGTCTCTACCGCGTTATGGCTACGCGTATTGAACAATGAATTACTTGCAACAGGTGTTTACTGGAAAACTTTAACCTGCTTGTCATGTCTTCAACTTTGAATAATATCTGCCAATTCGCTTTGTTTTGCCAATTTATCTGAAAATATCTTGAATAATTTGCCTAGAAAATTCTACTAATTGTCTATCAGCCGTGTACGGGGAATGAAGATGAAGTTCGGTGGAAATCGTTTTAGAAATGATAAACAAACGAATAGCTGTTCGTCCACACATCTATATGTTCAATTCTTATTCATCAATATGTTCAAGGTAATTTACCCGAATTTAACAGAGTGTAGAAAGCTGTCAAAGTTCGTTCTACGATATGACGGGAAATACTTTATTTTTATACCTCACATCGACTGATTCAAGCTGGACTAAAATACTACTGTGCATAAATCTTCTCCCTTATATTCTACAGTGCTGTACGTACTAATATTCAATACTGGCTTTTGATTAAACGTGATGAAAAGGAAGACTGACAAGACTGTATCAAGCAAAATAAACTCAAGTTTGATTACTCGTCAGGTCGCCAATTTGAAGCATAGGAAGCCCAAACATATAAGTCAACTTTTTAATTCAACTCGCAGCACTACTAATTGTAATAATTGTTACAAAATGGGGTCCCAAAATGGAGGACAAAGTTTACATTCATTTACTCGAATTGCTGTAAGTTTGGATGGATTTTTCGATAAAAATCGTACGTACTTTTAACTGAACGAAAATTATTTACAGGGTTTCCAAATATGGTAAGTACAATGAATGAATGAATAAACCTTTATTTAAACAGGGTTGTCCTTTCAGTACAATGCCCAAATATGGTTGTAGGAAAGCTAGCCGAGCAAACAGCACATTTTAATGGGGGATTTCTTGATATGACTATGAATGTTCATGTTGAAAGTCATTCAGCAGGCGAAAACCAAACTCCATCGGCCTCGAATGCCGTGAAGTAAACTCGCCAAAACAACCTCGATGGTTTCATCTCCATTGTCCAAGATTTCAAGAATTTTGGCTTTGAACTTGTATTTCTCAATCCTTTAGCATGTCTTCGAAGTCTTTTGGTGTGATTCAGAAGACATTTTTTGAAGATAAAGTAGCACAGAAGCTTTTAAAATTTGGATTTCATCGATCAAGAAACGTTTGGTAAACACGTTATCGCCTGGTTGTGTTGTACGCATGGCGGAAATGTTTTGTACGAAAAGCGGAAATAAAAATTACTTTTACCGAAAACATAGATACATTCCAGAGGTTATCTATAAGGAGCCTCGTTGGCTATCAGCTCATGTACGACTCGATTTCGTGAAATAATTGTTAATTAGTTTCCATTTCTATACTTATCATAGTTCAATTATCAGTAATTTGGTTGGATGGTTGGATGGCTCTGATATCAGTTATACTGATTTAATGTGACTGCGTGATGCAGTTTAAGCCATTAATGTACTGTACCAATATGACTACTGTGACTGCGTGATGCGGTTCGTATGTCATTTACAGAAGCAATTCCCAGTTCCGTGAGACCTTGGAGCAAATGTTCGGTTAAAATCAGCGTCTTTGAGCTAATTTGAACTCCACGCCACTGTAGTTGCCTCGGTAGCTCAGTGGGTAGAGCACCTGTCATGAAATCGGGGTGTCGTGGGTTCGAATCCCGCTCGAGGTTTCTGGTTTTTTCCGAACATTTGTTCTGTCTATTCCTCATTAGTTTCCATTTCTATACTTATCATAGTTCTTTATCAGTAATAATAATAACATAATAACATAATAACATAACAATAGAGTGCAAACACTAAAACCGTGAAACAGTACAAACTATTTAGTGCTAAATAGCACCAATGAAACAATAGAAAACAAAAGACATTGCACTATTTAGTGCTAATTAAAGTTAGCACTATTTCATGGTTTTAGTATTTTGCACTCTAATAACAATAATAATATACATGAAAAAAATACTCGATTCTGATTGGCTTAGAGTAGTGCAGTTGAAAAGTAATTTGCACTGCAGTGCAAATTACCTTTAATATGCACTGCAGTGCAAATTACTTTTTTTTTTCTGATAAATATTATTAATTGGTAATCATTGATTTCTCGTTCAATTTGGAATAATTTTCACTCGTGTGTTTTTCAAAGAGCTCAAATTGCACTCGCCCTACGGGCTCGTGCAATTTTGATACTCTTTGAAAAACACACTCGTGCAAATTATTTCCAAATTGAACTCGAAACCGTATGATTACCTCTACTAATACACCTAATTTCAAAAACGTTGTCCAATAATAATCATAAAAGCCAAATTGGCCATTACAAAAAAGAGCAGGGGACTGGGACCAAGTCCGTAAAACTAATTCAATAAGAAACTAGCAAAAATGGGCATCATTTTCTGACAGCAGATCAAACTTAGCTAATCTGGAAAGTTTGGTGAACTTTGGCTTAATATTGACGATGCTAGAGGGCATCAAAGATGTACATTTTCCCATACAAACTCTCTATTTTTTTACGTTGTCTACCCAAACCATACATTCAAGTTTATAATTCCGACAGAATTCACTCAAATCACATCAAACTTTACACATATGATAATTTCAACATGTTGTTTCATGTCATAAACTTAATTTCGTAATTACATTAATTATAATAAACTCGTTCCCAGTCCCCTGCTCGTTTTTGCAATGGGCAATAGGATTTCATTAAAAGACAAAAGAAGTGCACTCAAGCTGAACTGTTTCTTTTGTCTTTTTGAATGAATTCGTATTTGGCTATTTGGACAACGTTTTTGAAATTAGGTGTAACAATAATAACATAACAGGGGCGGATCCAGGGGGGTGGATTGGGTGGCTAGCCACCCCCCTCTTTTTGTAAGTGTTCTAACACTCCCCCTCATGTTTCGCGTTATTACACGGATTAGGAGAAACCCGGTTGTTCAGATGTTATATAAACACTGTTGTGTGAACTTGCTTTAAACCTTATTATAATAAAATTGTCCCTTGAATTTGACAATTCTTTTCAGCTCTCACAGCGATCATATGGAAACCACACTAGTGATCGCAGCTGAACACATTTTGGACGCGTATCCTAGCCTGAGCGATCGTAGCGATATGATGGAAATAAAACCAGCCTTGGTCAGAGCAGAGCACGATTCATAATTAAGGACTTTCGCTAATTAAAGGATTGTCTGAATCGATTCATCCATCGAAATTCTCCAGTGTTATACTATTTTCAATATGCATTTGTTTGCTGAGACAGTGTAGGAAGTAATTAGCGATACGCGTAAATCACAAATAACTGTTGGAGAACGCTGGAAATAGCATTTCCGAGCCTCTGGATTTCAGAATTTTCTGCGTCAATCAGCACCTGGCCTGTACATTTATAATCAGTCGACTCTCTGATGAAGAATGAAGAATATATGATGGAGAATATATACCTTGAAAGAGCTTTATGATTATCCACCCCCCTTTGTAAAATCCTGGATCCGCCACTGCATAACATAACATAACATAACATAACATAACATAACATAACATAACATAACATAACATAACATAACATAACATAACATAAACATAAAATATATAACATAACATAACATAACATAACATAACATAACATAACATAACATAACATAGCATAACATAACATAGCATAACATAACATAACATAACATAACATAACATAACATAACATAACATAACATAACATAACATAACATAACATTTTACGACCAAATCGACGGAGTGGCCATGGGTTCCCCCTTTGCGCCCGTTGTTGCTAATCTTTTCATGGGACATTATGAACGGATTTGGTTGGAACAGTTCAAGGGTCCCAGGGCATTATTTTACCGTCGATATGTCGATGACACGTTTTGCATATTTGACAATAACATAATAATATAACAATAATAACAATAATAACAATAATAACAATAATAACAATAATAACAATAATAATAATAATAATAACAATAATAACAATAATAACAATAATAACAATAATAATAATAATAATAATAATAATAATAACAATAATAATAATAATAATAACAATAATAATAATAATAATAATAATAATAATAGTGGTTTACTGATACAAATACAAGTGAATATAAACGATAATTATTATAATTTAGATAGCGCTTTGAGCACTAGAAAAAGCGCTTCATAAATAATAAAGTATTATTATTATTAAAGTATTATTATAATAAACGACGTTTCGGGATCATCATGACGCCATTATAAATATTATAGAGTGTCTTAAAAGAGACACTCTATAATATTTAACTGAAGAGACACTGATAATATTTAAAAGAGACACTCTATAAGACACACTCTAATATTTAAAGGAGACACTCTATAAGACACTCTATAATATTTAACTGAAGAGACACTCTATAATATTTAAAAGAGAGACACTCTATAAGACACTCTATAATATTTAAAAGAGACACTATAAGACATATTTTAAAGAGACACTATAAGACACTCTAATATTTAAAAGAGACACTCTATAACACTATAATATTTAAAGGAGACACTCTATAAGACACTATAATATAAGGAGACACTCTAGAGACACTCTATAATATTTAAAGGAGACACTCTATAAGACACTATAATATTTACTGATAAGACACTATAATATTTAAAAGAGACACTCTATAAGACACTATAATATTTAAAAGAGACACTCTATAAGACACTATAATATTTAAAAGAGACACTCTATAAGACACTATAATATTTAAAAGAGACACTCTATAAGACACTATAATATTTAAAAGAGACACTCTATAAGACACACTATAATATTTAAAGGAGACACTCTATAAGACACTATAATATTTAAAAGAGACACTCTATAAGACACTATAATATTTAAAAGAGACACTCTATAAGACACTATAATATTTAAAAGAGACACTCTATAAGACACTATAATATTTAAAAAAGACACTCTAGACACTATAATATTTAAAAGAGACACTCTAATACACTTATAATATTTTAAAGAGACACTATAATAGACACTATAATATTTAAAAGAGACACTATAAACTATATTTAAAGGAGACACACTATAAAGGAGACATTTAAAGAGACACTCTATAATATTTAAAGACACTATAATATTTAAAAGAGACACTCTATAAAATTTAAAGAGACACTATAATATTTAAAGGAGACACTCTATAAGACACTATAATATTTAAAAGAGACACTCTATAAGACACTATAATTTAAAGGAGACACTCTATTTAAAAGAGACACTATAATATTTAAAAGAGACACTCTATAAGACACTATAATATTTAAAAGAGACACTCTATAATTTAAAAGAGACACTATAATATTTAAAAGAGACACTCTATAAGACACTCTATAATATTTAAAAGAGACACTCTATAATATTTAAAAGAGACACTCTATAAGACACTCTATAATATTTAAAAGAGACACTCTATAATATTTAAAAGAGACACTCTATAATATTAACTGAAGACACTATAATATTTAAAAGAGACACTCTATAAGACACTATAATATTTAAAGAGACACTCTATAAGACACTCTAAATTTAAAGGAGACACTCTATAAGAGACACTCTATAATATTTAAAAGAGACACTCTATATAAAAGACACTCTATAACATTTCTATAAGAGACACTATAATATTTAAAAGAGAGACACTCTTAAAAGAGACACTCTATATATAATTTAAAAGAGACACTCTATAAGACACTCTATAATATTTAAAAGAGACACTCTATAAGACACTCTATAATATTTAAAAGAGACACTCTATAATATTTAAAAGAGACACTCTACTCTATATTTAAAAGAGACACTCTATAAGACACTCTATAAATTTAAAAGAGACACTATAATATTAAAGAGACACTCTATAAGACACACTATAATATTTAAAAGAGACACTCTATAAGACACTCTATAATATTTAAAAGAGACACTATAAGACACTCTAATATTTAAAGGAGACACTCTATAAGACACTCTATAATATTTAAAAAGAGACACTCTATAAGACACTCTATAATATTTAAAGAGACACTCTATAATATTTAAAAGAGACACTCTATAATATTTAAAAGAGACACTATAAGACACTCTATAATATTTATTTAAGACACTCTATAATATAAAAGAGACACTCTATAAACACTCTATATTAAAAAAGAGACACTCTATAAGACACTCTATAATATTTAAAGGAGAGACTCTAATATTTAAAAGAGACACTCTATAATATTAAAAAGAGACACTCTATAAAAGAGACATATTTAAAAGAGACACTCTATATTTAAAAGAGACACTCTATAATATTTAAAAGAGACACTCTATAATATTTAAAAGAGACACTCTCTATTTAAAAGACACACTCTAAAGAGACACTATAATATTTAATAAAAGACACTCTATAAGACACTCTATAATATTTAAAAGAGACACTCTATAAGACACTCTATAATATTTAAAAGACACTCTATAAGACACTCTATAATATTTAAAAGAGACACTCTATAATATTTAAAAGAGACACTCTATAATATTTAAAAGAGACACTCTATAAAATTTAAAAGAGACACTCTATAAGACACTCTATAATATTTAAAAGAGACACACTATAAAATTTAAAAGAGACACTCTATAATATTTAAAAGAGACACTCTATAAAATTTAAAAGAGACACTCTAGAGACACTATTTAAAAGAGACTCTATATATTTAAAAGAGACACTCTATAAAATTTAAAAGAGACACTCTATAATATTTAAAAGAGACACTCTATAAGACACTCTATAATATTTAAAAGAGACACTATAAAAAATTTAATAAAGAGACACTCTATAATATTTAAAAGAGACACTCTATAATATTTAAAAGAGACACTCTATAAGACACTCTATAATATTTAAAGAGACACTCTAGACACTCTATAATATTTAAAGAGACACTCTATAATATTTAAAAGAGACACTCTATAAGACACTCTATAATATTTAAAAGAGACACTCTATAATATTTAAAAGAGACACTCTATAATATTTAAAGAGACACTCTATAATATTTAAAAGAGACACTCTATAAGACACTCTATAAAATTTAAAAGAGACACTCTATAAAATTTAAAAGAGACACTCTATAATATTTAAAAGAGACACTCTATAAGACACTCTATAATATTTAAAGGAGACACTCTATAAGACACTCTATAATATTTAAAAGAGACACTCTATAAGACACTCTATAATATTTAAAAGAGACACTCTATAAGACACTCTATAATATTTAAAGGAGACACTCTATAATATTTAAAAGAGACACTCTATAATATTTAAAAGAGACACTCTATAATATTTAAAAGAGACACTCTATAAAATTTAAAAGAGACACTCTATAAGACACTCTATAATATTTAAAAGAGACACACTATAAAATTTAAAAGAGACACTCTATAATATTTAAAAGAGACACTCTATAAAATTTAAAAGAGACACTCTATAAGACACTCTATAATATTTAAAAGAGACACTCTATAAAATTTAAAAGAGACACTCTATAATATTTAAAAGAGACACTCTATAAGACACTCTATAATATTTAAAAGAGACACTATAAAATTTAAAAGAGACACTATAATATTTAAAAGAGACACTCTATAATATTTAAAGGAGACACTCTATAAGACACTCTATAATATTTAAAAGAGACACTCTATAATATTTAAAGGAGACACTCTATAAGACACTCTATAATATTTAAAAGAGACACTCTATAATATTTAAAGGAGACACTCTATAAGACACTCTATAATATTTAAAAGACACACTATAAGACACTCTATAATATTTAAAAGAGACACTCTATAAGACACTCTATAATATTTAAAAGAGACACTCTATAAGACACTCTATAATATTTAAAAGAGACACTCTATAATATTTAAAAGAGACACTCTATAATATTTAAAAGAGACACTCTATAAGACACTCTATAATATTTAAAAGAGACACTCTATAAGACACTCTATAATATTTAAAAGAGACACTCTATAATATTTAAAAGAGACACTCTATAATATTTAAAGGAGACACTCTATAAGACACTCTATAAAATTTAAAAGAGACACTCTATAATATTTAAAAGAGACACTCTATAAGACACTCTATAATATTTAAAGGAGACACTCTATAATATTTAAAGGAGACACTCTATAATATTTAAAGGAGACACTCTATAAGACACTCTATAATATTTAAAAGAGACACTCTATAAGACACTCTATAATATTTAAAAGAGACACTCTATAATATTTAAAAGAGACACTCTATAATATTTAAAGAGACACTCTATAAGACACTCTATAATATTTAAAAGAGACACTCTATAATATTTAAAAGAGACACTATAATATTTAAAGGAGACACTCTATAAGACACTCTATAATATTTAAAGAGAGACTACTAATATTTAAAAGAGACACTCTATAATATTTAAAGGAGACACTCTATATAAGACACTCTATAATATTTAAAAGAGACACTCTATAATATTTAAAAGAGACACTCTATAATATTTAAAGGAGACACTCTATAAGACACTCTATAATATTTAAAAGAGACACTCTATAATATTTAAAAGAGACACTCTATAATATTTAAAGGAGACACTCTATAAGACACTCTATAATATTTAAAAGAGACACTCTATAATATTTAAAGGAGACACTCTATAATATTTAAGAGAGACACTCTATAAGACACTATAATATTTAAAAGAGACACTCTATAAGACACTATAATATTTAAAAGAGACACTCTATAATATTTAAAAGAGACACTCTATAAGACACTCTATAATATTTAAAAGAGACACTCTATAATATTTAAAAGAGACACTCTATAAGACACTATAATATTTAAAAGAGACACTCTATAATATTCATTGTCAACTACTACTTGATAATGGCGTCATGATGACCCCGAAACGTCGTTTATTATTGTTTATATTCACTTGTATTAATAATAATAATATAATAATAATAATATAATAATATAATAATAATAATAATAATAATAATAATAATAATAATAATAATAATAATATAATAATAATAATAATAATAATAATAATGAATAATAATAATAATAATAATAATAATAATAATAATAATAATATACTGCAGATTTATAAACATTGAATCCTTGGATGGAGTACTAGTTGAATTAAAACAGTAAAAGGTTTTAGTTGATTTCTTCGTTGTCATGGCATGAGGAGGAGGTTCAAAGGTTGAAATTAAAGGTTTTTATTTTCCACACAAAATAATAAATCAAAAATACATAATTTGAATAAAGAGTGGAAGGCTGCAGGAATACAACCCAAAGAGTTTATAGAGAGTGTCAAGTATGTGTAACAGCAGATAGACAGCAAAGTCGGAACTATATCAATTATATATTAAATTGTTAAATTTCATTCATTGGTTACTAAGGGTGCGTTCGATTGACCTAATTCCGGAATAGGAATACTTGGAATAATACGGGATGTCCGTTCAATTGAGTCTGTTCCGATTCCGGAATAAGCGGATTATATTCCAAACATTCTGCTCGTCATAGCAGAATGCTTAGAATATTCCGGAATAATGACGTCATCCGTCTGCCCCAGAATCTGGAATTATTCCTATTCCGGAATAAGGTCAATCGAACGCACCCTAATATTAGTCCGTAGTTACTTAAACCCGGAACCAGACACAACGACCCACAACGATCCACAACGACCCACAACGATCAACAACGATCCACACTGTTATGTATGTTATATATATACGAGGCGGATTGTTGGGTGTAGCGTCTTTATTCTCTCATGTACTATAGACAACTGAACTAACAAGCTCGTGTCCAGTTACTTATTAACGGTTGGGGTCATATGACATTACGTCACATATTACACACACAACGACCCACAACGACCCACAACGACCCACAACGACCCACAACGATCCATAACGATCCACAACGATCCATAACGATCCACACAACGACCCACAACGACCCACAACGACCCACAACGACCCACAACGATCCACACAACGATACAAAACAATCTCAAAAGTAAACAAGACCAAAATGCCACTCGCAAAATAACCGAGCCGCCATTTGAACTCCAGTTAGCGATTTCCCCCGGTTTTACAAGTATTTTCTTTGAGATGTGCTCATTCGGCGATCATAGCTGTAATTATTTCTTATACTGAATAAAAATACGAGATTCTGTTTAAAAGTCATAGAATTTCATAAAAATTATATCCACGATTTGTGCTGATCCGTCGGGTTCCGTCTTCCGTGGCTATAATGAAAACAATCAGGCGTTCCGCTACTGACATTTTGACATGTGAATGTGAGACAATTAACTGCATGGGACGACTTCGTTTATCCCTCATGCAGTGGGAATAACATTCCGTAGTCATGGATGATCAAGGTAAGAAAACATTACGTTTTTAATGCTAATTAGAGTTTATATTTTACTTAACCCGTGAAACATAAATTACTTGATAAAGTGTAATACGAGATTCTGTTTAAAAGTCATAGAATTTCATAAAAATTATATCCACGATTTGTGCTGATCCGTCGGGTTCCGTCTTCCGTGGCTATAATGAAAACAATCAGGCGTTCCGCTACTGACATTTTGACATGTGAATGTGAGACAATTAACTGCATGGGACGACTTCGTTTATCCCTCATGCAGTGGGAATAACATTCCGTAGTCATGGATGATCAAGGTAAGAAAACATTACGTTTTTAATGCTAATTAGAGTTTATATTTTACTTAACCCGTGAAACATAAATTACTTGATAAAGTGTAATAGTCAAATACACACACACACAAAAAACTTATTTTCGGTACCAATGATTTAAATGATGATATAATAATGTATTTATTCTCAAACAACAACAGGTTTACCTTGATCATCCATGACTATGGATCCCATGACTATGTTATTCCCACTACACGAGGGATAAACGAAGTCGTCTCATGCAGTTGTCTCACGTTCACATGTATGTCAGTAGCGGAACGTCATTTTAGCGACGGAACCCGAGATCAGCACAAATCGTCACAGATCATATAATTTTTATGAAATTCTGCCATATATGGGCTATACGGGGACGTGCCGCTGGACAGGGTATGGTTTTTGACCTCTCTGTCCTGAACAGGGTATATAATTTTATGTGAGTCTGTCCTAAACAGGGTATGGTAATGGACGATTGTCGTTGTTATATATGATTTTAACCGGTATTTAGCCAACCAAGATGCGAGAAGTTTACCGATCTTTAGCAGGTCATCAGTCAACATAAAACACGTTAAAATTGTGTAAAAGAAGACAGTGTGTATTTTGTCCTAAACAGGGTCCTAAAATAGAGGGTGTTGTCCTAGACAGGGTAGGTATTTTTGAGTATTTTGTCCTAGTCAGGGTCAGAGTTTCAAACCGTCAGCGGCACTCCTATATACCCAAACATTGGTAAAGTACCCCCCCCCCCCCCCCACCCGGGGGAGTTGATACACGCAGTGAAGAGAAAAATGCAATTACGTCAGTTGTGAGGTTTCAGTTAACACCGAGCCGAGCTACCTAAACCCATATTTACACTTCTTCCAAACACTGTTTAATCACTCTGCGATGTCTAGTTTATGCATACGGTATTTGTATTTGTATGGATATATTTAGAGTGCAAACCATATGTCCGTGAAATAGTACTATTACTAAATAGTACTAAATAGTGTTATCTCTATTGTTTTCTATTGTAAAAGTGTTTCATCAGTGCTATTTAGTACTAATTAGTTAGTACGTGTTTCACGGACATATGGTTTGGCAAATTGCACTCTATGGTACCAAATATAAACTATATCATTGTCATGATGACTCGCTGAGTTTGTGAAATCGCAGTAAAATTGCAAGGAAAGCATGTTCTACCGATTCACGCAACGAGCGACCAAACACTTTTTAATCGCACTAAGATATCTATATTTAGTTCAAATAGGCTACATGTCAGTATTAAAGAAGCCCGACTTAACATTGGGTTTCTTCTTCTAACTAGTATATTACCTGATGCCATCAATAAAGTACAAATTAAATACTAACTAACTATGAATATCCAATAAGCGCATTACAAAACCATCCAATTATTAGATATATAATGACTCTTGTTTTGGATTCATAAGTTCAGGTTTTTGTTTAGTATTTGCTCCAATAAATAAAATGATGTATCATTACCTACCAAGAGGTTTATGTGTCCACCAATGACTGAAGCGAAAATCCTCTTCATGGTACGACCGAGACGAAGTCACCAGGCTATCACTCAATAATATTCATCACGCCGGTGTTAATTGTATATTGAAACGTTAATTTGATGTTAATGTAGCCTTACGTCTGTACGATTCACGTTTCTTCTCTTTTACCATGAAAATCTTTGTTCACGTGGATGGACGAGTAACAAAGCGAAACCTGCATAATATGTTGACATCGTTCAAAGTACCTTGCTGTGTTACAGGTGAAGTACCTGCAGAGCAGCAAAACAACCTCTACACTTGATGAAGAGTCACCATAATAGGTATTTTCACTTCTACGCTGATGATTGTACGCGACATTTAAAACTATTCTAAGCGGTCTTCCCCGCTCTATAATGGCTAAGTTATGGGGAAATTGGTAGCCGGATTGCTATCAAGGAAGATGATACGAAAATAAGAGGGTATGGGAGGGTGGGACCAAAAAAATAACAACAACCGAACGATAGCAAACACGACCACCGGGGGCGAGCTGAGAAGACCACAAGATGTGATCAATACAAGTGTGAAACCCTTGCGCTGTATCGGGACCAACGCTTACTATCGAGTGACGATGGGGCATGGTTGCTCAGCCCTTATATACGATGTGAGAGACCGCTGAGCATAGTATTCTATTCTAAGCGGTCTTCCCCGCTCTATAACGGCTAAGTTATGGGGAAATTGGTAGCCGCCAACAAAGGAGACTCAACCGATCGAAAGAACTGGCCCAAGAGATCCAACACTCAAACCTAAAGAAAGCACAGACGTTGAGTTTGCTTCAACACGAATAGCATGATCAATTATATTCTGTTATCCCCTGGGATAAAGTGGGAGTAGGCCCTTCCCAGGTGACCCACGAGGTTCGGACAGTAACCTTCAAAGGATCAAAGCACTTCCAGATCTCCCAGTCGGGGGACTAAGGAACATTTGGGTGGGGAAAGGTCCAGCCCAGGGGATAACAGCCCTGCCGTTCGGTGGAACCGAAAGGGAATAAGATTCCCCTACAAGCACTGTTTACACCCAGGGTGGTGGAGGAGGGAAAGAGATAAATATAAATAAATAAATAAAACATGCTTAAATTACTATGACAACCCAACATTTCATGGCAAACAAACTTTAATGACTAACAAAGGCTCTCCGGCCAACAATGACATAAAGCCTCGAGCAGAGGAGCTACAATAACTATTGTCCTTAAATTCGCACTCCAAGGGCCCCTGTTAAAGGCATAAACAACGTAAGCCCATCCATATAAGACAGCGACATATGAAATAACAGACATGAAACGACCAGTAAACGGTCGAGACAATCGCATCAATCTGGACAAACGAGTAAAGCGGCGGAACGACCGCAACAGTACCTGGTACGGGCAGAAAACAGGCGGAACGATCGCAGCCATAACTGGAAACGACCAGTAAACGGGCAGACCAACCTCGACAATCTGTAATTGACCGACCAGCAAATATGCGGACTCATCTCTACAATCCTGAATTTACCGACCGGTAAGCAGGCGGACCAACCGCTACAATCTGGAATTTACGACCAGTCGCATGACAGATCCGGACTCACGGCGACAATCTGGAATTTCCCGACCAGTTAACATGCGGACTCATCTCTACAATCCTGAATTTACCGACCGGTAAGCAGGCGGACCAACCGCTACAATCTGGAATTGAACGACCAGCAAATATGCGGACTCATCTCTACAATCCTGAATTTACCGACCGGTAAGCAGGCGGACCAACCGCTACAATCTGGAATTGAACGACCAGCAAATATGCGGACTCATCTCTACAATCCTGAATTTACCGACCGGTAAGCAGGCGGACCAACCGCTACAATCTGGAATTTACGACCAGTCGCATGACAGATCCGGACTCACCGCGACAATCTGGAATTTCCCGACCAGTTAACATGCGGACTCACGTGCCGCGACAATCTGGAATTTCCCGACCAGTTAACATGCGGACTCACGTGCCGCGACAATCTGGAATTTCCCGACCAGTTAACATGCGGACTCACGTGCCGCGACGATCTGGAATTTCCCGACCAGTTAACGTGCGGACTCACGTGCCGCGACAATCTGGAATTTCCCGACCAGTTAACGTGCGGACTCACGTGCCGCGACAATCTGGAATTTCCCGACCAGTTAACATGCGGACTCACGTGCCGCGACAATCTGGAATTTCCCGACCAGTTCACATGTTGACACACCGCGACAATCTGGATAAACCACTGAGCTACACGGGCGGAACAACTGAACCTAAAAGAAACGAAAATATAGAACGAACCAAAGTAGTAAACAGCAAAGTTTATGACTACAATATCGAAAACGCATGACAAAGATTTCTTAATGCAAGTGAGAAAAGAAACACAATGGGACTGGCTAATTATGAAGGCATGTGAAAGCGAGCGTAACACGTGGAATGAAAAGGCAACGAGAACAAATATGCAAATGCCAAGCAGTTCAAACTAAAGCAAAGTAAAATAACCTGGAAATATAACTATGTTAGAGAGACCCGAGACAAAAAAGAGCAGAAATAAACGATTAAAATAACTAGGCAACCCGCGTGAGGGGAATATAAAGAAGTGGACGGAAGCCGGCACCAGGAATAATGACATGACCACAACACAACGACCACGTGGAACCAACCAAGAACGGTAAACAACTCTGAAGCAAATAAAACCGCGATAAGAACCACAGGCAGCCCAACCATTGCTTTTGAAGCTATTTAATAATAAATATAAATACATTTATATTCGCGCGTCTTTTTATGGGTTTCCTGTGGTAGAGCGCGCGCGCGCGCGCGCAATACGTATTATATTGGGCTTCCTGTGTTGAGTAAGGTATAATGTTGGGCTCCCTGTGCGCGACCCATGCGTCCAGCAGTACATGTGTATATTGAAACAAGGTATGAAACTCGGTCACGTGACAATTACGTTTTTGCCCCTAATCTTTGTCAAAATGACGTGAAAATTCAATGTTTCCTTCGAATAACTTAACTTTACTGTATTCTCTAAACACTTCATAAGTTTCAGTCGTGTAACTTCACCGTACGCTGAGAAATTTTAATTTTGACATTTTGCGCATCATGGACCGATGTGCGGTGCACTTCTCTGGTGCACTTTTCCGTGAAGCAGTCGGGTTTTACCTTCGAGAGGACATCGACAAGCGCTCGGCAAATCTTAATTGTGCTCTTTTTTGCAAGTTTTAATATTTATATTTTCACTAAACATAAGTCAAAACATCTACAATATACTTTATTTGTTTTCTGTTTTGAATTTATAAAGTATTTGTATTGTGTTTTGATTTTTATCGATTAAAATGCTTTAAAATTGAGGCATTGTGTTTGATAAATGCAGAATAGTCTCAATATTTAGTACTGCACAACACATTTTTGCTATCAGTGCTTATAAACAAAACGACAAACAAACGTATTTATTTCAACAATCAGTTAAAATAAGTTTACTAGCTTTTTTCATACTGTTTTGCCGTTCTTTCTGTACAATTCATGCACTATATTGATCATTATAAAATAACTATGATATAACGCGCGCTCTGATTGGCCAAAGGATGCGTATCGAGCGCAGATATTCAAACATTTTTGTAACGAACAAAATTGAAAACTTGCCTTAAAATCATAATTGTATTTTATAAAAGAAATAGAAAACTCGCCCGCTGTGCTATGTGCAGATTTATAGCACGCGGTGACTGATCATATAAATCTGCACATAGCACGCGCGCTCGTTTTCTATTTCTTCAGTAAAAATTCGTATTTAAAAATACGAAATTAATAAATTTTATGCATGCCTGTCACCACAATCGACGAAGTTGTGAATGAATAACAAACATCGGAGTGCGATATTTTAACTCTGTGTTTCTCAGATGATAGTATTTGCTAAATGTGTTGTGCTATTTCAATGACAATAATGAACAACTGTTAAAGTGCCTATGAAACGAAAATGTCGATCCTTGTTTTATTGTACATTATTGTTGTTTGGCCTTTCTCTGAACATTTGCTGTATTTAAACATCGACTTTGAGCGTGCGAACATTTTCTTTTCGCGGTTCGAAAATTATCATTTTCAACCAAAATGTGCGACAAGAGACTGGGCCCTTGACAATGGCTCGGTGACGTCATAAGTTGTGTATGCCTTTGTTTGCACAACTTATGACGTCACATTTCTATAGTTTGACCGAGCGGGAATTGTCGCACTTTGAAACCCAAAATGCCCAACTTCGTGCGCGAAATAAAAAATGTTCCTGAAGCTCAATTCACTTTTTATTAATGCCATGTAAACAACCAAATAGTAAACTTTCGTAGTAGCAAATAAAAACGGGGTCTGTTTTTTCGTTTCATAGGCACTTTAAGGGTCGACTAACATATTTATTTCGACTGTTGCTAAGGAAAATTTGAAACCTAAAAAAAAATCGTAAAATTCAAAGAGAAGAGAAGGGACTTATAGGAAGTGATTGTAAGGGAGAAAGCTTTGTCAAAGCATGACGTCACCAAATTACGTCACAATGACGTCATCAAAACAGAAAATGCTCTTTTTTTCCAAGAATTTATAAGATACTGTAAATCTATGATTATACACTTGTTCTACAACACAAGGAGCAGACAACTGAGCATGGATTTGGCATTTAAATGAAAAAGTTTTTTTTATGGATTAAATTCCATAACTTGTCATATTGTCTTCAGTTTTTAAAAAGCATGCTCAGCAATGTTGACTAGGTCGTTGTTGATATTCTAGGTTAGAAAAAAAAAATAACCCTCAGTGAACGTGCTCGGAAATTTTGAAGGTTTTTGAAAACGAGAATCTGCGCATGCGCAGTGAAGTCTTGTTAAATTTACCGTTCTTTTTCAGCATTGAATTGATGGGTTTCGGAAAAGAATCCTACGAAAATGTTTAGACAGTTCTCTATTCTGTCATTTGGCATAAAAATTATTATGCAGCAAAGACGTTTTGATTTTCCTGTTGTACCCAAGCAGGAGATGCGCGAATTTTATGACTTTCAATTCATAAATTGTATGCTTGCTCATTTCTGCTAAAACGAAATTTAAAACCCCTATAGAGAAGTAGGATGTATAACAAGGCTATAAAATATCAAAATTAAAAAAAAAAATCATCAACAAAGCTAAAGAATTGAAGACATGTAAAATCTCATAGCAACGCGGTTGCATAGTAACGAAATATGCTAGTCCACCCTCTCCTTCGATGTCAGTGAATTTGAGTTCGTCTATATTTTTGCTTCAGATGGTTTATGCTGTGTTGACGTTCCGGCTTGTGTTTTAATTTAAGAAGTACTGTAAGAAAGTACAAAATAACGTAGATGAGAGAGTCATAATGTTTAAACAGATAAAGTACTAGGTTCTTTATTGAACTTGATTGAAGTGTATTTCACTGACAACGAACTGCACACAAGTCAAATAGCTCGGTCATAATTTATGAAAAATAACTGCCATAGTATAGGCAAGTTCTTTTATGTGTTTTATTAGAGAACAGTTAGAGCAAAAACTACTAAAACCTCAAGAAAATACTTCAGAAAATATATTAAGTTCAGCTTACTTTTCAACAAAACTGTCGTGTGTCGAGCACATCAACTACAATTCTCCACCATTCAAAATGAAAAAGGACTACTTTAAAACCGTCGAATTTCTTCTAAAGTTACTTAAAGTTGACATGAATTGTGAACTTCTAAACTTACCATGGATCAAGAATAGGATCCAAACGTTTACACCGAAAAAAACATTTTTCAAAACTTCAGCGATTTCACCCTGGGTACCCCCCACGGGCCTGTAGCGCACGACGACTTCGGCTCTTCGGCTTACGGAAAAGTGCACCAGAGAACACAGGCAGCCCAACCATTCCTTTTGAGGCTACTAAATAAGGAAATAAAATGATATTTGCGTCTTTTTTATGGGTTTCCCGCGCGCGCGAGATATGTTGGGTTCCCTGTGCTGAGTAATATCCTATGTTGGGCTTCCTGTGTGCGTCCCGCAGTACATGTGTATATTAGAGAGATTTAGCAAACACGACGCGACGTGAGAACGCGACGTTAGATGACGAATATATCACATTTAGTCATTGCGTGACTACCGTGACAACGTCGCGACGTCAAGTTCACGACGCCATTTCACTTGTTTTCACGTCCTCTTCATGACGTTGAGGACGCCAACGGTCGTTTCACAGTTATTCGTCAGCGCGCGCGCCGTCCTCTTTCACGTCGCGTCGTGTTTGCTAAATCTCTCTATTTACACAAGGTGTGAAACTGATGGCGTATCATGGCCTGATGTGCGCCGCAAGTAGCTGGTGCACTTTTCCGTGAGCCGAAGAGCCGAAGTCGTCGTGCGCTATAGACTCGTGGGGGGGTACCCAGGGTTAAGTCGTTATTTTGTCGCTAATAGCGGGGCGTGGAAGAGAAGTTCATATCAAGAAAGACTGATTTTTTCGGTGTAAACGTTGGGATTCTTTTCCCTATTCATGGTAAGTTTAGAAGTTCACAATTCATGTCAACTTTAAGTAAATTTAGAAGAAATTTGACGGTTTTAAAGTAGTCCTTTTTCATTTTGAATGGTGGAGAAACTTTGGATATGTTTTGCTCGACACGTGAGAAAGTTTTGTTGAAAATAAAGTGAACTAAAATTACTTTTTTGTCATGGTTTTTACGTAGTAGATTGCTCTAAATGTTCTCTAATAAAAGGACTTATCTATACTAGGGCAGAAGGGCTACTTAATACTCCTCAACAAATCAGTTTTTTCCCATAAATTATGACTGAGCTATTTGACTTGTGTAGTTCAGTGTCAGTGATTGAAATACACTTCAACAAGGAACCTCTTTCAACTGACTAATGGTACTTTATCTGTTTAAACATTACTGAGTGTTTGACATAATTTTGTACTTTACTTATAGTTCTTCTGACACAAGGGAACGCCAACACAGCATAAACCATCTAAAGCAAAAATATAGACGAACTCACTGATTCACTCGGACATCGAAGGAGACATGAATGGCGAAGGACTTGTGAAGCTGCCATGAACTAAAATATTAACAGTTGTTCGTTATTGTCATTGAAATAGCACAACACATTTAGCAAATAAGCTTACTATCATCTGAGAGAAACACAGAGTAATTTTAACGGCGTATTTTTCGTAAGAACGTAAGTAAGCTTATTGCTTCCAACTGCGATGTTGTGTTATTCATATTCCCGGCTTGTCGATTGTGTATAATATTTACTTCATTGTTATTATTTATCCATGCTATTACTGATCAATATAGTGAATAAATTGCAAAGAAAGAACGGCAAAACAGTGTGTAAAAAGCTAGTAAACTTTTATTGTTGAAATAAATACGTTTGTTTGTCATTTTGTGTACAAGTACTGATAGCAAATGTGTTGTGCAGTACTAAATATTGAGACTATTCAGCATTTATCAAACACAATGCGTCAATTTTGAAGATTTTAATCGATCAAAATCAAAATACAAAACAAATACTTTACAGAAGTCAAAACAGAAAACAAAGAAAGTATATTGTAGATGTTTTGACTCATGTTTAGTGAACATATAAATGTTAAAACTTGTCAAAAAGAGCACAGTTCAGATCTGCCGAGCGCTTGTCGATGCCTTCTCGAAGGTAAAATCCGACTGCTTCACGGAAAAGTGCACCAGCTACTTGCGGCGCACATCGGGCCACGACGCACAAAATTTCAACAATTAGTTTCTCAGCGTACGTTGAAGTTAGACGACTGATACTTACAAAGTATTTCGAGAATACGGTAAAGTTTAGTTATTCGAAGAAAAAATGAATTGTCACGACATTTTGACAAAATTAGGGGCAAAAACGTATTTGTCACGTGACCTAGTTTCATACCTTGTGTAAATATACACATGTACTGCGGGTGCATCCCGCAAGACGCACACAGGAAGCCCAACATAGGACATTTCTCAACACAGGGAATCCAACATAATACGTATTGCGCGCGCGCTCTCTACCACAGGAAGCCCATCAAAAAAAGACGCAAATATCATTTTATTTCATTATTAGTAGCCTCAAAAGCAATGGTTGGGCTGCCTGTGGTGTAAATATACACATTGCTGCGGGCGCGTCCCGCAGGATGCACACAGGAAGCCCAGCATTATACATTTCTATACACAGGGAACCCAATATATAAATGCGCACGCGCTCTACCACAGGAAACCCATCAAAAAAAGACGCAAATATCATTTTATTTCATTATTTAGGGTGCGTTCGATTGACCGTATTCCAGAATAGGAATACACAGAATAACATCCCTAATTCGCTGTCACGCAGCTACTGTCCACTGTAAAATAAAACGATTCGTTGTTGTATCATAATAAAGTTACAAGGAACAGTTTGGAATTTTAAATGTGCTGAAATAAAAGCATCCAAGTGTTTATTCCGTGTATTCCTATTCTGGAATAGAGTCAATCGAACGCACCCTTAGTAGCCTCAAAAGGAATGGTTGGGCTGCCTGTGCAGAGAAGTGCCATCGCACATAAGGCCATGATACGCTATCAGTTTCATACCTTGTTTCAATATTACACATTGTTGTGGGCGCGTCCCGCAGGACGCACACAGGGATCCCAACATTATACATTTCTATGCACAGGGAACCCAACGTATCGCATATCGCGCGCGCGCTCTACCACAGGAAACCCATCAAAAAGACGCGCGAATATAAATGTATTTATATTTATTAATAAATAGCCTCAAAAGCAATGGTTGGGCTGCCTGTGTAAGAACCAAACCGTTTATACCTACAAGTCCAAGTATTCCCTAATAGAATGAACACCACACCATTAGAACCTTCAGAACCTGGACGAGCGAATATGAAGAAGCTTGGCATGAGGCCAGCGTCCTGAGCTGGCGGGGAAAGCAGTGGAACCGTTGAAAGTAGAGAAGAGAGAAAGCCACGAACATCGACGACTTGAAGTCCAGAAGGGTTGCGCGCTTGAAAGTATGCAGCAGGACGTTGGGAAGCCATAAACTGGTAGAAGCATTAAATGTAGACCTTTATGAAGACGACACTGTTCGCTGCTCAACGCTTACTATCGAGTGACGATGGGGCATGGTTGCTCAGCCCTTATATACTTATATACGCTGTGAGAGACCGCTGAGCATACTAGGATCTTTCACATACAAAGGACCACTGCCATCTAAAAAAGCAATTACTCACCATAATCACATACATGAAAAAATTACTCGATTGGCTGAGAGCATAGCAGTTCAGATATAATTGCACAGTGCAAAATGTGTAATTCAGTGCAAAACATGTAATTCAGTGCACAAACACAGATTCTTGATTTGCATTGGTTAAAATACAATAGACCTTATTCACGCGTGCTGATTTTCGAGATCAGAATACCAGGATCTTTCATATAAAAATAACCATTGCCATCTGAAAAAGCAATTATTCATCATATCTTTGGAAAATTTCAATAGTATTGGATAAAATCCCGAGAAGATATCATAAATGACATTTAGAGCGTTTTAGCATGGGATTTTGCCGTCATTCGTACCAATTTTTTCCGAAATTGCTTAATTTCAAGGTTTAACACTTTCCACTAAAAGAATATATTGATATAAGATAAGTGTAAAAGTTTTAGAGAAAAATGACATGTCCTTGCGGAGTTATGAACGTTTTTAATTCTGAAAATACATCAGAACGAGGCTTGGTACGCATAACGGCAAAATCCCATACTAAACTCTCTAAATGTCATTTACGATATCTTCTCGGGATTTTATCTAATACTATTGAAATTTTCCAAAAAATATTGATGGCAGATGGCAGTGGTCATTTGTATGTGAAAGAGCCTAGTATTCTGATCTCGAAAACCAGCACGCGTGAATAAGGTCTATAGAAAATGATGATATTAGCCAATCACATTGCAGCGGTTTCCATGGCAACAGATAATTCACAGAAAATCAGAAAATTCAAGATGGCGGGTGTTTTGCCGAAAAGGGTCCAAAACGCTGCCAAAATCACTAAAAATCCATTTTATACATTATAAAAAGCAGAAAGAATGTGAAAGAAGGAGCCGCTGCCTGTAATTATGGAGTTTGCAAGCACCAAAAACAACATTTTTGCCATTTTATAGACTCGACATGAAAGTTGACGGGGGAGCCTTGACTAGAAAGGAAAACGGCGATAAATGAAGAACTTTGTTGGCTCTTGTAAGCAAAAGGTTCTTCAAACTTCTACAAATTAATGAGTATTCAACTTTGGTTTGAGTGGTCAGGAAAGTAATCATGGATAACCAGTGAATTACAGTACTGAAGTTTAGTCGAATTTCTCTCAGTCTGAGTGCGTGAATGAACTCATCAAAACTGAGGATCAAACTTTTGAGCTTTCGGGAATAGAAAATCAGAGTTATGTACTCGTTTCAACTTTCTAAAAACGATGAACAGCCTTTGTACTTAATACTGTTTGTTGCTATAATCAGTATGTAGGGATTGTTGTGTTTGTAGTTGTAATATCGTCTCTAAGCATTTAACAATAAGATGGTTCGGATTGTCAGCTTTACACGTTTACATGTCGGCCATCTTGCCTTCAACCAACCCCGACTCGCGCATGCGCACTGCCTAACTCACGCCAGTCTCCTAATACACTACATCTCCCCCTTTGTAGAGATTAAAGTTCAGGGTTCAAACTAAATCAATGTTAACGTTTCTAGCATAAACAGTTCAATGTTAAAATCAAGTAAGGCAGGTGTCAAGTTCAAACTTAGGCCAAAGTTCATGCAGCTAAGCATGCAAACAAATAACCATACTGAAAGTACAATTATCCCATAACATAATCATCAAAGTGTTTTGGCCTTGCTCTTGTTCTCTGCCGGTCCTTGGCTCAGGTTCAGTCCTGTCCAGATGGGCTTCTTTTGGTGGTTCTTTGGGGTCATCTATCCTGCTGTCCTCTACTGTCACATTCACTTCCCTCTCCTTTTCTGGGAAGTCTGGAGTGTATTTATTGATGTGGCTGGTGTTTCTAGAGTACTGTGCACCGCTAGGGCTCTGTACTATTGTGCTATTCCCACTCTTACTTGTCACAGTGTGCGGTACTGCGTTGAAAGGTGTGGTCAGCTTGTTGTGCTTGTCCTGCTTCATTAGGACTTGGTCTCCCACAGCAATCATAGAAGGGCGGGCTCCTCGCAGCGCAACAGCATAGGATTTTGTTTTCGCCTTTTGCTCGGCATCCCTGTCGAAGACTTCTTGGTCATACACATGCTCAGGTCTGGGATTTTTCCTCGCATTTTTCGGTTGAATAACATCTCTGCAGGGCTCTTCCCAGTAGTGTTGTGCGGTAAGCTCCTGTATGATCTCAGGTATTTCCTCAACTCAATCTTCCAAGGTTGTCCCTCCGCCTGGGCAATCTGTAGGCGTTTTAGGATTGATCTGTTCTGCCGTTCAACCTCCCCATTGGCTTGTGCCCACTTGGCGGTTACCTTCTGGTGCGTGATACCATTCTGTTCACAGTACTGTCTGAATTCTTCCGATATGAATTGGGTCCATTATCTGATTTGATGGTCACCGGGAATCCAAATCGGCTGAAGATTTCATCTAGGTGGTCAATGTCTCTGTAGTTGTTGACTGTAAAATACTTACTTCGTAGTAGCGACTGTGGTAATCTACTGTCACCAGAAGGGAGTGTCCTGATGGTAGGGGTCCTAGCAAGTCGCAGGCAATATCCTGCCAAGGTCCATCAGGAAGTTTCGTGGGTCTCAGTGGTTCTGGTGGGTCTGGTCGTGCCACTAGCTGGCAGCCATGACATCCTTTGCAATGTTGCTCTGCAGCTTTGTCGACTCCAGGCCACCATACCTTCGTTCTCAGATTTTGTTTCGTGCCCACGATACCAAGGTATCCTTCATGTGCCAACGCTAGGATTCGTGGGCGCAACTTGCTAGGTATAACAATTCGCGTACCTCGAAGAATTAGCTTTTCTATGACACACAGTTCACCTGCAACAACAGCATATTGCTTGCAGTTGTCAAAACAGCCTGTCTGAATACCTTTTCTGACTTCAATCAGCTCTTCATCGGCGGCTGAGGCTTCTTCAATCTGACAGTGGCTACATCTACCCCAATCTTCAATCTTCAATGTTCCTAGTGCTATGGCAGTATCTTTACCAAGTAATGGTACTCCCCTCCCTTTGATGACAAGAAACTCTGCCTGGGTCGCCCCCTGACCAGTGGGAAGAAATTGTATGCCTATGCCTCTGACAAACCCCTGTCGGTTAAGGGAAGTTTCACCTGTGATGTCAAAGCTGGGGGCTGCATTTGAGGTACACTTTATCCCAAGGGTCTTGAGTTGTTCCCATGTCTCTTCGCCAATAATTTTACTAGTGGCCCCTTGGATTTGGTTCACCTGATTTTCACCTTTAGTTCCAGAGTCCTTTGACTTGCAAACCCGTTTAAGGTATCAGGGTACCCCAAACGACCATCATGCACGCAACACGCTATAGCGCGTACTAGTTACGCTAAAACCTCTATAAAGTATACATTTTCTGAAAGCTGAATAAATGCAGAATTCAATAAAAGAATTAAGTTTTAGAACAAAAACAGTATATTTGAAATAGGTAAAAAAGTTCAGATTTTCACATCACTATAATCGCCGAGGTCCCATACAGCCTCAATTTATCTGAAATCCTCGACTAATACCTTTATAAGCTCATGAGATATAGCTTACAAAAAAGTGTCTCCGTTTATCGATAAATTAACCCATTACGTTTTTATACGGTCCTAAACTTCGAGCTCTGCAAAAACTGGAAAACACTTTACAAAACAAGTTATAACTTTCGAAGGAAATTTAATATTAGAATTCGCAGATACGTTTTTGAAGAATATTTATCTGACAAAGTGTTTACCAAATTTCAGCTAAATTGGTTAAAATTCCTTTGACCGGGAACTCAAAATGTGCGCTTGATTGATGGCTATTTTGTTTCCGAAATAAAAGGCAAAAGAGTTTTCAAGTCAAGTGGCGCCTTTGTTTACACAAGCGTGGATAATCCACCACAAATATGTGATCCAATACCTGATGACATATGAATGGCATTCATAAGTAGATCGCCTTACAGGACGTAGCGTTCGTAACACAACGAGGCAGGAAAACAAAGTTACTGTTGGCGGAAAATACGAGCACTTTGACCGTGTGTGGTTTAGCATCGTTATTCAAGGATGTTTTGAGTGAGCAGTTACGATTTTTGGATACTTTCTTCGCATCTGAATCTTTGTGGAAAGTCTATTGCGTGAGTGCTGTTGACAGCTTGCTTGTCAACATCTTTTTGCATCAAATGAAATCCAAAATTCGTTTTTTGATTCTAACTTTTTAGGAAAAAAATATTTTTAGATTCTGTTTTTTGGAGATGGTTGATAATATTCAATTTGATATGATTATCAAAAAAATCAAAACCGGTGGTTTGAAAGGTTTTTTGGGGTACCCTGATACCTTAAAGTGATCCTTTCCCCCACACGTTCTGCAAGTTTTCCCACGCGTGACACTTGGGGTCTCGACCATAATGTCCTGTGTTCCCACAGCGATAACATGATCCGCCAGATGGCTTGCCAGGTAGTTTGTCTCTTCTCTCCTTTTTCTGGGGTGATCGATGTCTCTTTCCCTTGTCTGTGATGCTGTTTACACTTTACTTTTCTCCCAGTCCAATCATCTGCACTTCGATTTTCTCGCATTGGTTGGCGGTTTCTAGTGTTCGAGCAAGAGTGAGTGTTTCGCCTTCCTATAGTAGCTTTCTTCTGAGGTAACTCGATGTACATTTGGTGAGAACTTCGTCGCGTATGTGGTTATCTGTGTCGGTTCCATACCCACAGTCTTTTGATGCATTTCTCAATCTTGTGACGAACTGTTGTATGGTTTCGCCGGGATTTTTTGGGCGAGTTGTCGGAAAGTATGACGTGCGTAGGCGGTGTTCACTTTCTGGATAAAGTAATTGTTTAGCGCTTCCACTGCCTTTTTGTAATCTTTGGCCGTTCCGGTGTCCGATAGAGTTGAAAATATATCTTGAACATCAGGTCCGGCAAAGTGCAACAGGAGTGCTCGTCGTCGTTGTTTATTATCATCTTTGTCTGCTTGAATTATTAGTCCCTTTCCATCTGCACATAGCTCGAAAGCAGTGAGCCATCTTTTCCAACGAGTTCCCAGTGGCCAGCCTCCTTTGCAGACGTCGTGTAGCGCTTCCGGTTCCCGTCATTCCTCCACTACGTCTGCTAAGACTCGAACAACATTCCTTTCTACGAATTTGACCAATCAGAGAAAGCCCCCACAAAAGCTTGTGGGTACGTCCTTGACCCTTGGCCGTCTTTTCCGAGAACAAGATGGCAATGAATCGGCGATGGTGGAGAGTGAGCGTATGGATGACTGTTATAGAAAAGTAAGCCAAGTTCTTTGTATAAATAAGTTCAATATTCATCAGAAAAAGCCCATAGATGCCATAACTTTAGAAAAGAAAGACGTTTCTATAAATCTTCCCACTGGTTCGAGATCATCGCTAGTAGTTTCAGGTTATACCTTTAATGTTTGATCTCGTATTAATATAACAATTAAAGTGAATCAAATTGACGGTTGTGTCTAGTTTCAAGCGTTTATAGTTTTGCTGGCGGCGGCTTCGTTTGTTGACGTGAATGTTATGGTTTTGACATGCAATTTGTCGACGTTTGACAGGTCTATTCTTAGCATTTTGGCATACTACACGTTTAGTACTTATTTCATCTTTTATTAGTATTTTTTCAGCCATCTTGAAACTTGAAACTTGAAACTACTAAAAGCTGAAATAAGTTCTACGGTTAGAAACGTGTCAGTCGGCAAGGTATTTTAATCCATCAAGTCTTTCTAATATAGAGGGAATATCCAACAGACTTAATAATACCAAATATCCTTCAGGCTTGTACGGTTTTTCTTATACCCCATTCACACCAAACCTTGTTTAGTTAAACTAAGCTTATTCTCGCTTCTCTAATTCGAGGGCATTTAATTTCACAAGAATCAAACTACCTGGAATTTAATATATTGTGCAACATAAAGGACAGTTTACCAGCAGTTTTATGCCAAAAGTTTCATGGCATCTGTAGATAATTTTCTAAACCTGTTTAGTTAAACCACCTTAAACCATGTTTAAGCCTTGGTGTGAATGGGGTATTAGATTCCTCTTTCTTGTATACACCTATTTCAAAAAACGTTGGCATCTGAAATCTGAATCTGAATCTGCAATCTGAGACCGAGAGGGATTGTAATGCACAATAACTTTGTTATTATTGTTGGTATGAGTTGTGATCTATCTTGTAATTACTGGAAAATGCCTACACGGCCTATAGGCGAAGACCTGCGTTGGCGAATAGTGTGGCTACGAGTGTTTTTAGGTCACAGATTCAGATTTCAGATTCGGATTTCAGATGCCAACGTTTTTTGAAATAGGTGTATATAGTAATATATTCACGTACTAAACAATGCATGCGAGTATACATATTTAGATATGGGTGCATGAAAATGGGGAGCTGTCCACAGAAGTGGACAGCGGTATACTCGCATGGAGGGACAGAGCGGAAAAACGGGTTTTGGCCTCTCGTTATAAGGAAACCTTTACGTATATAAGCTAAATATTCCGCAAACATATTCTTTCACGGCCAAAGAACAGCATATCAAATGCACCTGAAATTTTATTAATGCGCATTTGAGATACAGCACCTTGTACCCTGGGAGAGGAGGTACTCTGATCAACAGAAAAACTGACATTTCCGGGAATATCCCCAAGCAGCTTTATGATACTTCAACAGAATTTTTCCACAGGTTTTGAGTGACGATGCCACAAATAGAGGCTAAATTTCACCAGATACAGAAGAAAATTGTGAAATTAGCTGCCTTGCGGTTTTTCGGCTCTGTGGCATGGAGGGGGTAACTTCGCAGCGCGTCATCCAGGGCGGGAGGGCGGGAAGTCGAAACCAGCTACACGGCGTCGTAGATGGGAATGACACAAAAGACAGGGTGTGCGGTAATATATGCACGCAAGGCATGATGGGATATCTATTGTTATGCAAATACTCGCTATTATTATGAGTACTTAGAATAGTAATATATTCACGTACTAAACAATGCATGCGAGTATACATATTTAGATATGGGTGCATGAAAATGGTCCACGTATCACAGGTAGGAGCTGCTAAAAAGTCCTGGGAGCACCCTGGTGCCCACCAAAATAGCCTACTCTCCCATTCTACAACGCTCAAAGAACCGATAATGCAAGATACCGTATGAATTCATTGGAGTGTAACAAAGCTTTTTTTTTTTTTTTGCCAACACTAAGGTTGTTGTGGGAAAGCGGGGGAGAAGTTTTCTAAAGTGTTCATTTGCCGGTAGGCTAAGCCAGGGTCAGCCTCCTTGGAAGACGCCTCGGCCAAGCGCGACGAGGCGGAGGATGCAGACATGACCTTGGACAGCTGCATGTAGTGCGAAGCTGTGGCTTGTGACTTCCATCCCACGTGGGACATTATGTCCTGAAGCTCAGCCCCCGACAATGCCAATGTAATAGCGCAACCCGACCGGAAGCCATGCAACGTGTGAGACTCGTCCATATGGAATTCCTTCAAGTACAACTTCAGGCGAGACTCTGCTGCAGACGACGATAAACTTTTGTTTGCCACTCCGCGGTCGGGGGTGATAGGGCGGAAAAGGTAGCCAGATGTGAGGCTAATCCCGATGGCTTTTGAGTGGTTCACGTAAAGTTCAGTTGCATAAACAGGACATATTATCAGGTCACTACTACGACGGATTCCAAACAAATTTGTAGAGCCGTCGCGCAGGGTTTTCCCCCATGTGTGATTAAAGAGGAGTCCATCGTTGTTGGGAAAACGCAATATTTCCTGAGACTTCACCTGGCCTAAATCCCCAGGTCGGTCCCCGCTGAAGAAAAGGATCTTAAAGTAGGCCTGATCGCGTAAAATGCAATATATTTCTATCGGCGATAGATTTCCTGAGGCCAACTTTGCGTTAATGCCACGGCCTAGCCGTACTAGGTCGCTAACGAAAAACGGGGTGGCTTGTTTAGGCAATGTCCGAGCCTGAAGCTGTTCGGCAGTGATGACCTTTATGTAACGCCTTAGCGATATGTCAGTGGCGGGATTGCCAACCAGGAGTCGTGGGTCCCAATCCCCTCTACGACCGTTTTCATTAAATATGGCCCGCAATTTTCCCACCTGCGAGTCAACGGAGCCATAAGCCAACCGAACCGGGCATCCGCACGCTGAGACCCCTTTGTTTCCCAAAAAATGGCATCCACATCTATGCACCTGGGTCTTACCGTGGCTGTCTTTCCAGACTAGAAAACGGCAAAGATCTCGTGGACAGGCCGATGAGATATCCTGGGGCTGAGGCAGCGAAAGCAGAAAGGATTGCAATTGCTTTTGTAAAGATGACTTTTGTTTTGAATAATTTGTACTAGCGCACAGGGATGAAACTTCGGACAAGCGTGTATCTAGGGGCTACAATGTCTGGGGAGGGGGAGAGGGTCGGTAGGTCGCTTCTACTCAGGATTTTCCTCTGATAGCCACACCTCTGGCAGAAACGGAAGTCCGAGTCGTTGGCGTAACAGCAAGATGGGCATGCTGCAGATGGCGTGAATAGCTTGGGTACCGTAGGGAGAGGCTATGAATTAAATAAAGATACAACAGACTTAGGTGCGGTTTTAAATTGTGTATTTTATTGTGCAATCACATTTGATATTCTCCAGAATCATTAAATGCCATATAACACTTATGGCTGGAGCTGGGCGGTTTTAAAGTTACTACCAGGGATCTTAAAGCCGGAAAGCCCATAAATCCCACGGGAGATTGAATTCGCTGCGGTAACCTTCTTTAGAGGGGGGCGGATCGCGCCGAGCTGTCCTCTCGACGCGAGGCGTAGATAGGTCCGGGCTACATGGTTCAGAGTCGGCCACCAGTACCGCCTGGGACGAACGTCTGGGATCACGATGGTGGAAGAGCAATTGTTTTCTTGCAGGAGTCGGATGACAGGTCCAATAAGGATAATAGGGGGGAAAACATATAGGTTTCGCAGCAACGGGTCGGACTCTGGGCTGCTCAGGTCTTGTGCAAAGATATCTACTCCCGAAGAACCTGGCATCGGGTAGGGAGTGAAGTGGGGCAGAGGTTTTCCATCCTTCCCGTCCTGAGTGTTTGAATCGAGCGCCATGAGGTCGATAGAGTGACCGGATGGCCCGCCAAAGCGAGGGTGTTCCTGGAGTAGAGCCCACAGATGTGGCGCCAATTTACCATCTGCCGGGGATAATTTTCTTGATGGTTCGTCAGCAGGGTTTTCTCCTGAGGAGATGTACGATACTACCAGGTGAATGTTTTGGTCGGCGACAGTGGAATAGAGCTCTTTTAGTGCATCGGAGAAAGGGCCAGCTCTGGCGGCTTGTGTTCTCCAAGCTTGCACAAGACATTGGTTGTCTACGAACGCATCAACCCGGGCGTTCACCAGGGATTCGCGGAAAGTTAGAATGGCGTTCGTTAGGGCCTTGGTTTCCTTTACTGCTATGTTGTGAAGGCTCATATCAGGGCTCCAATAATCCGACACAGGGATCAGACTGTGTTCAGGAAAGAGGGCCCCCCAAGCAAACTTCGAAGCATCGGAGAATATTACAAATTGGGAGTGCTTCTCATGTCGCCATTTTCCAACCTTTGAAACCACCTCAGGGGAGGCCCAATGCTCTATCTCTAACCGCAGGGCTGGTGATAGGTGGGCTGGCTTAGCTGTCTTTAAAGCTTTCCCGATGGCCATGTTCATTTCATTGGTATATCAACGAGCGTCTTGAATGGCTAAATTGAAGGAGGAACACTTGCCAGCGAGTCGCTGCAGGGTGTGGACTGACACGTGGCGTTTTGCGAGGATTGAGGCTACTAGGGCAAGGAAATCCTTCTGCTTGTTGATAGGTAGATAAAAGGCCTCTTGCTCAGTGTCGGATATGAAACCAAGAAATTTGATTTGTTTTTGTGGGGTGAGCACGCACTTGGGCAGACCAAGGGTATAGCCGAGGTGTGAGAGGGTGTAGGCCACCACATAAACAGCATCCTGAGCGTTGGTTAACTTCGTCCTGTCCCGGGGTGTTGCCGACAAGGGTATTGTCCCGGGGGTGCCGAGTTGTAGTTCTCCAATGTGTCGATCGTCGATATATAAGGAGGAGGGAATTCCTATGGAGCGGAAGAAATGGGTCGCTACCAAGCCTGTCGAGTGGTATATCCATGCGGAGAGTTTCCAACCAAAAGGAATTGTGTTGGAGACAAAATACCATCCCTTCCATTGTAGGCCGAAAAACGCCCGGCTTGGCTCCTCTAACAAGATATGGTTATACCCTGACTTATCGTCGAGAACGGATTGGTACGAGTCCTTAGTTAGGTATCTCGGCAGGTGTGACAAGTTATCCAGTCTAAAGGGTTTATCCACCATCCATAAATTTAAATAGCGATTGTCGTGGCATAGGCGTGGCTTCGTTGGCTCGACGGTGAGAGGCATCACTAGGTAAGGGGCGTTCACCTCTCCTACCTTGCCGACGACTGAGATTGATCCATTCAGCACTCTTTCCAGAAGGGTGTTATCAATAAATTGCGTGAAACCCTCGCAAGATTTATTGTTTTTGAGGAGCGTCGGGGGAGGAATATCACTGTCAAATTGTCGGCCTTGAAAACTACCACGGAAGTGGCGAAAGAATTTAACGACGGAGACTTTGTTCTTTACCCAATCAAGGACCTCGTATGCATCATCATAGGGGGCTCTAGCTACAAGCTCTTCCCAATCCCGGGCGTGGAGGTGAAGTTGGCCCGCTAGGAAGTTGTTAGGGTCGCGGAAAGGCAGATCTGCGATGTTAGGCGACTGGGCACCCTGTGCAATCTTGTCAATGAAATCAAAGTCACAGGGTGGGGCTGATATCCCTTCCATAGCCTCCAGGGGGGTCAGGTCCCTGGTGACCCACCTCATGGGTCTTGGTCGTTGAGAGTTGATATGTGCAGACGGGTCAAATAAACAGCCCTAGGAATAAAGCAAAACGAACGAATAGTCTTAGGGATATTCCCACGGCCAAACTCTCAACAAGTAGCGCAATTTTGCGTGCCGCAAAACTGGGTATACCGATCATCCTAAATATGGGACCTAAACCTCCTGAAGGGAAGGGATGACAGCCTGACCCAGATAAACCGGGGGGAGAGATTATCCTCCTGTTTCGAGCTGACACCCATCCCACCAGCACACACAACCGAATAGGGGGCAGACAAAATGAGGGTGAAAATAATCTAAATACTACCAAGCTGATGGACTACAGGTGAATAATCTTTTATTGCCTATATCAAATGTTTTAATGGGGTAGTAAACTCGGGGAATAACTCTTCCCATTCTAGTCAGATGCTTTATAAATTACAACGACACTAAACTGGAAACAAACTTTCCATAACTCAGGCGACCGTGGGTTACTGTCGCTTTGTTCCTCTGGGGACAGTTCCTAGCAAAGTGACTCTCGGAATTACACAGGAAGCATGTGAGTTGCGCCATGTTAGGGCGACGAGCGTATGGACTTCTCCTATTCTCCCGCCAGGAAGGCAGTCAGCGGGATGCTGTAGCCCTATCTGGCCATGGGTGACCATGGTTGTTCAGGTCCATCAAGGGCTGAGGACCTCCGTGATTATATGCCGGCGGGCGGGGGTTGTCACTCAGCGTGCCGATGTTCTTCAGGACCTTATTTGCTTTCTCTAGAATCTTGCTCTTGACCGGGTCGCCGACCAGGGCAACGAACAGGTCTTTTAAGGCGGTGCGCGACAGGGTCTTGGAATGTCTCTGGACTTCATCCAGAACACACTCAAATTCTCTTGCTTTGGGGTCATTGTTTACCTTGGCCTGGCGGACGAGGGTCTCCAAGTCGGCCAAAGCCTCGTCCGCGTCGAACCTGGCTTTGTCCAAAGTTCTGTGTAATGACTGCAGTGCCATGGCTACCGAGTTTGCTTTCCCCTGGTCCTCAAGCTTCTTTAATCTTTCCTCCATGGTAGGAATACACTGGGAAAAACAGGCAAAAGACGGGGTCAAAGGATGATACGGTACATAGGGGCTATGTGGGGAGTAAAGCTCCGGGGAAATGAACTTGTAACGGTTAAAGGACTCTAATCATGATCCATTGTTTCAAAATATTTTGTTTGCCACAAGGGAAAGGGGAGAATAGAAAGCCTATATAAACAAACGAACTAAGAGAAATCTGCATAAAATTCCTACTAAACAAACATAACCAGGAAATATGTTTTAAAATTGAATATGGCTAAACAGTGAGTCCGAGGGTAGATTTGACTGAATTGTTTTCCGGTAGACCTCTACCTGGTTAAATCAGTTATACATTCGCAGGGAAAATTAAACACTTGAGCGGTAGACCTCTACCTGGCTAACCCAGTTATATATTTGCAGGGAAAATTAAACACTTAGCGGTAGACCTCTACCAGGCTAAACCAGTTATACATTTGCAGGGAAAATTAAACACTTAGCGGTAGACCTCTACCTGGCTAAACCAGTTATATATTTGCAGGGAAAATTAAACACTTAGCGGTAGAACCTTACCTGGCTAAACCAGTTATATATTTGCAGGGAAATAAGCACTTTTAGCGGTAGACCTCTACCCGGCTAAGTCAGTTATACATTCGCAGGGAAAATTAAACACTTTAGCGGTAGACCTCTACCAGGCTAAACCAGTTATACATTTGCAGGGAAAATTAAACACTTAGCGGTAGACCTCTACCTGGTTAAATCAGTTATACATTCGCAGGGAAAATTAAACACTTAGCGGTAGACCTCTACCTGGCTAAACCAGTTATACATTTGCAGGAAAAAAATTAAACACTTAGCGGTAGACCTCTACCTGGTTAAATCAGTTATACATTCGCAGGGAAAATTAAACACTTAGCGGTAGACCTCTACCTGGCTAAACCAGTTATACATTTGCAGGGAAAATTAAACACTTAGCGGTAGACCTCTACCTGGCTCACACAGAAAACGTAGCAGATTATAAAGGGGGAACCCAATATCATAAGACCGTACCTCTAGAGGTTGACCTGCTGCGTCGGCGTTTTGATCCGCTGCCGGGGCGTTCTGGCCTTGAGGCGGGTTCTGGACTTCAGGCAGGTTAACGTTCTGGGCTGCATCTTCTACAGGTAGAGCAGCAACGGGTAGAGCAGCAACGGCCGGGAATTGAACAGGATTATCGGCCATGACGCGCTGCGAATTCGAGGACTAACAAACGTCGAAACCAGCTACACGGCGTCGTAGATGGGAATGACACAAAAGACAGGGTGTGCGGTAATATATGCACGCAAGGCATGATGGGATATCTATTGTTATGCAAATACTCGCTATTATTATGAGTACTTAGAATAGTGTCAAAATTTAAGACTTTCTTTGGCGTATTTTCTGTATTCACGCGACACATGTACAAACGTGGGAAAATGAAAAATATACATATCACCTAGCAATTTGATTGGTTGATAGAAAACAATGTGGAAAGGAATGTTGTTCGAGTCTTAGCAGACGTTAGTGAAGGAATGACGGGAACCGGAAGGTCCGGAAGCGCTACACGACGTCTGCAAAGGAGGCTAAGCGTGGCTGGCTCGGTGAAACAATCGAACTTTGCAATGTAGTTTTTACTGTCATCTGCCATAATTACGGATTAATTCCTACGCAGAATTGTCGAGGGCACGTGTCCGTTGACCGTGTCGCAAGTGTAATATCGCCTCTAAGCATTTAAACACAAAGACGCACTATAAAAGGGGAGCTACCTAGGGTAAGTTCGTTGGATCTGTCAATCAAATCTATCGAGACGTGACAGAGAGAGGATCTCAAGAACTGCAAGCTCTATAAATCAATCAAATGGACAAGAAATTCTGTGGAAATAAGTACTAAAAACGCACATGGATAATTTTTGTTGTACAATTCACTATCACTTTTCACTTTGGTAAAAATTATGATACTTTGAACTGGAATCGTTAGCCGTTTTGAAGTCGCACGGTTCAGCTCTAGCCAGTATTATTATGAATGAATGAAAAAGGTGCGCGAGGAATAGAAAATGAAATAGTAACGTACGAATTGAAAATAATAAATAGAAACAGAAGTAATCTGATAGAAAGGTAGCCAAAAAAACGAAACCAGTGCGCGATTAACTATAAAAATAGAAATGAAATATATGAATGAGTAAACGAATGAATGAATAAATGAATGAACGAATGAATGAAGGTATGAAGGAATGAATGAAGGAATGAATGAACGAATGGATGAACGATTAAATGAATGATAGAATAAATGAATAAATGAATGAACGAATGGATGAACGAATGAATGAATGAACGAATGGATGGTTGAACGAATGAATGAATGAATGAACGAATGGATGAACGAATGAATGAATGAATGAATGAACGAATGAATAAATGAATGAACGAATGGATGAACCGGCGAATGAATGAATGAATAAATTAACTAATCATATCAAACTTATGTTATACAAAAGGTCATTGTTTCACATATGCAGATGAGGCGAGTCTTGTTTATGCGAAAAACAGCATGATTTTGATACATTTTTGCTTTTTACTGCATTGTTAAAATACAAATAAAAAACCTACCAACGGAATATCAAAGACGAATATGTAAGGAATGAATAAGCTGGCAATTCAAGCACAAATAAAGAGGTTTGAAGGTGGCATTTTCCGTTTCTTCAAAGTCAATCGAACTGAAATCTCTGAAGAGATATAGGAGAGCGTGACATACGCTGCACACAAAATCCCTCTGAATTCTTTGGGAATTGTGTCAATCAAAAACCTACCGCCGGATTCTAATGCTCTGTAATTGTACGCGCATTTTGATATAAAATACATGTATATTAAACTTAATTAAGCGGTGGCAAAATGAAATCTAAAACTCTTTGTTTGGCCGTGAACATCATATTGGTGCTCTGTATCTCGGTCTGTATGTAGAAGCTACATAGGCCGGCGAATTCGCAAATAAATTATGGCTCGGAAAGGACGTTTTTTGAAGGCAATTTCCAATATTTACACGCACGAGATCAATAAGCTAGTTCGAATTTGTGATATATTTTCCCGTTGAGGAAACATATGCAGCTTTTCCATCCTCTCTTATATTTTAGCTACCTGATTTACACATTGTCAAAGGAAAAATATGAATTCAGAAATGATAAACCAGTCACGTACGAATCTGCTTTATTTAGCGGTCATAGTGAACAAATTGCTGGATCAATCGGGCCTCACGTGCATTAGTAAACAAAGCATTAACAAAAAACGTTGTCCGCGTGATACTGGATCCCAACAGGAGCAAATGTTCAATGATGCAGGACATAAGTTTGATATGATAAATGCTATGAATTTTGAATTCGTCGTGTCAACTGTTGTTTTCTAACGCTTCTTCTCGCCGAAGAGCACCGATGGATTCTCGAGCATGCTTCTGAGAGTGAAGGAAGATTTGAATTATTTCTCGAACTTGAAGCCATGTTTATAACGCTTTGAATCGTTGAATGAGTTTGGATTTCGAAATTAAAAACAATTTTTATGCAAATATTGGTAAATATGTAGCAACACGACAGTGGAAGAAACAAGCGGGAAAATTTACAACATTTTGATTGGCTAATACAAACTATGAAATACCGCTCTGTATTTCATAGAAAAATCTATGAAATACCGCTCTGTATTTCATAGAAATGGTGAGCTCTGATTGGCTGAGATGTAATATGTATAGGATAATGTACTATATTATACTAAAAACAATATCTAATATAATCTATTATACACTGTTTAATCAAAATATAAAAAATAAATCCACACAGGCGTTATATATTCTGTGAACAGACCGACACAACCATAGGATTAGATATTAGGACTTTTCGCATCGACGACGGGGACGTGAGGACGACGGCAGAGAAACAATAACGCTAATTACAAAATTCAATAACTTCTTGTTCTTACTCCGTATGTTCTGTGCTAAACTACAACGTGAATTGCCTTGCCCTATGTTTGACGATGCAAAGAGAACGAGAACGTCAGTTCGAAATTTGTGCGGATAGTTGTTTTTAGTCAACCAGACCACAAAAAGACGATGTCATTCATCAAAGAGGTCGCAAATTTAGTGCAAAACAGGTAAAAAGAAACAAGTATGAAAACATTAGACAACAAAACACTTTATTCGAACTTCGTCGTCCTCACATCCCCGTCCTCGATGCTTAAAGTGTAAACGGACCGATATAGTTTAGTAGCTTTAGAGGGCCACTTAAAGCATATGCTATTTGTTTGTCACCCTCTTATAAATAAAGACTATTATTATTATTATTATTATTATTATTATTATTATTGTTGTTGTTGTTGTTGTTGTTATTATAATTATTGTTGTTGTTGTTGTTGTTGTTGTTATTATTATTATTATTATTATTGTTGTTGTTGTTGTTGTTGTTATTATTATTATTATTATTATTATTATTATTATTATTATTATTATTATTATTATTATTATTATTATTATTATTATTATTATTATTATTATTATTATTATTATTATTATTATTATTATTATTATTATTATTATTATTATTATTATTATTATTATATTATTATTATTATTATTATTATTATTATTATTATTATTATTATTATTATTATTATAATAATTATTATCAGGTCAACATATTATATTTTCTGTTGTAGAAATAAGGACTGGCTTAATCCCGAATTAATGAAGTTTTAAATGTTTTATTGATATATATAAATATACTTATGTTACCATTTTCTTTTTGTTAATTATATTTTCGAGTTCAAGTAGTCAATTGTAAATTACCTACATGTAGTGAGATTTGCAATTGTTTGTGTAAAAAATACATGAAATAAAGTTTCCATTATTATTATTATTATTATACAAGCATAGTGTTCTAAACCTCATTAATAATTCATGAGCGATTGACCCAACCATGTATACCCCAATACAGAAACTGATGAATAAAACATCAGTGCCTGTATCACTGATACAGCACTAATGTTTTATTAATCAGTTCTATATCAGTGATATAGAACTGACACAGGTCATGCAAAGGTCTCATTTTTTTATATAAAATCTTTATTAAGATTAAAATGAATGGGCCCAGATTACAATCTCTTTTCATCTTAATTACTCTAAATTCTACATACCGATTTCTACTTATTACAATCTTGCTACTTATGACATTCTAATTCTCAATTACTTCTTATACGACAAATCTACTACTTCTATTTTTTGATAACCAACCTCCACCATTTATTACGAAAAAGTATCTCAATTCATTAGTATTATCGATATACCTAAAATACTATTTTTCTTTTACTTGCCGACCTCCTCCACTTATTCCTATGTTGTTACTTATTCCTTTTTAATACTAAATTACTTCTTAGAAGTCAATCCTTCTATAATTACTGTAAAGATTGCTCCTTCACCCCCCATAACTTTTTAAAATCCCTTTCACTCAGACGAGACGACTCAACACTTAGACGAAAAACAATGTCCTTCTTACACTTTCTCACAATATCAATATACGGACATACATTGTTACGGAACGTTGCACTGTTACGGAAAAACAAAATTGTACGTGTGACATGGTCTCCTGCAACCTGCAACAATGTTTTTCGCGAGACGAGTTGCACGAGAAAATGCTACGTGTAACAGCGCCTTTAGACAGAGACACCGCACACGGTTTAGAATTATCACGCAGAAACATCCAATCATCACGTAACGTAGATAAACGAACACCCAGAAAATAACGTAAGTAACACCACATCTTATCAGACAATCTATTCAATGATCCAACTACATTCGCAATATGCAACGCACGAACACGAACGCCAAAATCCACCATTCCCAGGCCTCCAGACAGCCACGGTAACAGACACGTTTCTCTCTTAATTAGCTCGACTTTCCCATTCCACACAAAACTCCACACCAATGAATTCACTTTAGACACAACCCACCTCGGCACAATTAACATTCTTGCAACATAATCGAACTTTGACAACCCCAACACTTTAACAATCAACACCTTACCTCTCAACGACAAACCCCTACCCTTCCACCTATCTAAACCTTCTTTAACTTTTCACATTTCGCTACCCAATTCTCATCCTCTACATTATCTCCAAACCACACCCCTAACACCTTCATCCTAACTACCCACTTCAAACCATACGGTTTGTCCTGTCTACCTTTCCATGACCTAATCCACATTGCCTCAGATTTTCCTCTATTTAATCTCGCCCCAGTCCCTCGTCCAAAAAACTCCACCACCTCTAAGTACTTACAGACAGATACAACGTCACACAAAACCGCAGTTGTGTCGTCAGCATACTGTGATATATTAGTATGCTGACCACCCGACCCTGGCACGAGAAAACCCACACATACCCTTTTCCGCACGAACACTACACGCTAGCACCTCTGTCATCAATACATACAACATAGGAGACAACGAACAACCTTGCCTAATCCCTTTCTCCAACACTATGCTTTCTGTCAACTCACCATTGCAAATTACTTTGGCCGTCGCTCCCACATATAATACACTCATCCACTTTCTAAAATCCTCCCCAAAACCAAACCTCCCTAGAGCCCTATTCAAAAAGGCCCTATCCACCCTATCAAACGCCTTCTCCTGGTCTAATGTCAAAATGACCCCTCCCTCTCCTGTATTATCTATATGGTCAAGTACATCTCGCATTATATTTAAATTATCAAAAATAGACCTCCCCATCACCCCACATGACTGATCTTCACACACAATCTCTGACATCACACTTCTCAATCGACCACTCAGTGCCTTGGAGACAATCTTATAATCCAGATTAAGAAGAGAGATCGGCCTCCAATTCTTGAGTTCCTTCCGATCTCCCTTCTTAAAAGCTAACCTCACCACACTACGCACAGACTCTTCAGGAAATCTCTCCGCTTCAAAACACTCATTTGCCAGCTTACACACTACTGGTAGTAATACTTCACTAAAACACTTGTAAAATTCCAAAGATAATCCATCATCCCCCGGAGTCTTACCATTCGCCATACCCTTCATGGCATATTCTAATTCTTCCACCCCTAACAAACCCTCACAATTCTTACACGACTCATCAGATAACACAGAAGACAATCTACTTAACCAAACATCTTGTACATCTACATCTACATCTTCCAACTTAAATAAATCCCTGTAGAACAATTCAATCACTTTTCTTTTCTCTCCCTCTTCATTCCTTTCCGTTCCATTCCCATCCTTCAAAGTGTCAATAAAATTACCCTGTCCATGTCCCCCACACAAATTGAAGAAAAACCGAGTAGGCCTCTCCCCCTCTTCAATCCATTTCGCACGACTCCTCACTCTCTCTCTCCACTAACGCTTTTAACTCACCGTTCAAAACACTAATTCGCCCACCCACGTCTTCCCCTAGAGCTAGCGTACGCTTCAACCTAATTATTTCTTTTGTAAGCGTATCACGCATTCTTCTTCTTTTATATAATAACAAATTTTTTGACCCCCTTTTTGAATCTAACCCCAAAAACACCCACTCTCTCATCTCTATATCGTCTCAAAAACTCATTTATCCATTTTCTCAGACTATTCACAAAAGTACTATCCTTCAACAATTCATTTTTACATTTCCACAAACCCTTGTTTTTACAACCCACATGCACTACGATTTAACGACAACACAACACCATCATGATCTGACAATACTAGTACCTCTACAAAACAACAGTCACAACATGTTGACTTGCACATGGTTTCACTTTGCTTTAATAAACACGTCGTACTTTCAATGATAATGACTATACTTTGACGTAACTGACGATTACTGACGCTGGATTACTGACGATATACTGACGGTTTAAAAGTTTTGGTGCAGGAACTCACTTGAAGTGAACTAACTTATACAATTTGCATACGACGCTGACTTAAACTAAAAACTTATTCCTAAGAGACTGATATTAAATAATTGTGCGAAAAAAGGATAACTAATGAAGCGACATAATGAACTGCTAGACAAAAGGCAAAAATAACAATACATACAAAAACAAAGCTATTCTGATCCAACACAACATTCAACAAATCCTTCTATATATAAAATCTATCCAACCTCGAAACTACTCCCTGGCCTGACCACGTAAACGAGACAGTACGCCCAGAAACCCAAGCATCACACAAATTAGAATCACTCAAAAACTTCTTCAATTCCTCACCATACGATACCAGAGGCTCGCAATCTAAATTACAATTGCCTCTCCCAAAAACAAACTACGGGAAAAGACGCTTCGGCTATAGAGAAGCATTTATCTGGAATAAATTACCGGAAGATTTGCGAAACTTCAAATCTATCCAAACTTTTAAATCAAAACTAAACCAGTTACCCTCTTCCTTCTTTGATGACAAATTAGTTTAGTTTTACCATACATATTATCTTTTAATTTATTTATAATATTATATACATGTAAATTGTAAATCATTACGATAGATATTCCATCATATTGTATTTTATATATATTATATATATATACAAGCACAGCTTTTATGTAAACCAGTTTGTACTGATAGAACCACCGTGTAGAAATAAAATGTATCTATCTATCTATCTATCTATCTACCTCCAGCCTTATTTGTCCCAGTTCTCGCCGTCGTATCTCTGTTATACAACACACAATTGAAGTCACCACCCATTACACAATACGAATTCGGAATAACATAATTATACAGCTCTTGAAAAAATATCTTACGATCACGAACATCCACCGGCGCATAAACACACACAAACGAATAACGTACATTACCCCATTTAACTAAAAGGAATTAGCACCCTCCCCTCAGTATCCCTACGAACATCCAGCACATTTAAACTTACACGATCGCTCATTATATTCATGAGGGACATTTAGACTAAATATCCCTCATTACTATGCATGAGGATGCAAGTCAGTCCCTCATATACACCAGGTGTACACACAATCATTGGGACCCAAGAGCAAACCGAATAGTACTTAATCGCTCCTCTACTATATGATGACTCGAGCATTCAAGACATGTGGGATGTGTGAAGCTCAAAATACAGTGGCAGTTTGATATCCACAACATCGTTAACGCATGCGCAATAGAAGGAAATGCACAAAAGTCAAATTCAAATGATATTTTATTAGACCTATTTACTCGGGCCCTTCCGAAGGAAGCTCGAGTTATAAAATGGGCTTTCTTGTATATTTTTCTTCTTCTTATTCTTGGTAGTACACAGAATGAGGAGTATGTGATCGTATCGGTCAGGAATGTCTGTTTCAGGGTTTCGATTGGCTGAAAACGTGGGCGATGATATCCAAACGCCTAATGAAGTAATTCTATGCTCAAAGGGTCAAATAGTTTCCGACTAAAGTTTATTTTATTCCAAATTTGAAAAATTCAGTCCGACAATAAATGAAACACATTCAGTTTCTGAGAGCCGTCACGCCGTGGTTTCAAAAACCCGTTTAAAAGGTATCCGACAATAAAATGAAACACATTTCTGAGAAGTATAATGATTGAAGTTTATTTTATTCCACGTTTGAAACATTCAGAAGGAAAAGGAATCGTAAAAATCGTACTTCAAAACTTCATCAAAGCAAATAGGCCGTCGTCAACGCCACGGACTATAAGCAAGTTCAATGTACGAAATTTGGGGTTAACTCCGAGTCGAACGTATTAAACACTTTTATGTATCCAACTTGAAGGAAAGAAACGCTCCTCTCACATATGTCACACACGCTGTAATTAAATGAAACGACATCTTTCAGAGTGGGCCCACACGAATCGGCGTATGCTTTTGTATGTGAAATGATCATGAGCGTGTTTAAAGCCCGTGTTTTATTTTCAGTAACTCATGATGGATGTTTATTTTATTCCACGTTTGAAAAATTCAGAAGGAAAAGGAATCGTAAAAATCGTACTTCAAAACTACATCAAAGCAAAGGCGAGCAAGGTCAATTGTTTTGAAAATAAACAGTGTTTGCATGATAAAATGTAGGTTTCTCCGTGTTCTTTTCAGTACGATTACAGTTGTGTGATCCTTGTCTGAGTCATACATCTATTACGCGACCTAATTTTAGAACCGCCGCGTAGCGCTATTTAAAACAGAATTTCCACGCTCACAGGTCAGTAAACGGCAAAAATACAATCGAAATCAAAACGTCCTTAGATTTTAGGGATCTATTACAGAAGAAGACGCTCAATGAGCGTAGTCGGGCATTATGACAATGACAGTTGACGAGGGAGACTATTTGTGTCGGTGAGCATCGATAAAGATCTCCGACTCGTCGAGGTACGCTGTGGTACGTCTTTAAACGTACTTGAGGTCACTTGAGGTCACATCTTAAATCTAACAGAAGCAGCTTTTGATTTTTTAATCGATAATTCCTTTCTGATTTCGAGATAAATCGAACAAGATCTTTCAATGTATAGGCAGAGACAGCAGATTGGTCGAGCTTTGCAATTGTCACATCATACCGTAGTCTGAATCAACTGGATGTTTAAAAGATACGAAGTTCAGGAAGAATTATTTTAAAAGTCCTTTCATTTGACCGACTTTCCTCTGCGATAACGAAGAAACCAAAGACGTTATCAGAACCGTCTGACCATGAATATGAACCTCAACTGGACGTTCCAAGTACGTGCTACGGAAGTACGATTCGGAGATTTTTATCTATGCTCACCGACACATATATACATAGTCTCCCTCGTCACGCAACTGTCAGTCATTGTCAGGTCCCTCCTCACGCAACTGACATTGTCCTTGTCATAATGCCCGAGTGTACGCTCATTGAGCGTCTTGTTCTGTTATTTGTTCGCACAATGAAATATTATATTAGTTGGTACTTTCCTCTTTTTCTGTATATTTATCTATTGATTTACTTATTAATATTGTTGTTCTCTTATTAGACGATTCAAACCACAAAATAGGCTGTACAGAACTTCGTGGCGATACTGACTGCCGGCTTTCTTTCTTACTTCCATAGCAAATTTCGACAACCAGTAGTTATTAATTTCTTCAACAGTTATCTCTGTTATCGGTGGCACAGATGGAAACTCTTTATTTTCAGGTTCAAAGTCTCTGAATTTGTTCTGTCTAGCTTGTGCCCATTCTTTATAGGCGTTGTTACTCCAAGCAGTGTGCTTTTTAGTGTCTTGAGGAACCATATTCTCCCTTACTTGCTCCACTTCGTCATCTCTCACAAAAGTAAACCGACCTTCCGCCATTTCTGATCTGTTTACCTTCAGGTACTCCTTACTATAACTAATTTATACTCTTTTATTGTGTAAATGAAACAAAGATGTGCAACATGAAGCATTCCCCAGAGTACAGTCTAATCAAGACTCTTTCACAAAACACTATAATATATTCTCCTTTGCGCCGTTAACTCAAGCCTGTATTTTTGTCCATTTCCTCGGTGATCATGGTATTACAAACTAATACCATGGCTTCTTCGGGATATTAGTGATTAAATGTCCCTCAGCCTCGGGAAGTTTAGTAAAAGTCCCTCGCCCGGCGGCTCGGGACTTCCACTAAACTTCCCTCGGCTTCGGGGACATTTAATCACTAATATCCCTCAGTGCCATGGTATTACTTATAAATAAACCTCCGAGTGTAAACACGGCATTAGTAGTATGACATATTTTACCTTACTAATTACTTGGAAAAAGACGACATTTTAATTTTAAAAGTCACTATCTCTGGCTCAGGACTGCATTAATTTCATCCATGTCCCTACGTAACTTTGCCTTTTGCTTTGCTATTGGTGAAGCTGGCCTCTTTGTTGTAGGTACGCCCATCTCAGTGTCCGTTTCATGCCCAGAAATGTAGGAAATATTCTTTGTGATTGTTCGTAGCCTGATTTTCAGACGGTCCGTGGTCATCCGCTCACATTGTTTTGTCACGCTGCGATGTCTAGTTTATTTATATTTGTATGGATATATTTATGGTATCAAATAAACTATTGTCTTTGTCATTTAAAGATTCTCAGAGTTTGTGAAATCGTTTTTTACAAAGCCGAAAGCATCAGTGTTCTACCGAGTCACGCAATGAGCGACCAAACTATATTTACTTCAAATAGGCTATGTATCAGTTAGAAGCCCGACTTCACGCTAGTAGAGCGTCTAGTTAATTAGGAGATTCCCAAAGTCCTTTGCGGTCGCCAGCTTCTTGCTTTCGGCCCGGACAACGATATTTGGAATAGGTGGATACAGCTATTTCAAAAAAGGTTAGATAGGTTGGTGAAGGTTTTGTTGCATCTTGGATCTTGCATACCAAGCCCGAAATGTATTGTGGATCATATATAAATAATGTCAGCATGCACATACAGAAGAAAATATGCCGGCTCCATATTGCGAAGACAAAGCTTGGGAAAATTCCCAGAGTCCATATTCTTGTGACCTTTCATCGCCGCAAGATTCGGCTCGATCAATTTCCTTCTTACCTCGTCAGAACATTACTAGGGACCTTAAAATGTCGTTCACGAAGTTTAAAAAAAATCGTACGAGGGAAAACCGTTTGGCAGCAGTTTTAGTGAAAATAGTGTCGTTTGAATATCAGCTGGCATTCACAAACGCAATGATAATTTTGAATAAACCGTCCAAAAGCAGAATGGTTGAATTAGTATTTGTGTTAAGCACAATAAAATCCAAGCAATATTGACGCGGAGCGGGCGAGTTAAAAAATACGGCAAACCGGTCATTCATTATGCGGGAACCACCTTAAACATTTCTCAATGTTTAGATCTGAGATTAAACGATTATAGTCGGATCAAATCAGTGTTTGGTTACTTGTTGGGTGACTCGGTAGAACGTACAGAATTTGGAATCGCCCGGCACTCGACAACATAATACCGCCGGGCCAGCTCAGAATTTGTATAAACGACCAACATCGAGAAAACATACTTAGATTTTCTAGAACTAGTCAACTAGATATATTTTCGTGATTGATTCTGATAACTGACAACTGAACTTGCCCCTGCTTGACCTCCGGTGCCTCCTGATTGGTTTGTGATTTGTAATCTCTCTACTATGTGGTCAGACTTAATGTTTCCACCTTCCTTTTATTTTTATAACCACGAACAAAAAAAAAACAAAAAAAAGGCCATCTCCTATTAAAACTCCTGCCCCAGCCTTCGCACGAGTAATGATGTCTGCGTTGACGTCACTGAATTACCATATCAACATTTCAAACCTTCATAACTCGCAAATGCGAAGCTCAAATAACCATCCCACTATTCACTTTATATGTAATCGATTTTCAAAATAAACAAATAACCCTGATATGCACTTTAACATAGTGTTTTCCTTTATATACTCATCTGCATATATTAACTAATCCCCAGGGATCATATTTACAATTCAAATGGCGTGTGAATAGCATCAACAAACGCAAATAATAGCCAATCGTTTGTCTTTATTAAACAAAATTTGTCTTGTGATTAGCTACTACTATCCTAGTGCCATTGTACAATACATTTTAAGATATCAAAAATCAGAGAATAATAGTGGGACATATTGCACCCATTTGGTATACACCTAATTGCATAACAGTTGTTGGGCCAACATTTGTGACAGCTATGACCAAAAGGAATTATGGGAAATTTACATTTTCAAATAACATAAATGGAAACCTTTCTATTCATTCTAACTTGTAGTGTTTAGACTGAACTGTTCTTGTTTTATCTTGTTTGTTTTTTAACTCAACTTTCTTTTACGTGCCATTATTCAGCATCAAGAGAAAATGAGGTAAGAGAAGACATCTACCATACTCCATAACCATCATCGTGATTTACGATGCTATTTTTAGATCATAAGCTGGCGTCGTTGACAATGGCCAAAATCTAAAATAACTACTCTGTCAATATGCAGATATCAACCTGATCAGGCTATTCGAAATGAAGGGTCTGTTAAATCATTGGCCTCACTATGTTGGCTTTTGCGACTACACAACTTTGTTCGAATATGATGACATAATCTGCCCCACAAACTTTTACATTTCTTTACATCTTGCGACTTTGTGTTTCATCTTTTGTATTTTGTTTAGAAAACCTACCTAACTTGGAATAAGTTAGTAAAATACCTCTAACGTCGCAAATAAATCTTCACAATTCTGGCTTACTTAAAATCTTACATGATTGTCCACCCGACAACCATTATGCAATCTGGCACATTATGGTAAGGTAAGGCTTGATATTAACCAGGCCTCAATTATTCAAAGAGTGGATTAGTGAGTGCTGAATGGTGGATACATTGATGCTGTTATCCAATAACTTAATTAATCCACTGGATAAGGGCTTACAAACACACCCTCATCAGTACGTAATTATTGTACAGCACAATTGGGTTATTCTATTGTTTCTACTATTTGAAATTGCATTATATTTTTGAATAAAGAAGAATACTAGTGCTAGTCACTGTGTGTTAGAACTGTTAGTTTCGTCCTACTATGGAATAAAGAAGAATACTAGTGCTAGTCACTGTGTGTTAGAACTGTTAGTTTCGTCCTACTATGGAATAAAGAAGAATACTAGTGCTAGTCACTGTGTGTTAGAACTGTTAGTTTCGTCCTACTATGGAATAAAGAAGAATACTAGTGCTAGTCACTGTGTGTTAGAACTGTTAGTTTCGTCCTACTATGGAATAAAGAAGAATACTAGTGCTAGTCACTGTGTGTTAGAACTGTTAGTTTCGTCCTACTATGGAATAAAGAAGTTTCTTGTAGTCACCACTGCAGTCTCCCTCTATCATCTTGTACACAGTTTTGTGATATTTCTGCAAGAACGCTTGTTTAATCTCCACTAAATCAATCTATAAATTAATCAATAATAACATCATCATATAATGTGTATCACTTGTATGGATCAGTAGTTCTTTAAAATACTTGATACAATTGAAGGGGTACAAATACAGACTTTACAAGTACTCAATGTATTTCACTCTCCCCATGGGAATTATTGATATTGAACTATTTGAAACCACACGAGTTCAGATTATTTCCAAATTGCACAAGATAAAATAGATGATTTTCCATACAAACAGCCTTGGCTTAGGGATCAGCCAAAAACAGATCAAAATCAAAGTTTCTTTGAAATAGGTGTATACATCCACAGGCCTCCCAACCTCAACATTTGTATCGTGTTTCATCGGTGTCAGTTGTATGATTGGGATTCCTGTGGTGTGTATCGTTATTGTGTTAAACATCAAAAGTTGAATGGGTCTGCAAGTCCGGTTTGAAGGGTTTTAATCGAGGACACATGAAGCTACTCAAGTAGGTTTACAACATGGCGGCTTCGAAGGGCCTTACACAGGAAGCCCAACGGCTACAATATGCTAATATCTTCCTTTTTTTTACAAAACAAAGAACTCAATTCATGCTACATTATATGTTGCAATGTACTTGAATAAAGGGTTTCAACAAACAATGAAAAAACAATGTTTTAAGAATTATAGTCTCTTAGATATGATGGCTTCTTCACATTACGACCACTACGGGTAGTATATTCTACTGCTGGGGTTGGTCGACTGTCAGTGGAGGCCAATGGTACACCTTGTGGCTGCAGTAGCTACTGTTGTGTCACTTGGTACTGCTGTTGCTTGAGGGGGTACTTGAGGGTTGACTGCTGTATTTGTAGTCTGTTCTTGGTAGCTGTTTCTGGTGACACTGCAGAGCTGTAGTGTTCAGGATTTTTATGGAGGTGCTTCCTCAGTGTTGCGTCGAAAGATCCTTCCATCTTCAGTGCGTATTTGGTTTGATCTAACATCAACTTGTTTCTCTACCTTTGCTTTGATGAACTTTGGGTCTCTCTGTTGTGGCTTGACTCTTACCACATCTCCGTCGCTTTAACTCTTTTGAAGACTTATCATAGTAGAAAGCACTATAAAAGGGGAGCTACCTAGGACAAGTTCGTTGGATCTGTCAATCAAATCAACCGAGACGTCACAGAGAGAGGATCTCAAGAACTGCAAGCTCAAATGAACTCAAATGAACAAGAAACTGTGGAAATAAATACTACAACGCACATGGATAATTTTTGTTGTACAATTCACTATTACTTTTCACTTTGGTAAAATAAATTATGGTACTTTGAACTGGAACCGTAAGCCGTTTTGAAGTCGCACGGCTCTAGTATTCTGCTTTTCGTTTCTTTCGTAGGTTATCCTAAAATTTACCCGCCAAGACATGGAAATGCCACTTAAATTAAATATACTCAAAGCATAGGTTTCGAAACCTTACCGGCCTTTACCATAAAAGTACAGAGATGTACAAATGCTCAACACATTTACCTCGTAACAAGACGCCTTCGCGGCGAACGACGTCGTTCGTCTTGTTATGGTACGAACGTAACTTGTGTAATGAAAACAATGCTCTTGTCGTTTTATTTAGAAATGACCGAACATAGTTTTATGCTTGGAAATGCTTATAACAGGCAAAGAGGATTTCGCTTCAGTAATTTGTAGGCCTGGATAAGAAGTACGGATGTTGATTGTTGTGATACATGGCGCGTGAAATTCAAAACATTCTTCGGTACGCGTGGTGCGACTGAAAATCGTATAGATAACTACCGAATACGAAATATATTGACACGTCCGTCTATTATAACTGTTTTAGACGTAAATGTACAATTTTTTCATCGACTTTGCTGTTGAAATGTGACTTTATTAAGAAAATCATTTCACCCCGTTGTTCAGCAATGTTCAACCATTGTCCGCCATATTCAAACTCATTATCATTCAAAAAATTGAGGTCGGAGCAACGCCCTTTTATAGTGCGCCCTCGTGTTTAACATCAGGGACTACCTCTGGTTTGAGTAGTTTAGCAGACATCGGTAGGAATCTTTGCTCTACGATTTAACATGCGTTGAGATGGCGAGACCCCCAGTCCCTCAGTGGGTGTGTTCAGGAAGTTCATTAGAGCTAGACAGTGGTCTGCATGTGCGTTGAGATGGCGAGACCCCCAGTGGGTGTGTTCAGGAAGTTCATTAGAGCTAGATAGTGGTCTGCATGTGCGTTGAGATGGCGAGACCCTCAGTGGGTGTGTTCAGGAAGTTCATTAGAGCTAGATAGTGGTCTGCATGTGCGTTGAGATGGCGAGACCCTCAGTGGGTGTGTTCAGGAAGTTCATTAGAGCTAGACAGTGGTCTGCATGTGCGTTGGGATGGCGAGACCCCCAGTGGGTGTGTTCAGGAAGTTCATTAGAGCTAGACAGTGGTCTGCATGTGCGTTGAGATGGCGAGACCCCCAGTCCCTCAGTGGGTGTGTTCAGGAAGTTCATTAGAGCTAGATAGTGGTCTGCATGTGCGTTGAGATGGCGAGACCCCCAGTGGGTGTGTTCAGGAAGTTCATTAGAGCTAGATAGTGGTCTGCATGTGCGTTGAGATGGCGAGACCCTCAGTGGGTGTGTTCAGGAAGTTCATTAGAGCTAGATAGTGGTCTGCATGTGCGTTGAGATGGCGAAACCCTCAGTGGGTGTGTTCAGGAAGTTCATTAGAGCTAGATAGTGGTCTGCATGTGCGTTGAGATGGCGAGACCCTCAGTGGGTGTGTTCAGGAAGTTCATTAGAGCTAGACAGTGGTCTGCATGTGCGTTGAGATGGCGAGACCCCCAGTGGGTGTGTTCAGGAAGTTCATTAGAGCTAGATAGTGGTCTGCATGTGCGTTGAGATGGCGAGACCCTCAGTGGGTGTGTTCAGGAAGTTCATTAGAGCTAGATAGTGGTCTGCATGTGCGTTGAGATGGCGAGACCCTCAGTGGGTGTGTTCAGGAAGTTCATTAGAGCTAGATAGTGGTCTGCATGTGCGTTGAGATGGCGAGACCCTCAGTGGGTGTGTTCAGGAAGTTCATTAGAGCTAGATAGTGGTCTGCATGTGCGTTGAGATGGCGAGACCCTCAGTGGGTGTGTTCAGGAAGTTCATTAGAGCTAGATAGTGGTCTGCATGTGCGTTGAGATGGCGAGACCCTCAGTGGGTGTGTTCAGGAAGTTCATTAGAGCTAGATAGTGGTCTGCATGTGCGTTGAGATGGCGAGACCCTCAGTGGGTGTGTTCAGGAAGTTCATTAGAGCTAGATAGTGGTCTGCATGTGCGTTGAGATGGCGAGACCCTCAGTGGGTGTGTTCAGGAAGTTCATTAGAGCTAGATAGTGGTCTGCATGTGCGTTGAGATGGCGAGACCCTCAGTGGGTGTGTTCAGGAAGTTCATTAGACCTAGATAGTGGTCTGCATGTGCGTTGAGTGCCTTCTGCTCTTAACTGTCTTGACACTATTTTCGGCTTTGCCATTAGACTACGCATAAGTAGGAGAGCTTGTTCCATGTTGAATAGTGTAGGTCTCTGTAAAACGCTTAAATTCGCCACTAGTGAACTGGGGACCGTTGTCCGTCATCAGCTTATCGGGTAGACCATACCTTGCTATGTGCGCTTTAAGTTTTGTGATCACCTCCTTAGAAGACTTTGAATACAGCCTGTCTACTTCGAAGAAGTTTGAATAACGGTCAGTAGTCACCAGATAGTCTTTGCCATGAAAGTCAAATAAATCAGCAGCGATAGTTTCCCATGGTCTTGTTGGTTGTTCATGGCATATCATTGGTTCTTTCTGCTGTTCCGTCTTGTAGCTGTTACAAATATCACACTGTGACATGTACTCTGTTAAGTGTTCATTGATTTTGGGCCAGTAAAAGGCCTCTCTAGCTCTTCTTAGGGAACCTTGAATTCCAAGATGGCTAGAGTGCAGTTTGTTCATCATGGTGGTTCTGAGTGCAGCTGGTATACACGTTCTCCTTTAAAAATGACGCCATTTTGTATGACGAGTTCATCACGAAAAGAGTAATAGCAATGTAATTGTGATGGCAAGCGATCATTGGTCTCAGGCCATCCATCCTTGATGACTGTAGCCAGAGCTTGTAAGTCTGGGTCCTCTTCTGTGTACTTCTGGATACTCACGATTGTTGTATCTCTCAATGGTAAAAAGTGAAGCATGTTTATAGCTTCTGCATCTTTTGCTGTAGCTGATCTGTCATCGTCAACATTAAAAACTACACGATCTGATTCTTAAACATGTAGATCATCACTGTTGGGGTAGGCACGACTCAACGTGTCAGCCATGTACATCTGTGTACCACGTTTGTAGACCACATCAAACTCAAACTTCTGTAGACGTAACAGCATTCTTTGGAGCCTTTTCGGCGCACTAAGCAGACCTTTCTTCGCAATGCATTCCAATCGCTTGTGGTCCGATTCAACTAGGACATTTCTTCCATACAGGTATTCTGAGAACTTCTCCATCCCAAAGACAACAGATAGCAGTTCTTTTTCAATCTGGGCATAGTTTACTTCCGTTGGCGTTAATGCCCTTGATGCATATGTAATGGGTTGTCCATCTTGCATCAGGCATGCGCCCAGTCCACCTTTGGAGGCATCACATTGTAGTACTGATTGTTTCTCTGGATCAAAGTACATCAGCACAGGGACTTCTGTAAGGATCTGTTTAGTATCCTGTAGAGCTTTACCGTGTATGGTCTCATCCCAGAACTCATTTGATTTCTTGATGAGATCTGTGAGTGGTTTGGTCACATCTGTGAGCTTGGGTGCAAATCGTTGCACATAGTTGACAATGCCGAGGATTCTCTGAACTCCCTCTTTGTCAGTAGGGATAGGTATGTTAACAATGGCCTTTATCTTGTTAGGGTCTGGCTTGAGACCTTCGTCTGTAAGGACATGTCCCATGTAAGATACTTGTTTCTGTTTAAACTGCATTTTCTCTTTGTTTAGCTTTATACCCTCGAGACGACACCTTCCGAGGACAGCTTTGAGGTAATCATCATGGTTCTTGTCAGCTATCTCATCGGTTGACCCTGTTCCAAAAACAAGAATGTTGTCAGCAATGGCTATTGCTCCTTCTAGAGACATGTCAATTCTTCTTTGGAATTCTTCAGGTGCCGGTGAAAGGCCAAAGGGCATTCGCAGCCAGCAATATCTTCCCCAGGGGGTGTTAAATGTTGTAAGGTCGCTGCTGGGTTCATCGAGTTGTATCTTGGCATCAAGTACTGTAAACACACGTGCATTGGCTAGCAGTGGCAAGACATCTTCTATTGTTGGTAATGGGTATTGGTTTCTTTTGAGGGCCTTATTTAGTGGCTTTGTGTCTATACACAATCGGACTTTTCCATTGCGCTTGGTCGTAACTACAAGGGAGCTAATCCATTCAGTGGGTTTCTCTACTTTCTCAATTATATAGACAGTCTCTCCAGCTCAGCTTGAAGTTTCTTACAGTGGGACACGCCTCGGTGGAACTGGGGTTACTGACTCGTCAAATTCAAGGTGTAGCTTACCTTCCAGTTTGCCTTCACCACTGAACACATCGGTATAATCTTTTACAATACTTTGTACTGTCATACTGTCCTGATCCTCCATCTTTGATGTTATAGATAATATGTTGTGATGGTTGATTGTTAACAGTTGCATCTGCTCACATGTCTTTAGTCCAATAATTGACTTGCATCTTCCTTTCACAACAAAGAAATCTACTTTGTATTCATTGTTATTCTTTAGGTTAACCACACTAAGTGACTTCTTGCCAATGGGCTTTACTTGTGACTTATTTTTATACATTACCAGAGTTTTGTTGCACTTGTCAAGTTTGCTTGCTTCAGTGATTCCACAAAGCTTTGTAAGTGTGTCATCAGAAAGTGCATTCACAGTTAGCCACTTTAGAAACGAGTAAAGGACTGGGAACGAGTTTTGAGAATTAATCTAATTAAAAAATGAACCCCATCACAAGAAAGAGCATATCACAATTAGCATTAATACAAAGTTTCAAAAGGTTTTGTTAGATATTGAGCAAGTAACAGCTTTCCAAAAATCGGAAAAATTACAAAGAAATGTATGTTTAGTAGGGACGCTTGTCCCGAGTAACCATACATTTCTTTGTAATTTGTGCAGTTTTTAAATGTCTACAGTTCAGTTGCTGTTTCTCCGAACCCTATCAAACTCCTAAAACTTACTAATTCTGATATGCTCTTTCTTGTGATGGGGTTCATTTTTTAATTAGATTAATTCTTAAAACTCGTTCCCAGTCCTTCACTCGTTTCTAAAGTGGCTAGTTGCTCCACTGTCTGAAACTTCTCTTCAATATTGTTGACAGCTAAAGTGACAAATACCTTGTGAGGGTGTTCCTCATGGTGCATTGAATCAATATATTCATCATCCTCTACTGTAGCTAGATATTCAGCATCAGAATCTGTGTCATCTTGGGTTTCTATTTGGTAAGTCACATACTCTTCTGGGTTACCTTGTTCTACTGTGTTAACAGGTGCTCTTCTGGTTTGTCTTTGCCTACTAGATTTGCACATGGATGCCCAGTGGTTGGGTTTTCCACAGGACGAACATTCTTTTCCCCAGGCAGGGCACTTGTTGCGGTCTTTGATGTGTTTTCGACCACAAAACATGCATTGAATAATTAATTGAGGTTTTCTTGCTCTTGTTGACTCTTGTCTGGCTGACCTGGCCTGTACTGTGTTCACTTCCTGCTGACTCATGAAGTTGTGAAGTTGACTCATGGGTGCGACATATATATTTACATTAAAGTGAGCTTAGGCATATTGAGGAGCTTCTTACGTGTAGCATTATCACGGATTCCAATAACGATTCTATCTCTAAGCAAGTCGTCTTCTAAGCTTCCAAAAGCTGCAGGTTTTAGCTATGCATCTACAGACTCACCCTCTTGTTGTACTCGAACGTTGAAATTGTAGCGTTCAAAGGTCTCGTTCTTTTGTTCAATGCAGTATTCCTCAAGCTTTTTAATCACAACATCGATATCATCCTTCTCTGCATCACTTTCAAAGGTGAGACCATCGAAGATGTCAAGGCCGTCTGATCCCAGGCATGTTATAATAATAATTAATAATGACTTTATAGTGTCATTGTATTTAGTTTATACAACTAATTGGGGACACTATAATAAATAATGTTAGGAATGTTGCTCAGTGTTCTAAGCGTTTTGTTTTCTCTCGGCCCCTTCACTGGCATTGGATAATTAACGGGCTGTCGTTGTACAGCCTGGCTCGTACCAGCTGTGTTCGGTTCCTCTTCGTCTCCCATAACTTTGATAAATTCGATAAAAAACTTGCAAACTTATTATTAACATTATTTTCTTTGTGTTCCGTATTAGTTACACGAGTAATACAAAGTCGATTTGAGCGACACTCCAGGACCACGTGCTTTCGTAGGAAGACAAGCCGTCGGTCGTGTTCAAACTTGAAACTTGAACTTTTTGTCGATCCACAACCAGCAAAAATGTAGTTCCTATACTTCTGACACCATGTATCGTTATTGTGTTAAACATCAAAAGTTGAATGGGTCTGCAAGTCCGGTTTGAAGGATTTTAATCGAGGACACATGAAGCTACTCAAGTAACATGGCGGCTTCGAAGGGCCTTACACAGGAAGCCCAACGGCTACAATATCCTAATATCGTTACATGGTGTAGTTCAACGGTCATTTGTATGAGTTCGATACATCGTTTCTCAAAAGCATTCTTTTACTACAAAACTACACAGGAGGCTTGAACAACTATTATTCTTTATTTCGAGTAATGTTTTAGAGAACGATGTAGTAAAAGAATGCTTTTCAGTGAGAAACGATGTATCGAACTCATACAAATGACCGTTGAACTACACCACAGGAATCCCAATCATACAACTGACACCGATGAAACACGATACAAACGTGAGGTGCGGAGGCCTGTTGTCAAAATAAAACTTTGATGATATAACGACTGTGGTATACTATTCACCACAGCTCTTGACCAATCGAAAGGGTGTGGTAAAAATAAGGGATGTTCCTTACAATTCTGTTAAATACACATTTACCTCTGAGCGTGAGACAATAACACGGATCAGCAATGCATCATTGGTACCAGCTCCTTTCATTGATTTCCACAGACGATCAGCAAAGTAATCAGCAGGGTTACGAGCACATTGGACTAAACAAACCAAACACAGAATAAACACTACTGTAACAAGTCTATGAATGGGAATTGATATCAATACTCTACTACTGTAACAAGTCTATGAATGGGAATTGATATCAATACTCTACTACTGTAACAAGTCTATGAATGGGAATTGATATCAATACTCTACTACTGTAACAAGTCTATGAATGGGAATTGATATCAATACTCTACTACTGTAACAAGTCTATGAATGGGAATTGATATCAATACTCTACTACTGTAACAAGTCTATGAATGGGAATTGATATCAATACTCTACTACTGTAACAAGTCTATGAATGGGAATTGATATCAATACTCTACTACTGTAACAAGTCTATGAATGGGAATTGATATCAATACTCTACTACTGTAACAAGTCTATGAATAGGAATTGATATCAATACTCTACTACTATTCCATATTTACCAATGCACTTGAATCCTGCTTTAAGATCACCAGACATCTCACGTTCAATACTGTTTAGAATGTCACGTTGAGATATCTGTCCAACAATCAGAGTAATATCATGTGTAAAGTTTAAATAACATTATTAGTGTTTAATGAGCTTACACTGGGACATGTATTGTACACGTAGAAGAGTATTATTTCAATATTGAGGAGCAAATACCAGTAAACCAACTCTGGATCACATGTTGTAACCGCTGACAAGTGCTGGATTAGCTCTGTTTTATTATAATAATATATAATAATAATAATATAATAATTATAGCATGACAAATAAATTGAAGATTTGAGCCATGTGAAGGACCATTTGCTGATAGAAACAAAGGTAGCACCTATACTAGCACCTATACTAGCACCTATACTAGCACCTATACTAGCACCTATACTAGCACTTATACTAGCACCTATACTAGCACCTATACTAGCACCTATACTAGCACCTATACTAGCACCTATACTAGCACCTATACTAGCACCTATACTAGCACCTATACTAGCACCTATACTAGCACCTATAGAGTGATTCCAATAAACCTGGGCACTACTAATTAGCTGTTGGTGTTTATTAGATGCAAAGAAACAAAAGAAAACAGAAGAGTGAGTGTCTAATAGTGTGTAATGGTGTAGTTAGTAATGCCCAGGTTTATTGGAATCACTCTACTAGCACCTATACTAGCACCTATACTAGCACCTATACTAGCTTCTCAAGTACTACAGTCAACCAACATCACACACACTTTCTGTGCGATTGTTAGAAGATTTAAATGGATATTCGTAAATGAAAACAATTCTACGTCTATCTTGGAATCTTAGATTTGAATCTTACTTTCAATTCTTGCAAGTGAATCAATAAACAATCAAAATAAATATTAAAAAGATGCTTAATTTATAAACTTGTTGAGAATGTTAGCAATAATATGATAAGTTTTACATGTAAAAGCAGTCTAGCACTTTTCATTCCCGACATAATGTCTGGAAATTGTATAGCTTCAGTGGCGGATCCAGGATTTTACAAACGTGAACCAGGGCCGTAGCAATGGCCAAGCGGTGGGGGAGACGCATAGCGAGCGCCATAGGCGTGAGCCGGCAGGGGGGTATGGGGGCATGCTCCCCCAGAAAATTCTGAAATCTAGAGGCTCGGAAATGCTATTTCCAGCGTTCTCCAAGAGTTATTTGTGATAAATAACTCTTGGAGAACGCTGGAAATAGCATTAATTCCTACACTGTCTCAGCAAACCAATGCTGACTAACACTTGAGAATTTCGATGGCTGAATCGATTCGGACAATCTAGTTTTCAGTCTACCATATCGAATTTTCAACTACTGATCAGGCCAAATTTACAGTAAAGTCTTCAGTTTTGTTGAGTCATATGTACTGTAAATATGAAAAAATAGAAAATATTTGTACATCAGGAAATAAAAGTTCAATGAATAAAATTGTTTATCAACCAGCTATTTCTCATGTAAACTTGTGCTAACAATGGCCTCGCGACCACAGGCAGCCCAACCATTGCTTCTGAGGCTACTAAATAATCAAATAAAATGATATTTGCGTCTTTTTTTATCAGTTTCCTGTGGAAGAGCGTGTGCACACGCAATATGTATTAAGTTGGGCTCCCTGTGCTTAGTAACGTCCTATGTTGGGCTCCCTGTGCTGAGTAACGTCCTATGTTGGGCTCCCTGTGTGTGTCCCGCAAGACACGCCCGCAGAAAGTGCATATTGAAACTACTACATTTCACTACTACATTTGTGCGCGTCCTGTGGGAAATCACATCTAGGAAGCCCAACATAGGACTACTCAGCACAGGGAGCCCAACATAGGACTTTACTCAGCACAGGGAGCCCAACATAGGACTTTACTCAGCACTCAGGGAGCCCAACATAGGACTTTACTCAGCACAGGGAGCCCAACATAGGACTTTACTCAGCACTCAGGGAGCCTGAAATAATACGTATGGCACACGCGCGCTCTTTTCCACAGGAAACCCATTAAAAAAGACGCAAATATAATTTTATTTAGTAGCCTCAGAAGCAGTGGTTGGGCTGCCTGTGTCCCGATGTATAGAAAATGTCAGTGTATGAAGGAAATGGTCTTCTTGTGGCTCGCCAATGTCAATGAGTTTGTACATCGGGAAATTCTTGTATTTATATCATTTGGTCTTTCTAATCCACAACTTGATCTTGTGTTTATACAATTTCAAGAACAACCTTTTTGGAGTTGTTGACACTGGTACGTATATGCCATTAGTTTACATTTGACATGGTTTTCTTTGTTATTCATAGGGCTTTATCTCCGGTATTGACCGGTTGAACAATAGAATTGAATTGAATTGCTCATTATGAATTCACTGGGATGTATCCATATACAGCCCTGGGTTGTATATGGATACATCCCGGTGAATTCATAATGAGCAAATGCTATTCAATTCTACTCATAGTATTCATGCTATTCATAGTATTCATGCTAAATAACACTCCAAAAAAATAGGCAGTCAAGGACTGCATGTGGCTACTGTAAAAAAAAAAAAAAAAGTGGTAGTCTATAACTACATGTAGGTACTGCGGTTTTGAAATGTAGAAGAAATGTGTAGTTGGATTGATTCCTCTGTTGAACTAGTATGTTTGAACTATCTGCCGAAACTTGTTATTTGGTTCTATATAATGCTAATTTAATTGAAAACAATTGTGACAGTAAACAAATAATGAACAACAACAGTTTTTAATAACAATCAATATCAACAGCATCGATCGTTAGTAATCGAATATTAACATTAATTTAACAATGTTCTGTATATTTAGCAAACTCAATTTTGATAACAATAATAATAATAATAAGGTCTTAAAGTGCTCCTAACCCCTTTTACAATTGTATTAAAAATTGAATGTACATGAACTGATCAGCTATAGGATTAAGTTTTTTCTTTGTTTGAACCTTGCATTTAGGAGTTATGGAGGTTTGAAATCTGGATATGCAAATCAGATGACGTCACCCCGGGCTTCATTTATTATACAAAAACGCCCTTGTGCAAATTATTAACATTTTTGAACTTGTAAAATATTTTTACAAACTATATAAATGATTTCATATAAAATTTTCCCCCATATCGGGGAAGAGATCTACTGAAAACAATGAAATAAGTTAGGTAAAAAGCCCGGAGCGACGTCATCGAATTAAAATATCGAGATTTCAAACAACTATAACTCCTAAATGCGAAGCTCAAATGAAAAAACACTTAACCCTGTAGCTGATCAGTTCATGAACATTAAATTTTTAATACAATTGTAAAGGGGGTTAGGAGCACTTTAAGCTTTAACTTTGACTTTGCCTAGCTATTATATGAAAACATTGAGTATAATAAATAGTATCTCTAATTTGAAGATAAGTTTACACTCTAATATACTATGATTTTATGCTATTTTGCACAAGAAACCAGACACATCTCTCGTGTGTTAATATTTTTTCAGGTTTCACAGGTTTGAGTATTGGGCTTCCTGTGTCTTATTTGATCGATAGTGTATGGCCGTAAATTCACTTCTAGAATCCTGTCCTTTTGATATCTTGCATGTCTAAAACTGCTTTCAAAATAAAGATGAATATCTACTTGAGTCCTGTGTGTCATTTATTTAGCGATTAGAACGGCTTTTAGCGAGTTTTGGGACAAAGAATAACTATTTACGAGAGCCGTGTTTGTTTCACTGTCCGTCGTATAAGCTTAAGCTTATCTTATATAAAGACATTGTTCCTCGAAGAGAATTACTTGACCGTTAAAACAGTTATCAGGCAGTTTACATAATTACATGGAGCCATTGGAGGTGCTCGACTAGGCACAGACTAGTCGATCGTCATGGACTGATGGAGTTATTTTACAATCGACATTCTCCTGGAAAATAATCTCATCTTTATGAACAAACACTTGACACTTTGCACGAGAGATATGTCTTGTTTATGGTACAAAATAACATAGAATAGTACAGTGTGTAAACTTACCCTTCTAAACAAAGCGTCCCATGGAGTCTCCATGTGCTTTTCGCTTCACACGACGTATATTTTCATCGGGTACATCGTCGCGACATCGTGGCTGATTTTCGATCACCCGACTAGTTCCGAACAATATCCGAACACTATCCGAATTACTTACTGACGGACGGACTTACTTACACACTCGATGGCATAGTGGCTACGTCTCTAATAGAGACAGTAGCCACAAAAATACCAGAAAATGCCTCAGATTGCTTCTTGCGAAAACCTTGTCAAATGTAAACTAAGTCAGATAAATACCTCGAACGTCGGCAATAAGCCTATAAATCCCGCGGGCCTACGGCCCTCGGGATTTATATGGCTTATTGCCTCCGTTCTCGGTATTTATCTCTTACTGAATCGTTATTGTTTTTCATAATGTTATTAAATCATTGGAATGTTTTATTTTTGCCATTTAACCAACAGCACGGCCAAGACATGATTTCTTGTACAATAGACCTCTTTAGCTTGTATGCAAATTGCCCATTTCAGATCATGTGATGTAAACATTGATATTCTCTGGAGAGTTAGTCCTTTCAATATAAACGAATAAATTTCAGAAATATAAAGGAACAATTCTCCAGAGAACATCAATGTTTACATCACATGATCTGAAATGGGCAATTTGCATACAAGCTAAAGAGGTCTATTGTACAATTGTGTGTGATGCCTTCGTGCACTGATTAGACATTTTTCCAGACTCGGCGCCTTTTATGTAATGGCGGTTACCAAAATTCATAGACTAGAAATGTTTTATAGTGTGGATGCTAGTTATTACTCGGTGTGGACTGCCTGTGGCAGACGCCGAGTTTTAAAATAGGCTTTTTAGTGTTAGAAGTGTCCAGTCCATCCCGGCCACAGGAAGCCCAGGAAGAGCGTTCGAAAAAAATTCTGGTCCGTTAGCGGAGTAAACGACCTGAAAGCAGGTCAGAATACTGATAGGTTGCCATATCAAAAGCTCTTGATTGAGCGAATCGAGAAAGTATTTTATTTTCGGCTGAAACCAAGTGATTGATTACGGGACTTGCTGCCTTGTGAGCACTCAAAATATATCGATCCCAAAACACACTAAATAGACCTCTTATCCTAAATTAAACACCTCACACCACTCAAACAACTACTAATCTTTATATCTTGAGTATCATTAGGAAGTTCGATATTCTTAAAACTCATTCCTGAAGCGAAAATCGAACTGCAGTCAGTACAAAATACAATTGAGCGTACCACAGGAAGCCCAACGCTTAAAAATTAACGGCCCAAAACAATTTTGCCCAAAAGATTGTTTAGACAAAAACAGAGGATGTGGGCTAGAGATTGCCTGGAGTTCCAGCTGATCATCCTACACGCCGAGTTAACGCTCTATGAGCGTCTAGTTTGTAAACTAGTTTTGCCATGAACACTGCTAATATAAACAACAATATATCTCCTAAAGCTAGCTGAAACTGTGTCGTCACCACAAGAGACCATGTATTGCGTAATGCTTGACAATTTTGTCCACAGATCATTTTGAAATTCTCAATTCTTTTGCAAGTTTAGAAATGCTCATATTGCCATTGTACAATATGAATTTATTCACTTATATCACAGTCTTTTCATCTTCCGGGATAATAAAAGCCTCTCATGTTAGTTTTTGCCATAATAGTATTTTTGCACGATGATGTCACGAGTGCAGAGCATGACAGTACTTGTACTCAAAAAGGTAAACAAAGCAAACAAATATGGCTACCAGTGGTGGATTTATTTGTTGTGTCTCAGTGGCTGTAATAATAACAGTAAAAGAGACAAACGTATATCTTTTTATTATATAGACACAAGTGTTTTACTGGAAAATATCTCACTCATAAAATTCATACGAAACTACATCCGGGACCCGAATGGCATATTTTCCATATCCTCACTAGTGAGGAAATGAGGATATCGATGACGTCACTTCTGATGTTTTCCCGCTCACTTGACGCGCATTGCAACCGAAGTCAAAATGACGAGCAACATGTTTGTCAAAGTCGACCAAAGTCTTTAGCGAGGAACAAGAGAATGAAAATACAAAAAAGAAGACATTATACAACATGAAAATATTAAAGAATTTCTTGAAAGTGAAGATGAGAACAGGAATATTGAAAATATTCCTCCAAGCGAGCTACAAGAATTGCCCATTAAGTTTGTCCTTGGCGTTAGAAAGAAAGGTGGTGAGGAATATGAATGTCGGCTATATAATAAAAAGAATATTACACGTTGGCTTGAAGATATGAAGTTTATAATTGACTATTCGTTCCCGGCGCTCACTCATGAAATATTTTCACCACTCGAAGATAAACTTCATATCTTCGCGCCACCGTGTAATATCCTCTATTTACGTTTTTCCAAAAGATAAGACATCTTAAGGAAGCTGTGGCTGAATAATATTTCAAGGAAATATTTTCACCGACCTCTGGACACAGGGTTTGTAGTGAACACACTTTAAAGCAAGAAGACATACGAAAATAATGTGCCAGTCATCTTCCCTTTGGCCAAGTCTCATCAACGACCAGTGAAAGAACCATGAAGGACTCTTATAAGATACATGTATGAAACTAGAACTAATGAGGAAGAATTGGAGTCGAATGTAAAGCAGACAGACCTCGAGAAAGAGCATTGCGAAGAAAAGAGCACACCGCAACAGGAAATCGATCGTCTTGCACACAAACTAGAGACAGCCCTTCATGTGAATGTCTTACATTCTGAAGTTGCAAAGCTGAAATTTGGTTTAGACCATTTTAAAGATTCAGATGATGATATGAATTACTACACTGGTATAGACCCTATGCAAAAACTAAAACCTTTACAGTACAAATTGTTTCAGCCATTGGAAAGAGTACTTCAAAATACACAAAATTGGAAAGTTGGGTTGTTATATAGACCTAATATTCAAGAAGTTATTACGGATCAAAAACAGAGAGTTTTGTATGGTAGGCGATCATAGTTAGCGCTGTGATGTCGAACTAGCTCTATTTCTCTAGTCTGGGCATGTGAATATTACTGCAAATTTCAAAATCATGCGAACTCAGACATCCAAACAGTCTGCTGGTTTTTGCCGATTTGGCTTCCGTCAATTATGATCAAAATGATAAACATCGATTTCTTCTCTTCGCATTACTTCGCATTCTGTGTACTACGGAAAAAAAAAAAAAAAAAGAGCGCATTTTATAATTCGGGCTTCCTCCAGAAGTGCCCGAGTAATCATGGAATATAAAACTGTGTTTCAATAATCACAAAAGATCATTGCAACAAAATCATTGTCCTCGTTAGCATTTAGCGATAGCTATGGCTAGTATTCTATTATTCAATCGAATATTTCAATCATTAAATTCGAATCTTCTTTTCATCAGCCACGTACTGACTGAACCCACATCTGAACCTGCACAACAGACCAACACTCTGAGCCAACAACATGTACAATAACATAGATGACGCTAACCTTGATGTACAATAACATAGATGACGCTAACCTTGATGTACAATAACATAGATGACGCTAACCTTGATGTACAATAACATAGATGATGCTAACCTTGATGTATTCATCAAAAGTGGCTCGCAACTGTACAAAGCTTCTACTGGCCAAGACAACATTAAAGCGGGATTCATCAGTGCCCCATTTCTTTTCTCCTGCCTTTAGGGAGGAAAAGTACAAGAAATGTAACACTGTTACAAAACTGCAATCTTGGACAAAACTCGTTGAGACACTACGCATTTTGTAGACATTAGAGCTGATAATTTATAGGATCGCAAAAGCACTTCTTTATATTTCTTTAACCCCCGTCCCCCCCGTCCCCCCTGTCCAATGTTGATGATTCGGAAACTAGACACACTAGACATGATTTTGGACAACGAACAACATTGTTTTGGGAGAGGGGGGACAGGGGAGAGAGGCTAATGCCCATTTGGAAGCCGAATTATACCCACAAGCTTGGAAATGTCTCAACAGTTTTGTCCAAGATTGTGGGTGTGAACAAAACTAGTAATTTACTGATAATAAGCTTTGAACTAAACCACTGTTTCAAATAACATTGAATATGTGATGTACATGCAATTGTACACCACAGGGTGACCAAAATAATGTTATTGCATTCTCGTACCGACCCTTCTCAGTTTTCTAACGAAAAATCGAAGGCTCTGGTAAGAGACAAACCGGAAGTCCGAGATTCTAGGTCACCAGATATGCGCATGCTCAATATTTTCTAACTTCCGGTGACAAAATGGCGGACTTTCGCGAAGTTCTCGCCGATGCTCTAACAAAACTTCATCTACATTTCATTTCAGTTAAGGTACCAGGGGACCTTCGTGATACTGTTCACTGAAAGCCGCGTAGCGCGCTAATCACTCGTCCAACATGTATAAAAGTATACATTTTCTTAAAGCTGAATAAATGCAGATTCTAAATATGCTGGAGATTATTTCCTATTTTGTAAATATTTTTTGTTATTGCACATTTTAGAAAATTCGACCGGCCTTGTTCAAAGAGAATTTTGCACGCGGGAATTCAATCGATTTTTAAACGGAAATTGCCATTGTAATGAGCACACGTTGTTTTAAAAAACCGTGTCTCCGATTTCCGATAAACGCTTTTGTTGAGGAGATATTTGCTGTCAAAGTTCATTAATGTGTTTTTAAGCGATTTACACATAAATCATCAAATAACTTTTAAACGAGGCAACGTATCAAAAATCGGAGACACGGTTTTTTAGAACAAAGTTTGCTCATTCCAACGGCACTTTCCGTTTAGAAATCGATTGAATTCCCGCGTGCACAATTCTCTTTGAACAAGGCCGGTCGAATTTTCTAAAATGTGCAATAACAAAAAATATTTACAAAATAGGAAATAATCTCCAGGATATTTAGAATTTGCATTTATTCAGCTTTAAGAAAATGTATACTTATTTGGTGCGCTACGCGGCTTTCAGTGAACAGTGGTCACGAAGGTCCCCTGGTACCTTAAGTCAAAATCGATAAAGAAAAAAAGTGTGATATCGATTTTTACCGATTGATCGATTGACAAATCGATATCGATTTTTATCGATTGACTACGTCGGGAAGAATGAATGTCACAGCAGTAAACATCAACAGAACAGAACAACTGTAAGTAAATGCAAGTAAATGTCACTGCTAGCTGGCACATACATGTACCTTAAACAGGTCCTGTGCTTCTTTGTTAGCCTTTTCCAAGTCTACTGTTGTTGATTCATCTCTGTTGGCCTGGCAACATAGATGAATTCTAATCAAATACATGTCAAAACATTGTGAGTCTGTTGGCCTGCAGGCAACATAGATGTATTCTAATCAAATACATGTCAAATCATTGTGAATCTGTTGGCCTGCAGGCAACATAGATGTATTCTAATCAAATACATGTCAAAACATTGTGAGTCTGTTGGCCTGCAGGCAACATAGATGTATTCTAATCAACTACATGTCAAATCATTGTGAGTCTGTTGGCCTGCAGGCAACATAGATGTATTCTAATCAAATACATGTCAAAACATTGTGAGTCTGTTGGCCTGCAGGCAACATAGATGTCAAATACATGTCAAATCATTGTGAATCTGTTGGCCTGCAGGCAACATAGATGTATTCTAATCAACTACATGTCAAATCATTGTGAGTCTGTTGGCCTGCAGGCAACATAGATGTATTCTAATCAAATACATGTCAAAACATTGTGAGTCTGTTGGCCTGCAGGCAACATAGATGTATTCTAATCAACTACATGTCAAATCATTGTGAGTCTGTTGGCCTGCAGGCAACATAGATGTATTCTAATCAAATACATGTCAAATCATTGTGAGTCTGTTGGGATATTTTGCCATATTTTGTTCAGACTGTGGCCAGAGATAGGGAAATACAGACTATTATAATACTATAGAGTGGTTTTCATAAACATGTGAAACAAAACTATTAGTTAGTGGTAAATAGTCAAAAGTAAACAAAAGAACACAATGGAATCAAGGTGTACATTGTACTAACGTGTATTAAACTCTATTTCACAGGTTTTAATAATGAAAACCACTCTAATAACTTACAAGACATTGTTAATATACTATACATGTAGCTCTTGCAATACTTGAATCCAGAGATTCTCTTAATGAAATATTTTACCAATAAAAGAGCTTTAACTATGAAATAAAACAGGAGGATCACAGACTTTGTTTCTGAGTTACCATACATCTATGGAGGGATAGTCTGGGGAGTTTTGTGTCACTACCAAGGGCAAAAAACTTAATAAACTGTTGAATAAATAACTAAAGATTGTTTAATATTTTTGCAAACAATGACCAAAGAACTGTTCTGTACGCATCCAATACTGCTGTATATCATATTTTAATTACCTTACAATAATTAACAATTATAATAATAATTTAATAACTTATATAGTGAAATGATACATGTATATGATATATGGCGAAATCATCAAATGTGCTTTAAATCAAAATAAAGAAAAATAAATAATTACTCCTACAACAGACCATAATGAATCGCAAATGTGGAAATTGCTGTATTTTCCTCATCAAAAACAATATATATATATATTTTAAATAATGGAGACATTATTCATACAGCAAGTTGTAAACTAAACTAAAAACAGGGGGTCACTGTACTAACAATTGGGATACATATGAATAGGGACAACAACCTCAATTTTTCCCAACTAAAACTTATTTCCCCATCCGCATGGGACCGAGTTTTAAGTAATAAGGACTGTATGGAAGTTTGTCTTTCTATTCTCTGTTTTGTCTCCTGACCATGATCCTTAGTATATCATAATGATATCGTCACTATTCCGCTGTACATACCACCAGACTCTAACACATGACACATAGACTTGATCATGAACTCTTTTACAAGCCAAAACAAAAACAATTTTAATGATCGAACATTGTATATAGAACAGCATATTTCATGTACAGTCATTTGCAAACATTCTGGCCACCACAAAATATCAATAATAATATCAATAATAATATCAATAATAATATCAATAATAATAACAATAATATAATAATCAAATCATTATACCATATTCACCGGCTATAAGCCACACTTTTTTCCAGAAAATCGCGATCTAAAGTTGGGGTTGCGGCTTATCTTGGAGAACATCGGGAATTGGTACCAGAAATTTACATATAATTAACATAAAAGTAGAAAAGAGTACGCACATCATTTGTGTGTTATTACTATTAATTATTTATTATTATTAAATTATTATTCCCAAAAGCATTGGCCATTGGTTAGACCAGGGTGCTATAATGATAGCGCCCTGGTTAGACGTTAAACAGGCAAATTAATGGGTGCGAACGTTTTTTCAGGCAGTTTAACAATCGTGCTAATGGTTTTACTAATGGTTTGCTAAAGTGTTTTTCATTGATGAGCGGGTTGGTTCACGTGCTAAAACAACATGTGTCAATCAAGAGTCTCAAACATAACATTCTCACATGCACGCTAATGAACCTTAGATTTTAGAACTGATAATGCAGAATATTTGTGGAAAAGATGTTTTTAATCAGTCATAGGATTGTATTGGATCGTGATTTGTCGTAAAGAGTTCCATTGAAAAAGTGTCTTTATGATTAGTCTATTACAAAGCTAAAATTATTGGTAAGCCTTTGAAGTACATGTATTCTCTGGGAGTTTACGTCAGAAAACGCAAAACATGTAATGTACATGTAGCTTTCTCAAGATTCCACTTAACGTGTGATTTCTATTAATTTTATTCAAAAAAACTTTTTTTTCAAAACTTTTCATTGCCAAACTCGTGGTGCGGCTTATCTGCGAGTGCAGCTTATATGCCGGTGAATACGGTAATCAAAATGATATTGGGTTTATTATAGTTAATTTAAGAAATATAAAACAGTTTTCCATTTAATATACTCTGATCAAAACACGCAGGATGTTGGGAGAACACGAGAGAAGCGTAGGAAACCACGACGCAAAGCGAATTTTGTTGTCGTCTAAAATCTGTAAGTAAAACTCGGCGGCAAATGCGTCCATTTCGAAGAATAACCGCTATAAACAATAATAACGGGCTCGTGAGGATTTTTGATTGGATGTGGTGGCGCATGCTCAGACAAACTTCCCTGGACCCACTTTTCTCAATTTCCTTAGATTGCGCGCTAGCGCTTCTCGTAGTATTTATAGTTATTTCGCGCCAAGTATTTAAATAGTTATTGAGAAAGGTGGGGCCAGTTCTGGACTACGAAGGCTCTAACAACATGGTTTATCAACAAGAGACATCGCTTCTTCACAAACCTTGTTGGAGGAAGGCTTAATGTCGTCTTGTTTTCAAAATAACCACAATAATTCATAGAGATATGGATTTATCAATCCAGGACTAGTGCTGCAAAGGGTTTAGAGATCTGTAGAACTTAGAACGAAGTGAGCTGATACACGCAGTGAAGAGAAAAAAGCAATTCGAGCAGAGGTAAACCCATATTTACACTTCATCGAAACATTGTTTAATCACTCTAATAATAATAATAATAATAATAATAATTTATTTAAAGTCGATAACGTAAGGGAGACAATCTCCCGAGCCAGAGGCATGTTAAAAACTTATATAGCTTATTTTTTCACCTTTAGTGAATGTATTAAATATTCATATATATTAATTTTTCATATATTTTTTCATATTGGGAATTCATCAGGGGTCGGGTAGACTGGGTTATATTCTTATTGGGTGGGACGTGGTGTAATGTATTTTAAAGGGGACTTTGTGTCCTATTATACAACACCTGCCTTATGGGCGAATCTTGAAAATAAAAAAATAAAAAAATAAAACGCTCAACTATAACAACAAGCATGAATATACAACCTTAGGTCGTACTAAGTACGTACTTTGGACGAAACTCGACGATTCGTAGATCTCTATCTTTGCTCACCAACACACACCATTGGTAGAACATGCCAAAGCTACAGCTATCTCAAAATTGACAGACGAAGAGAAGAGACTATAGAGTCATACTTCCGTGACAATCTCCGATACTTGACCCTGTCTTTTGATCATACCTTCAATGCACGTTATGACAATGACAATGACAGTTGCGTGAGGAGAGAGACTATATGTGTCGGTGAGCATAGATAAAGATCTTGAATCAGTACGTACTTGGTACGTCTTGAGGTTGCATAGGTCAGATGGTTCTGATAACGCCCTTCGTTCAGTTGTTCGTTGTAATTGAAGGCGCGTTTGTTTTTGCTAAATATATTTAAGCTTACAAAGGCTTCAATAGCACTATTTTCAGTCAATCATGCTTCTTCGAAACATATACATATTTAACACAACTGCTTCTCTCTCGATACAGCACGAGCTTCTACACAGCACTTCTAGTCGGTAGTCGTGGAACGATGAGTGCTAACCCAGCAATTCTAATCTTCGAACCTAGGAGTAATCTGGCGCCAGTAATCTTGAAACTCTATACGATCAAATACTTCGCATTTTATGTACTGATTGGGACAGAGTGTAGCTTGCTTCCTTATTTGCTGAGTAATCTTGAAACTCGATACGATCAAATACTTTCGCATTTGGTGTACCGATACGATCAAATACTTCGCATTCTGTGTACTACCAAAAATATCAAAAAACAAAGAGCGCATTTTATAACTCGTGCTTCCTCCGGAAGTGCCCGAGTAATAAATAAATATGCAATATGCAAAATACAAATAGTGCATCTGCGATGTCCAGTTTATGTATGTATTTACGGTATTTGTATTTGTATGGATATATTTATATGGTACCAAATAAACTATGTCATTATCATTCATGATCCGCTGAGTTTCTGAAATCACAGTAAATTGCAGGACGGAAAGCATGTTCTGCCGTTCATGTTCATGCAACAAGCGACCAAATGCTGTTTTAATCGCACTAATTAACAATTAGACTATAAGTTCGAGTTTTCTATGACAATAGTCAACAAGGCACGTAGCGTCGAGTTGAATATTTGAACTCATAGAAAACGAGAACGAGTAGTCTAATTGTTTTAGTAGAAACCAACTAGCATACTACCTTCGATTTATACCAATATTTATTGGTTTTTCGCTTTGTTTTTGTGCGCTTTCACTACTCATTATCTATCACTCAATAGATTACGTTAGCCAATCAGATTGCAGGATTCATGATAGTATGCTAGTTGGTTTCTACTAAGATAAATCTACATTTAGTTCAAATAGGTTACACATATAAGAACCTTGGACTGTTGTTTGTTACTGTTTGTTTTGAGTCATGTTGCCGAATGCAAAACGGAAGGGGGGGGAGGGGGAGGGTCATAAGGGCTGGCCTAAACGTCCAGTGGACGTTAAGCGTCCAGTGGACGTTAAGCGAGGAAATAAAAGGTGAATATGTCGACGGCCCCTAATGATATAGGAAAATTGTGCATTTTATCGAATAAAACATGGAGTCAGATTGATCGAAGGACATCGTTTTTGGCCATTTTGTCAAAACATACCACATACTATTATTGGTTTTGTTCTTTAAAGTTATAATTGCCACTTGTAGAGTGCAAAACATATGTCCGTGAAACAGTACTAACTAATTAGTACTAAATAGCACTAATGAAACAATAGAAAACAATGGAGATAACACTATTTAGTACTATTTGGTAATAATACTATTTCACAGACATATGGTTTGCACTCTATTGCTTGCACTCTATCGCCTACGGCTCGCCAAAATACTGCGTGACTAGTAAAATATCCAGCCATACTACACATCAAACTTTCTAATAAGATATATATATTGATATTTTGTAGTGGCCAGAATTTTTGCAAATGACTGTATCATCAGTAGCATTGTACATAATATACATATGACCTAGCTATGACCATGCAGACACTAACCTGACACATAGACACAAGTAACCTCTTGAAATGTCCATTAGTATTACTGTAAGTACACCTATGACCAGACACTAACCTGGCACATAGACACAAGTAACCTCTTGAAATGTCCATTAGTATTACTGTAAGTACACCTATGACCAGACACTAACCTGGCACATAGACACAAGTAACCTCTTGAAATGTCCATTAGTATTACTGTAAGTACACCTATGACCAGACACTAACCTGGCACATAGACACAAGTAACCTCTTGAAATGTCCATTAGTATTACTGTAAGTACACCTATGACCAGACACTAACCTGGCACATAGACACAAGTAACCTCTTGAAATGTCCACTTGTCTCACTGGAACAGTCTTTCTCAAGATCACGCTTGTAGTCTAACAAAGTTAAATAACATTAAATGATACTTGTACCTCAATTCAATTCTTGTTTTGAATTTACGTCATCGTAAAATTTTCTGTGCCTTATATTGAGTATGATTGAACAAAAGGTCTTGCAACCAAAAGAGCAGTCAAAATCATGTATCTCAACCAAAGTCTGCGCTATAAGAAGCTTTCAATGCCAAGATATGAGCGATCAAATGTGTGCATTATTTAGTGTGAATGTATGGGGCCGCCATCTTGGTGTACAACCCGTAGTACACCAACATGGCGGCCAAAACACCAATGATCAAAATCATGGTAATATTACAATCACCTCAGTTTCTCAATAGAAATATTAATCAAATCAAACTTACATACCATTTACGAAGTAAAAAATGTATCATTCTCAAGTATGTTAAGGCCTGGTTCAAGCCCAAAAACGAGAAAAAAATGTAAAAAATCATAATGTTATGTCACTTCCTTTTTACCAAACATTACGAAACTTAGCACAGTCATAGAGTTCGACATCCTTAATTGATTGAAGTCGACAAAATACCAAAAAAACTGAACACGTGTTTAACCACATGACAACAGTCTTTGAAAATTTACTTTAAAATGCGGTCGCGGTTTTAAGAACAGTTAAAAAACAAACAATTGCATATGTTGTCAATGCTAGCACTCTACACAACTGCATTTGGAAAACTTGTCTCTGATTTCTCTTAAGAGAGATATTTACGAAAATAGGTCACGTGACCATTTAGCCAGAATACGTTTTCTCAATTTTCTCGATAACTAAAACTATGGGACAGGTTTTCCAAACGCTATCTTATTTCAATAGTTGTCCTTAATGTTGTAGCATAAAAACTTTTTCAGCATATCTTAAACTCGCGATCGCATATTTAAAAAACGAAATTTCACATGCCTAGGTCACGTGACCACTTGACGTCAGTATTTTTAGGACTAAATCATCAAACATCTTGAATATAATCTTATGCCTAAATATCAATGCCATAGAAATGAATCGTGGGGAATGCAAAAAATAAACGTGATTTTGAGTGATGGCTTCATGAACCAGGCCTTAACATACTTGAGTTTGAAGCAAATTTCCCTATGTCATAGTATATAAGGCGAGGTTCTATCCCTTCATTTTCTTCCTTTACGCACTTTATGTACTTCGCAAAAAGTTTCGTTTTTTCAACCTCCTCGCTAAAGATCTAACAGGAAAATAATGAAGGTATAGAACCTCGTATACTATGACATTTACAAAGTCCTTGGGGTCTCAGCAAAAGAAATATCAGACAAATTTCCCTAATTCTCTGACAGTGTTGCATGACAAACATCGAAAGTACACATATTTTTTGTGTGAAGACTGTTCTCATGGATATAAACAATTAAATATCAAACGAACAGTTTTAATTTGTATGATGAAATATTTTAGATTTTAGCTTTTTGATGATGTCATGTGCAAACCAAGAACAGCCACTTTTCAATGTCCAAACAAATTTGATGTAAATAAAGAAGCAAATGAGCTTCATTTTACGAGATTTATAAAATTGATGACCATGTGACCTTTTTGGGAATCTTGTGATTTGCGTGTATACTATGTATATATAGACGTCACAGTGCAGAGTATTACATACACAATTAATCCCTATAATAATCCCTACGTATAATAAAATTCCATGAACAGGACAATGTTCAACAAATATGATATCATCACCATTCATTAGCCGGCATATTTATACCAGAGAAAATAAGATGTGTCTTAACTAACAACAGAAAAGTATTGTTTACACAAATGGTTCTCGTCTTTAATTTAAGACATCTCTTATTTGTGCTTACTTTCAGATATACATGTAGGTGGCAATTGAATGCAACCCTTGTGTGCAATGTCAGAACTTTACATATGATAACTGTGCCCTTTTCAATGTAAACATGCACAAATATGCTGCTACTTACATTCAGTGTAACTTCTTTTGATTTCCAAAAGTTCCTACAAATTAAATGATTGTACACAAACCTAATTATACAATGTAGATACAGCAGTGTGATGACTGGGATGTGTTGTAATGAACAAACCTAATTACAGATACAGCAGTGTGATGACTGGGATGTGTTGTAATGAACAAACCTAATTATAGATACAGCAGTGTGATGACTGGGATGTGTTGTAATGAACAAACCTAATTACAGATACAGCAGTGTGATGACTGGGATGTGTTGTAATGAACAAACCTAATTATAGATACAGCAGTGTGATGACTGGGATGTGTTGTAATGAACAAACCTAATTACAGATACAGCAGTGTGATGACTGGGATGTGTTGTAATGAACAAACCTAATTATAGATACAGCAGTGTGATGACTGGGATGTGTTGTAATGAACAAACCTAATTATAGATACAGCAGTGTGATGACTGGGATGTGTTGTAATGAACAAACCTAATTACAGATACAGCAGTGTGATGACTGGGATGTGTTGTAATGAACAAACCTAATTACAGATACAGCAGTGTGATGACTGGGATGTGTTGTAATGAACAAACCTAATTACAGATACAGCAGTGTGATGACTGGGATGTGTTGTAATGAACAAACCTAATTACAGATACAGCAGTGTGATGACTGGGATGTGTTGTAATGAACAAACCTAATTATAGATACAGCAGTGTGATGACTGGGATGTGTTGTAATGAACAAACCTAATTATAGATACAGCAGTGTGATGACTGGGATGTGTTGTAATGAACAAACCTAATTATAGATACAGCAGTGTGATGACTGGGATGTGTTGTAATGAACAAACCTAATTATAGATACAGCAGTGTGATGACTGGGATGTGTTGTAATGAACAAACCTAATTACAGATACAGCAGTGTGATGACTGGGATGTGTTGTAATGAACAAACCTAATTATAGATACAGCAGTGTGATGACTGGGATGTGTTGTAATGAACAAACCTAATTATAGATACAGCAGTGTGATGACTGGGATGTGTTGTAATGAACAAACCTAATTATAGATACAGCAGTGTGATGACTGGGATGTGTTGTAATGAACAAACCTAATTATAGATACAGCAGTGTGATGACTGGGATGTGTTGTAATGAACAAACCTAATTATAGATACAGCAGTGTGATGACTGGGATGTGTTGTAATGAACAAACCTAATTATAGATACAGCAGTGTGATGACTGGGATGTGTTGTAATGAACAAACCTAATTACAGATACAGCAGTGTGATGACTGGGATGTGTTGTAATGAACAAACCTAATTATAGATACAGCAGTGTGATGACTGGGATGTGTTGTAATGAACAAACCTAATTATAGATACAGCAGTGTGATGACTGGGATGTGTTGTAATGAACAAACCTAATTACAGATACAGCAGTGTGATGACTGGGATGTGTTGTAATGAACAAACCTAATTACAGATACAGCAGTGTGATGACTGGGATGTGTTGTAATGAACAAACCTAATTACAGATACAGCAGTGTGATGACTGGGATGTGTTGTAATGAACAAACCTAATTACAGATACAGCAGTGTGATGACTGGGATGTGTTGTAATGAACAAACCTAATTATAGATACAGCAGTGTGATGACTGGGATGTGTTGTAATGAACAAACCTAATTATAGATACAGCAGTGTGATGACTGGGATGTGTTGTAATGAACAAACCTAATTATAGATACAGCAGTGTGATGACTGGGATGTGTTGTAATGAACAAACCTAATTATAGATACAGCAGTGTGATGACTGGGATGTGTTGTAATGAACAAACCTAATTACAGATACAGCAGTGTGATGACTGGGATGTGTTGTAATGAACAAACCTAACAAGACGCTCAATGAGCGTTCACTCGGGCATTGTGAAAAGGAAAATGTCAGTTGTTCGAGGAAGTACTTGAAAATGAATGCCAGTTGGTTGAAAAACAAGGACAATGTCAGCTGCGCGAGGAGAGACCTGACAATGACTGACAGTTGCGTGACGAGGGAGACTATGTATATACATGTATGTGTCGAGTTCATTTGATTTGCCTTTGAGTTCATTTGATTACCTTTTGACTTTGAGTTCAATTGATTTGATTTTGATGAGTTTGTGTAAAGGCCCCCTCTCTAGCTTCAGATCCCGAAACGTCGAGTTTGGAATCGAGTTCGGGTTCGAGTTACGGTTCGAACGTCGAATAAAACAAGGACATCTTCTTCAATACAATATAATTTCTCTGACGTCATGACAATCAGTGACAGTTGAGTGACGAGGGAGACTATTAGTCCGGTGAGTACGAACATGATACGTCTTGAGGTTGCATAGGTCAGATGGTTCCGATAACGGCCTCGCGTTTGTTTAAAAAAATATATATTTTAAGCGAGCTTCTAGTCCTTTTACCACTTCTAGTCATTGAACGATGAACTAGAATCCTGACCTTTTAATAGCTTGAAGATCTACAGCTGCTTTCAAAACTAAGATTCATAATCTACTTGAGTCCTGTGTCTCCTTTATCTTTTCAAATCTGCGGAGTAATCTTGAAACTCCGGATACGATTAAATACGTCGCATACTCGTCATTTTGAAGCCGAACAAAACTACTACTACTACTACTACTACCGAAATCCGCATTTTCTAACTCGGGCGGCCTGCGGCCTGGGCCCGAGTAATTATAGATACAGCAGTGTGATGACTGGGATGTGTTGTAATGAACAAACCTAATTATAGATACAGCAGTGTGATGACTGGGATGTGTTGTAATGAACAAACCTAATTATAGATACAGCAGTGTGATGACTGGGATGTGTTGTAATGAACAAACCTAATTACAGATACAGCAGTGTGATGACTGGGATGTGTTGTAATGAACAAACCTAATTACAGATACAGCAGTGTGATGACTGGGATGTGTTGTAATGAACAAACCTAATTACAGATACAGCAGTGTGATGACTGGGATGTGTTGTAATGAACAAACCTAATTATAGATACAGCAGTGTGATGACTGGGATGTGTTGTAATGAACAAACCTAATTATAGATACAGCAGTGTGATGACTGGGATGTGTTGTAATGAACCCAAAGGAGGAGGATAAGAAATTAACAATTATTCCAACAAATACTTTTAAGTTAAAACTATTTGGAACTTGTGTAGCCAGGATTGGATTTAATTAGTAAAACTTAATGAACTAACACCGGTCCATATTATTCCGACTTGTACATTTAAATCCGACCTTTGGGGTCAGGATACTAATGATTAGGGCTTTTCCGCTGAAACCGATAACGGTTGGGTATTCACGCAAGGATGTCCTAATGACTAGGTAATCCAGGGGATTGTCACTACCGATTCACCCAATGATCAGGGGAATTGACTGTAAAGACCTTTCCATAAGCTAAACGATTGCAAATTTCCTTACAGATAGGGTAATAAACAAATGAAAAACTGGTCACGGTACTGAAAGTAAATAGAGAAAGAATTACTGTATAAGTGAATTCTCGAGTGTAACGATGATTACGAGGCCTTACCCAAACTGTTATTGAGCGTCTTCCACGATAGTCGGCAACCAAAAGTCGGCATCCAAATTACAATTTCCACCAGATCTAGAAGTCTCTTGCCTCTATTCTTCTTGCACATTGTGAAATTAAAACAGTCTAACTTCTTAAATTATTTTCTTAGACGCAATTTGACGAGCGTCTTCTAAACTGTGACATAATGTTCGTGCTTCACCGGCGTGCATGGCGAAACATTGATCTGATTGATTCTGTAAACCAGCATTACGAACTTTACCAAAAAAAACAGTTTTATTTCCTTCAAGTTGAATACGATTGAGAGAGAATTTCTCAAAACGTTTTTGACATGTTTTGAAAGCTCCTTTGGCTTTGGTAGTTGATAGTCTAACCTTATCGTCTGATCAAAACTGTCAATCAGCGAACGCCTGGCTATATTATCGTATGTCAAAAAATATATACCTCTCGTTAATGGCAGACGAGAGCGATCCAAAAAGAAAAGCAAACAGGACAGTCTAGTTTATTCTTGTAAATCCAGAGTATTGCTACATAAAAACGTGATGCTACATCAAGTTCAAATAATTCTAACTATTTTCTGAAGATCGATATCAAACACCGATAACAGGTTTGATGACCCCAACTCGAGTAGGTAATATATTCTACTCTCTGTAGAGACTGATATCTTGAAATTCTAAATTAAACGGCATTTAGAAATAGTAAGTCTTTAAAAAAATGTCAATGTGGTATTCTCCCTTCGTTTGGGGTATGTACCTCTCTGCTCACATATCCGTTCCCATTTCTGATCAGACAAGACCTTGGCTAAACATTCAAGTACTTCATGTAGCCCTTTTGATTAGGGATTATTCACTGCCAGCCCTTTTGATTGGGGATTATTCACTGCCAGTCCTTTTGATTGGGGATTTTTTGCTCGATATCCGGTCCCTGATCTTAGTCCGTAGTTACTAAAACCCGGAACCAGCCACAACGACCCACAACGACCCACAATGACCCACGACGATCCACAACGACCCACCAGTGATACCAAATAACGATACAAAATCTCAAAAGTAAACAAGACCAAAATTCCACTCGCCGAATCGCCATTTGAACTCCAGTTACCGGTTTTACAAGTAGTTTCTTTGAGATGTGCTCATTCGGCGATAAAGCCGTACTTATTTCTTATAAGCTTACTGAATAAAAATACGAGATTCTGTTTAAAGAATTTCATAAAAATTATATCCACGATTTGTGCTGATCTCGGGTTCTGTGTCGGTTCTGTGGCTAAAATGAAAACAATCAGGCGTTCCGCTACTGACATTTTGACATGTGAATGGGAGACAACTGCATGAGACGACTTCGTTTATCCCTCGTGCAGTGGGAATAACATTCCGTAGTCATGGATGCATGATCAAGGTAAACCTGTTGTTGTTTGAGAATAAATACATTATTATATCATCACTAAAATCATTGGTACCGAAAATAATTTCATTTTGTGTGTGTCTGATTTGACCATTACACTTTATCAAGTAATTTTTGTTTCACGGGTTAAGTAAAATAACTCTATTAGCATTAAAAACGTAATGTTTTCTTACCTTAAGATCATCCATGACTACGGACTGAACTATTCCCACTGCATGAGGGATAAACGAAGTTGTCTCATGCAGTTGTCTCACATTCACATACTGTATGTCAAAATGTCAGTAGCGGAACGCCTGATTGTTTTCATTTTAGCCACAGAACCGACACATAGAACCCGAGATCAGCACAAATCGTGGATATAATTTTTATGAAATTCTTTAAACAGAATCTCGTATTTTTATTCAGTATAAGAAATAAGTACGGCTTTATCGCCGAATGAGCACATCTCAAAGAAACTACTTGTAAAACCGGTAACTGGAGTTCAAATGGCGATTCGGCGAGTGGAATTTTGGTCTTGTTTACTTTTGAGATTTTGTATCGTTATTTGGTATCACTGGTGGGTCGTTGTGGATCGTTGTGGGTCGTTGTGTGGATCGTTGTGGGTCGTTGTGGGTCGTTGTGGATCGTTGTGGGTCGTTGTGGGTCGTTGTGGGTCGTTGTGGCTGGTTCCGGGTTTTAGTAACTACGGATCTCAGTCTCTGATCAGATGTATCACAAGACCTTGGCTACCACGTAGCCCTTTTGATTAGGGATTTTTCACTGCCAGCCCTTTTGATTGGGACTATTGGGGCTGGTGAGATCGTTAAAATACAACCGATATATAACATTTTCTTTAAATATTTTGGGTCTGTTTGAGAAAACACGATACGATATCAAAGTCTTAGTAGTTACATAAAATTGTACGCTTCATCAGAATCGGCGTATGTTCAAGCGTAAATTAGTCCGCAGAGTTGAAGCTTAGTTTCAATTTTCCATTCTTGTTTCTATTTGTTTCTATCACAGACTTTTATACAGTACCGCTTAACGCGGAACGACAAGCCAGTAAAGTGTACTTAAAAGTGGACAAGTTTTGACTTAGTATTAATCAGTTTGTTATTGCCATAAATTCCAACAACTTACAGAGAGATTTGAAAGCGTAAAGCAAGAGACGCTAATTATAACGAACGTATTTTGACTCGTTAATAAAGTCTCTCAACTAGAGAACATTTGTTGATCGAAAATATCACTATGAATTCGGTTCTAGACCGTTCTAGACTACTAGAAAAATTGTGTTTCAAGCATAATGAACAGAAGGTGATAAAAGTTCGCACCTCGGACAGTTATTCACTTGTCGATTTCATAGATGGAGGTCTCACTGGAGAGTTAAACATATTAGCCTTGAGTTCATAAAAGATTGAACTTATATACATGTATCTCATATCCAAAGTCATATTTGGAATACGATTGAAGTTGATTATAGGCCAGAAGCGGAAGAATGTAACTGAAGAAATACAGATTGTGTGAACATTGTGTAATTAGACTAATTACCGTCTCGACAACATCGGAATCACGAATATTTTATTTCCAAGTGAGTGAGACCCCAACAGGTCTACAATATATGATAACAAGGGTTTTTAGTAATACTTGAAGCAACTAAGAAGAGAGCATTTATATCAAGATAAAGCGGCCGTGTAAAGTTCAAAACAATATCATCAAGTATAAAAACAAGTCCGCGCCACACTGCATTTGTCTGCCACGTAATCAGTCCCGATTCTCCGATTCTCGGGAACTTACTAACGGTACGGTACTGTATCAAATCTAGATTCGAAAAGATTATGCATGAACTAGAAGAGTTAGAGCCGGATAGTGTTGTTTTTCGTAAGTATCCAGAGTGCAATTTCCGAAGATTGACCGTTCGCGTGCACGCCGGTGAAGCACGAACATTATGTCGCAGTTTAGAAGACGCTCGTCAAATTGCGTCTAAGAAAATAATTTTAGAAGTTAGACCGTTTTAATTTCACATTGTGCAAGAAGAATAGAGGCAAAAAACTTGCCGACTATCAGTGGAAGACGCTCCATAACAGTTTGGGTAAGTCCTCGTAATCATGGTTTTTAAAATTATTAAAGTTATTAAAATACACTCGAGAATTCACTTATACAGTAATTCTTTCTCTATTTACTTTCAGTACCGTGACCAGTTTTTCATTTGTTTATTACCCTATCTGTAAGGAAATTTGCAATCGTTTAGCTTATGGAAAGGTCTTTACAGTCAATTCCCCTGATCATTGGGTGAATCGGTAGTGACAATCCCCTGGATTACCTAGTCATTAGGACATCCTCGCTTGAATACCCAACCGTTATCGGTTTCAGCGGAAAAGCCCTAACCATTAGTATCCTGACCCCAAAGGTCGGATTTAAATGTACAAGTCGGAATAATATGGACCGGTGTTAACTATGAATAAGTCAATGTGTCACCTTGTTTGTTCTGGTGCACATAATATCAATGAGAGTTTCTTCATCCGTACCAGCACCCTGTTTGTTAAAACAAAAATACTCAATTGGTGTAGCAGGCATTTTTTTTAAATATGACCACATACACTGCCTTACTAGACATGTACTATAACCTACAGTACCCTAATGTAGCATCATACAAAACACATGACCACATACACTGCCTTACTAGACATGTACTATAACCTACAGTACCCTAATGTAGCATCATACAAAACACATGACCACATACACTGCCTTACTAGACATGTACTATAACCTACAGTACGCTAATAACATACAAAGCATATTAACTTACTCTCATGCCTCTTCTAAGACATTTAGCATCATACAAAGAAGATGGTTCCAACAAAGCAAGAAGGCAGTCTTCAAGGTTTCCACTTAATTCTGATTTCAAGTCGTTCATCAGGTCTTTACCAAACATAGTTTTGTACCTCTTTCTTATCTCTACACGCTGTGCATTGGATCTTTGTGCAATGATGTCTATCAACTGTTGTTCATTGGTACCTATGACGTTAAATAATTTGATTGACAGGTGATGTTTACATTGTTTCTGGGTATTGTTGTGGTCAAGTTCCATTGTTGACATGTTTACTTACCTTTGTCGAGATGATTATTACATTTGTGCCCTCTACATTATGTATGTAGAAAAGGTACCCATTCCTCTCCTTGCAGTATAAACTACATGATTGTATGTATGTAGAAAAGGTACCCATTCCTCTCCTTGCAGTATAAACTACATGATTGTATGTATGTAGAAAAGGTACCCATTCCTCTCCTTGCAGTATAAACTACATGATTGTATGTATGTAGAAAAGGTACCCATTCCTCTCCTTGCAGTATAAACTACATGATTGTATGTATGTAGAAAAGGTACCCATTCCTCTCCTTGCAGTATAAACTACATGATTGTATGTATGTAGAAAAGGTACCCATTCCTCTCCTTGCAGTATAAACTACATGATTGTATGTATGTAGAAAAGGTACCCATTCCTCTCCTTGCAGTATAAACTACATGATTGTATGTATGTAGAAAAGGTACCCATTCCTCTCCTTGCAGTATAAACTACATGATTGTATGTATGTAGAAAAGGTACCCATTCCTCTCCTTGCAGTATAAACTACATGATTGTATGTATGTAGAAAAGGTACCCATTCCTCTCCTTGCAGTATAAACTACATGATTGTATGTATGTAGAAAAGGTACCCATTCCTCTCCTTGCAGTATAAACTACATGATTGTATGTATGTAGAAAAGGTACCCATTCCTCTCCTTGCAGTATAAACTACATGATTGTATGTATGTAGAAAAGGTACCCATTCCTCTCCTTGCAGTATAAACTACATGATTGTATGTATGTAGAAAAGGTACCCATTCCTCTCCTTGCAGTATAAACTACATGATTGTATGTATGTAGAAAAGGTACCCATTCCTCTCCTTGCAGTATAAACTACATGATTGTATGTATGTAGAAAAGGTACCCATTCCTCTCCTTGCAGTATAAACTACATGATTGTATGTATGTAGAAAAGGTACCCATTCCTCTCCTTGCAGTATAAACTACATGATTGTATGTATGTAGAAAAGGTACCCATTCCTCTCCTTGCAGTATAAACTACATGATTGTATGTATGTAGAAAAGGTACCCATTCCTCTCCTTGCAGTATAAACTACATGATTGTATGTATGTAGAAAAGGTACCCATTCCTCTCCTTGCAGTATAAACTACATGATTGTATGTATGTAGAAAAGGTACCCATTCCTCTCCTTGCAGTATAAACTACATGATTGTATGTATGTAGAAAAGGTACCCATTCCTCTCCTTGCAGTATAAACTACATGATTGTATGTATGTAGAAAAGGTACCCATTCCTCTCCTTGCAGTATAAACTACATGATTGTATGTATGTAGAAAAGGTACCCATTCCTCTCCTTGCAGTATAAACTACATGATTGTATGTATGTAGAAAAGGTACCCATTCCTCTCCTTGCAGTATAAACTACATGATTGTATGTATGTAGAAAAGGTACCCATTCCTCTCCTTGCAGTATAAACTACATGATTGTATGTATGTAGAAAAGGTACCCATTCCTCTCCTTGCAGTATAAACTACATGATTGTATGTATGTAGAAAAGGTACCTTACCCATTCCTCTCATTGCTTTTCTGAGCAATTCACAATCAGCTTCAGCATCAAATGGTGCAATAGGCTTAACAGTAGGCTGTCCATATCTCTAGATAAATGAGGATGTCATAATTTAAAACACTAGTGCTTGCAGCTCAAACATCTCTGTACTTAGGTCTTATTAACCGAGTGGGAGGTCTGTACAGGAAAATCTTGACTGAGGTCATGAAAGTACAGACCGAGCGCAGTGAGGTCTGTACCACGACCGAGGTCAAGATTTTCCTGTACAGACCGACCAAACTCGGTTAATAAGAGTTTTATTATAAAATTATGACCATTTAAGTAAACTAAAAATTAACTCATTTTATTTGCATCTTACAAGCCTTACACTAGAATGGCTTCCCAGTATTTTTACTACATAACTTGTTTGAAAACTGGTTTGACAAGAAAGTGTGTGAAGCGAGGTATTTCTAGCTCGATGATGAATAACTAATTAAAACAATCTTAAAATCGAACATTTCCTCGACTTTGGTGTTGAAAACATTGCGATACACCGAGGAACTATGGATTTTTGATAAAAATGAACAAGAATGGTGAAGAAAATGGCAAGAAAGTTGAGGATTCTGTTGTGTTTTTGAATAAAATTGTAGTTGAAGCAGTGCGCGTGCTACTGTCGCTATCATCACGTCGCCATCGAGCACGCGCTGGGTTTGTTTTCTTCAGAATTTTGGTGTTTTTCAGTGAAATACTCCGTTTTGCTTAATGTTTTTCATATATATTATTAGGAGTGAAATTTGAGCTCTTTAAAAACCCACGAGTTCACATTTCTTCCAAATTTCACTCAAAACCATATGATAGAAACAATGTTTACAGGTGCAATGTTTACAAGATGCATGTGCAGACCGGTTATTACGGGAGAATCTAGACCGGTCCGAGAAAGAATCTAACCAATCAAATTGCTTGATTTGCTAGATACCAGGCTTCGAGATACTCGGTCATTTAATAAATGTATATTACATACCTGGCTTATTGACATTGAAGCCAACTGAGAACTTGGTGGTGCAGAACCACCCTGAAAACAACACATACAAAACACTCTCATAGACTATCAGTCTAATGTTTTGATTGACTGTGTGGTGAGTGTTGTACTCTAATGTTTTGATTGACTGTGTGGTGAGTGTTGTACTCTAGTGTTTTGATTGACTGTGTGGTGAGTGTTGTACTCTAGTGTTTTGATTGACTGTGTGGTGAGTGTTGTACTCTAATGTTTTGATTGACTGTGTGGTGAGTGTTGTACTCTAGTGTTTTGATTGACTGTGTGGTGAGTGTTGTACTCTAATGTTTTGATTGACTGTGTGGTGTGTTGTACTCTAGTGTTTTGATTGACTGTGTGGTGAGTGTTGTACTCTAATGTTTTGATTGACTGTGTGGTGTGTGTTGTACTCTAGTGTTTTGATTGACTGTTTGATTGTACTCTAATGTTGATTGACTGTGTGGTGTGTTGTACTCTAATGTTTTGATTGACTGTGTGGTGAGTGTTTTGTGACTCTACTCTAGTGTTTTGATTGACTGTGTGGTGTGTTGTACTCTAGTGTTTTGATTGACTGTGTGGTGTGTTGTACTCTAGTGTTTTGATTGACTGTGTGGTGTGTTGTACTCTAGTGTTTTGATTGACTGTGTGGTGAGTGTTGTACTCTAATGTTTTGATTGACTGTGTGGTGAGTGTTGTACTCTAATGTTTTGATTGACTGTGTGGTGTGTTGTACTCTAATGTTTTGATTGACTGTGTGGTGTGTTGTACTCTAATGTTTTGATGGACTGTGTGGTGTGTTGCACTCTAATGTTTTGATTGACTGTGTGGTGTGTTGTACTCTAATGATTTGATTGACTGTGTGGTGTGTTGTACTCTAATGTTTTGATTGACTGTGTGGTGAATGTTGTACTCTAATGTTTTGATTGACTGTGTGGTGTGTTGCACTCTAATGTTTTGATTGACTGTGTGGTGTGTTGTACTCTAATGTTTTGATTGACTGTGTGGTGAGTGTTGTACTCTAATGTTTTGATTGACTGTGTGGTGTGTTGTACTCTAGTGTTTTGATTGACTGTGTGGTGAGTGTTGTACTCTAGTGTTTTGATTGACTGTGTGGTGAGTGTTGTACTCTAGTGTTTTGATTGACTGTGTGGTGAGTGTTGTACTCTAGTGTTTGATTGACTGTGTGGTGAGTGTTGTACTCTAGTGTTTTGATTGACTGTGTGGTGAGTGTTGTACTCTAATGTTTTGATTGACTGTGTGGTGAGTGTTGTACTCTAGTGTTTTGATTGACTGTGTGGTGAGTGTTGTACTCTAATGTTTTGATTGACTGTGTGGTGAGTGTTGTACTCTAGTGTTTTGATTGACTGTGTGGTGAGTGTTGTACTCTAGTGTTTTGATTGACTGTGTGGTGTGTTGTATTCTAGTGTTTTGATTGACTGTGTGGTGTGTTATACTCTAATGTTTTGATTGACTGTGTGGTGAGTGTTGTACTCTAGTGTTTTGATTGACTGTGTGGTGAGTGTTGTATCTAGTGTTTTGATTGACTGTGTGGTGAGTGTTGTACTCTATAATGTTTTGATTGACTGTGTGCTACTCTATAATAATCATAGATATCTAAAAACTCCGGTGTAAAGAGGGATATGAATTATGAATGATTGGGGAGATGAACGAATGAATAAATAAATAAATGAAAATAAATAAATAAATAAGGAAAATGGAAACCAAAATAATGAAATGAAAAAGATCAGTGTACATGTGAGGAAAAAATTGCAAAATAAATGCCTCGCGGAAAAAAAAAGGCTCGCAGACTTTAAACACGCGAAATATAATACCCAGAGAAAAAAATACATATCGAAACTATTTAATCAACATGAACAATAAACGTTTTTAAAACGACTTATTCAACATAATACTACCAATGATTTGCAACTGATCAGCAACCGTATAGCGTAAACTTTTTTGTCTGTTTTAGCTACAAGTTCATAACGTCTAGTTAGTCTAGTTGACAGTCATCTTGTTCCTGTTTGCATAGAAATAAGTTTGTTTTTTTAGAAAGAAATTTAATGCTCTTTTTTCATTTTCTCTTATCGAAATCACAAAAATAAAGCCTCGCAAAATGCTGTCTTAACAAAATTGCCAAATTAAGTACCATACGCACGAAATTAAGTAGGAATAAGGTATTTGCCACAAACCAGGATTATCAAATCAAGCTCACAAAATTAAGAGTGTATTATTGTATGGGGTGAGGGGTGTGGAGAAGGTCATACTTACAGAGGATGGTGGGGGTGGTCTTTGAGGTGCTGGTTTGGCTACAGGTGCTGCAGGTACAGGTGCTGCAGGTACAGATGCTGCGAGAAGGAAGAAATTGTTATGATAATTAATTATTCTCCAAAGAGAATTATAGATTTGTATGTGTTTCTCCAGATTTTGAGAGAATTTTGAACTATTTAAAGGTGAATGTTTTCCAGACCATCTATCTTATTAGATATATATTACAGTTAGTTGTGTAATACGGCTTGATATTTTAATACAAATAGATGAGTAAAAATGTCCAGCTGTATTACACAACTCTAACTGTAATAAATTGTTTATTATACGACAACAAAATTTACCAAAAATTGTCCTTTTTTCTTTCTTTGCTTGTGAAATGCGCGTGCTATCACACAATCGATACGCCATCGAGTGCGCACTCAAGAGATTTTTCATTGGCTTTTCTCACTTTTTTTGTTCACCAAAAAGTTGTTGTGTGTTTCCCTATTTACTTTAGAAGTACTTTTCTATCGTTTTTTACTGTTTTCTTTTTCCATGCAATGAAAACAAAACTGGTTCAAACTGGTTTGCGAAACGTGTAATAACACCCATTGAATAATGCCGTATATTTGCACTCGAAAAGGCTTGCATTTGCACTTGAAAACCGTGCGTCGTATATAAACATTAGAACACACTCTAAATTTATGCTAGTTCAATCATGAGACAAATATTTTGTGATCATGTGATACAAATATTATTGTCTCGCTGCCGGTTCGAATTTCTGGCGGCCAATTTAGCACTCTAGTGATTTGAATAGTAGTCTGACAATTTTGATACCTGAAATGCAACTCTTTCATTCTAAATTACAAATTACTGTAGCGTTTTTATCACTTTTTTATGAAGAATCATTTGAATTTAATAAAATTTGTATATTGAATAAAAAATTGCGATCCAAAGTTGGGGGTGCAGCTTACATGTATCTTGGAGAACATCGGGATTGGTACCAGAAATTCACATATAATTCACATAAAAGTATAAAAGAGTATGTAATAATAATAACTATAATAATAAATTTATTAAAGTCTCAATAAATCTTCTAGCTGGGCACAAGTGCCCTACTAATTGGGGAGACTTAAGGTGGTTCCAGCATAATGAATGACCGGTTTGCCGTATTTTTTAACTCGCTCGCTCTGCGTCAATATTGCTTGGATTTTATTATGCTTAACACAAATACTAATTCAACTATTCTGCTTTTGGAAGGTTTATTCAAAATTATCATTGTAAGCCGCGTTTGTGAATGCCAGCTGATATTCAAACGACACTATTTTCACTCAAACTGCTGCCAAGCGTTATTCCCTTGTACGATTTTTTTTAAACTTCGTGAACGACCTTTTAAGGTCCCTAGTAATGTTCTGACGAGGTAAGAAGGAAATTGATCGAGCCGAAATCACCAATTCATATTTTTGTTGTCAAAATTTGGACAAATCGGTTGTTACGTGATTTCGGCTCGAACAATTTTTTTCTTACCTCGTCAGAACATTACTAGGGACCTTAAAAGGCCGTTCACGAAGTTTAAAAAAAATCGTACGAGGGAATAACGCTTGGCAGCAGTTTTAGTGAAAATAGTGTCGTTTGAATATCAGCTGGCATTCACAAACGCGGCTTACAATGATAATTTTGAATACACCGTCGAAAGGCAGAATAGTTGAATTAGTATTTGTGTTAAGCACAATAAAATCCAAGCAATATTGACGCGGAGCGAGCGAGTTACAAAATACGGCAAACCGGTCATTCATTATGCGGGAACCACCTTAAATCTAACATACTGTAAATATAAAACTAAGATCTAAATACAATTTATATAATTATGTTAAAAAATAAAAAATAAAAAAAGGAAATAAAAAAAAGAAAGAAAGAAAGAAAATAAAAAGATTATGATAAATAAATGAATAAAATAGAATATATATATATATGAATACAGTCATTGCAAAAATTCTGGCCGCCACGATATATACAGCTTATTTGACATTTTAGTGTGTAGTATGGCTGGATATTTTTACGAGTCTGCTATTTTGTCGAGCCCGTAGGGCGAGACAAAATACAAAGACGAGTAAAAATTTCCAGTCTTACTCCACACTAAAATGTTAAATAAGTTATTTATTATCCAACCCTTTTGTGATGCGAAAAATACACTCCTCCCGTGAAGGACATTTATATAAAAGCGTGCGCGAAATAGACGAGTAAAAATATCGCTGGATATTTTTACTCGCTCCAGTCCTACTCGCGCAATATTTTTACTCGTCTATGTGTAGTTGGATAATAAATCAATATATCGGGTGCATTATGGGCAATTAAATAATACTATTTTGAGTTTCCTAACTTATTAAATGAAGCAAAAGTTACAAATAACAAGTGTAAGACTAAAATAAACATTATACTAAATATTTCTACCAACTTTGCTGGCGTTAACCCGCTTTAAGGGAAATTTGCGATTATTTAATTACCCATAATGCACCCGATATATTGATATTTCGTGACGGCCAGAATTTTTGCAAATGACTGTATATATATATACATGTATATGTACATCATTCATGATGTGTTTATTACTGTTAGTTACTCCTAAAAGCATTGGCCATTGGTTAGACGTTAAACAGGAAAATTAATGGGTGCTAACACCTATTCAGACAGTTTAACAATCGTGCTAATGGTTTTACTAATGGTTTGCTAAAGTGTTTTTCATTGATGAGCGGGTTGGTTCACGTGCTAACACAACATGTGTCAATCAAGTGTCTCAAACATAACATTCTCACGTGCACGCTAATGAACCTTTTAGAACTGATCATCGAAAGTTTGTGGGAAAAGACATTTTGAATCAGTCATAGGATTGTATTGGATCGTGATTTGTTGTAAAGAGTTCCATTGAAAAAGTGTCTTTATGATTTAGTCTATTACAAAGCTAAAATTATTGGGAAGCCTTTGAAGTATTCTCTGGGAGTTTACGTCAAAGCAAAGCAAAATAATTTATAGCGGAAGAGCCCTTATAGGGAGCTGTACTAAAGCATGTAATGTACATGTAGCTTTCTCAAGATTCAACTTAATGTGTGACTTCTATCAATTTTATTCAAAACAACTTTTTTTTCCAAAATTTGCATTGCCAAACTCGGGGTGCGGCTTATCTGTGAGTGCGGCTGATACGCCGGTGAATACGGTAGCGTGATTAATGCTTAAATCGCACCAATTTTAGCCAATCAGATTGCAGGATTAAATACTGGCAATTTCAAAATGAATACCGTATTCACCGGCGTATAAGCCACACTCGCAGATAAGCCGCACCCTGAGTTTGGCAATGCAAATTTTGGAGAAAAAAAAGTTTTTTTGAATAATGTTAACCCTTTGACACCCAGATATTTTTGAGGTTTTCAGCGATTTTCTGGACCTAATCACTCCATAGAAAATTTCGATTCCATATAAGGGGTTTCCATGGAAATCTTGACAGTTCTGAAAGCCCACAGGCTCAGGTTCTGATGTAATCTTTCTCTTGTCATGGATCTCCTCGAGGCCAGCAGATCGTAGCTGCTAGAAGCGGCCTATTTTGCATTTTTAGAGTGTTTTATAGCCATTATTCACCACAGAAGCCCCCAGAACAGCATCATTAAGCTTGACTGGTGTGGTAGAGACCGTTCTGCTGAAAGAACCCAGCAGCGAGAAGCGATTTTCACTTAGACATCTCGGCAGTGCCATTAGAAATTCAAAATGGCGGACTCAACTGTGAAATCGTCTCTCTGGTTGTTCTGTGGTGGATTCCAGGACCTACAAAGGCATTTTTGGCGACTTTGGACTTGTAAAGAATGCAACCGGTGCAATATTTTGCCTGTAGGACCGAGTGGCTCGACACTCTAAAAAAGTATAAAAAACGGAAAGGGCTGGATGCTTGCTGTCGAAAATTCCCGTATGTTCCTGGCATCCTTTTCGGGCGTGCAGAAAGAAGGAAAACACGTGTTTGTGAAAGTGGTCCTAAGGAAATGGCTATTGTTCGACGAGTTAAAGTGTATATGACACGAATTTTTTTAATTTGAAAATCGATTATATATGAAGTGAATAGTGGGATGGTACAATATTTTATGATTTGAGCTTCGCATTTGCGAGTTATAAAGGTTTGAAATCGTGATATTGTAATTTGGTGACGTCAGATTGTTTTTAATTTATTATACAAAAGCGTCCTTGTGCAAATTATTAACATTTTTAATCTGGCAAAAAGTTATTCTACAACTTATATAAATGATGTTAAACTTGTTTTTCTATTTCAGAAAAGAATGCTACTTGAAATAATAGAAATAAGTTATGGAAAAAAACAATCTGACGTCACCGAATTAGCATAACTCGCAAATGCGAAGCTCAAATCACAAAATACTGAAACAATCCCACTATTCACTTCATATATAATCGATTTTCAAAATTAAAAAATTTGTGTCATATACACTTTAAGGAAGAGAGAGGGAAAAGTTCATGACTATATCAAGAAGAGAGATGGAAGTTTGCCGAGAAAGTGGCATTTTGTTTTGCAAGGATGTATTTTGGAAGAAAATCCAAGTCAAATGTTATTCATTTTCGAGGTGTAAAATTGCGTCAAAAACGCGCATTTTTGATTTCTATGAAAAATAAATTGAACTAGTGCCCAGAAATCGGACCTGTAAGTCAGTTTACTTGAAGTTAAAATTTGAAGAGTTATCTAGTTGTCACTAATAACTGGTCATGTGATCGATGTTACAAAATTAATTCAGAAAGTTAGAATTTTTCAAAGCAGTATCGATTTTTACGGCCGGTTTCGGGCGCAGTGGGAGTCAAAGGGTTAATCTTGAGAAAGCTACATGTTCATTATATGCTTTGCGTTATGGGACGTAAACTCCCAGAGAATACTTCAAAGGCTTACCCATACCAATGATTTTAGGTTTGTAATAGACTAATCATAAAGACACTTTTTCAATGGAATTCTTTACGATAAATCACGATCCAATACAATCATATGACTGATTCAAAACATCTTTCCCACCAACTTTCGGCATTATCAGTTCTAAAATCTAAGATTCGTTAGCGTGCACGTGAGAATGTTATGTTTGAGACACTTGATTGACACGTTGTGTTAGCACGTGAACCAACCCGCTCATCAATGAAAAGCACTTTAGCAAACCATTAGGTCTTATAGTAAAACCGTTAGCACGATTGTTAAACTGTCTGAAAAGGCGTTAGCATGTTTAACGTCTAACCAATGGCAGCTTTTAGGAGGAACTAACAGTAATAAACACACAAATTATGTGCATACTCTTTTACACTTTTATGTTAATTATATGTAAATTTCTGGTACCAATTCCCGATGTTCTCCAAGATAAGCCGCACCCCCAACATTGGATCGCGATTTTCGGAAAAAAAGTGTGGCTTATACGCCGGTGAATACGGTGTAATGATTAAAGTAACCTCCCCAACAAAACCATTTCTCTATTAAAAACAATAATATTACACCATCTGACATAGCAATAACAGCAACCCCTTATTGACATACAGTAAAACCTGTAAGTGGCCCTCTATTACAGTATTAAGTAGTCAATTTCTATTTAAAGGCCACTTAATGACCACTGGTCCCCAAAATATTCTTACACATTTACTGTAAAATTCATAATAATAATAATAATAATTCAACTGTCAAGCAGCAACCACTTAACATAGGTTTAACTGTAGCTCAGTAACAATTATTGTTGTTTTGTAATTAGTTTATACATGTACATGGTTGTTGGTGTTGCATGCCATAGCTTTGCTGTGCTGGTTGTTGGTAGCCCCCTGATCCACCATACTGTTGACTACTAGGCGGTGGCCCACCATACTGTTGACTACTAGGCGGTGGCCCACCATACTGTTGACTACTAGGCGGTGGCCCACCATACTGTTGATGACCAGGGCCCGGCGGCCCACCATACGGCTGAGCACCAGGGCCCGGCGGCCCACCATACGACTGAGCACCAGGGCCCGGCGGCCCACCATACGGCTGAGCACCAGGGCCTGGCGGCCCACCATAGGGTGGTATACCAGCTGCTATTCCTGGAGGTGGGGCTGCATTAACAAAAGATAAACAAATTAGAACTGTAACATAAAGATAGCCTCCTCCGCAGGCATCTCTATCTCTATATAGCTCTTTGGAATACTGATCGGAATTGGGATTCCAGTGGCGAGTGAGAAGAAGAGAGAGGCGAGGGGGGAGAAAAAAGAAAGAGAGATATTTGAACTTAACGAAAGTTCGTTAGAATTGCCTTCATTCCCTGATGATGGGCCATGGGCCCGAAAGCTCGGATATATTAAATCCTTTACGTAGAAGAAACGAATCTTTATTATATCTAAACTATATTGTATATATCTAAGCTACATTGTATATAGCTAATTGCATAATCGTTGTCGGGTTAAAAATCATAAATCATAGAAGCTGAGATCGCAAGGATGGATGGGAAATCAGTTCATGAGCCACATTACATGCAGATATGTATTCAATGTTCTCGTAATCATTTTGAAGGTATATGAGCTATTAACTGAGATCCTACAAGTCTGGATAAAAAGGTCGATGACTTGACTGTGTTATTTGAGTCTTAATTTCCCAGAATTCCTTTCGGTCATAGCTTTCATGATTTTCAACCCGACAACGATTATGCAATTAGCTATATACAGTACCGATCAAAACTGACATCCCCGGTGTGTTCATTTTGCGTGAAACGCAAATGAACGCAAAGTAAACCACACAAAATAAACGCATGACATCTTGAATATCTTTGGCAGTTCTTTCTGGGTTTTGCCTTAGTTGTTCGTCAATAAAATCTCGATGCTTGAATCTTTAAAGTGTTGGGGGGGGGGGGGGGGGGGGGATGACTTGACCGGGTCTATCAACTAATAAAGCAGTTTTTCGATAGTGAGCAACAAAACGCTTGATTGAACTTTCCAAGATACAGTACCGCCTAATATTATTGCAACATCTAAGAACCGCAATTGCGGACTTTTGCTGTTTTCTTTTGCGCCTCGGTCATTATTCATAAAAAACACAATTTGCGTTTCATGGCATAAGACAACAGAACGCAATAAAATGATTCACTTTCTCAAGTTCGTGACCGGTTTGATCCGGTTCATGTTGCATGCGTGGCTGGTGTCAGAAAACAAACTAACAAGTAACTCCGAAAAAAGTTTTTGAGAAATGTTCAGATTCATCCAGATTCCAAAGAAATGTTTTTTATTTGGTATTCTAAAACTCATGAATAATTCATGAGCAATTAGGCCAATGGGAGCTGTCCATTTGGTCAGGTGCATGGACCTTTATACCCCAGTACAGACCTGCCAGGTTTTAGTTCTAGAACTGATTAATAAAACATGAGTGTTATTACTTTTTAGTTATAACACTCATGAATTATAACTTTTTAGTTATATAACACTCATGTTTATTTATAACTAAAAGTGATATAACACTCCTGTTTCGTTAATCAGTTCTAGAACTGACTACCCGAAACACATGCCTGTATGCAAAGGTCTCAGTTTTAGTATCGCATCGCTGACCTTCACATGGGCATTTTTGGAATAATATTACTCGGTTCCTTTTGACACCTACAATATCTCTTTCAAATGTGGGATGAGTTGTGGTGTTCAGTGCGCATGATCGCAGTGTAACAGTCATCTCTTACCTACAAATTTGTGATTTTCTTTTAATTAACTTTTTCCATCGGAAATTATTAAATATCAGTTTAAATGAATGTTGGGTTTTAGAAGTCATTTATAAAACGAGAGGCCGTGTTGTATCGGGTATATAGATACTCGGCTTCGCCTCGTATCTATATCCACCGATACAACACGGCCTCTCGTTTTATAAATATCACATAAAGGCTTTTTGAGCAAAATATTTGGGATCAAACAAGTCGTTTATGTGAATATCTATTCTCACGGGTTCAACACACCATGCGTAAATCACGGCATTTGTGTTACTTTAGAGATGAAAAGCTTGAGGTTTCTAGATTTAGTAATCGTTGACCGATCTACTAGTAGTCTAACAGTTTGTTACTTTGGGCAAGTAAATGGATGGAATCAAATCCTGGAAAAAACCTGCATGGTCACGGCAAGTCAGGCGTATGTTTTTCACAGTCATTATAAATTGCATGAGTTTCCGAGCGTTATTACAAGGAGTTGTTTGGTTGTTATTGTTGAAATGATTGAAAGTACTCTTACTAGATCGTAGATCGACTAAAAACGCAAAGATAATTTATTCGCAATTCACGCAACTCGCACATGAACAATGAAAGCGCAAAAAGACTTGCGGTACTGTAGCCTTAATTTCTCGACAAGAAAGACAATTACTGTTTTTCAGATTTAAAAACCGTGTTCTAGCATATTTAGAAAGCCTACCCATCACACCGTACATTTGAGAAAATGAATGGCACATTGCTCCTGTGTTTGTTTACATTTATTTTGTGTTAGTTTGAGTGCACAAATGAACGCAAAATCAATGCACCGGGGTTGTTAGTTTCGATCGGTACTGTATAATTATTATATATATTTACATAAATAAGATTTGGAAAATCACATGTGATTCCAGGTCCAGCAATCGAACCAGGGACACAGAGGTGACAGACCAAGGCTCTCACCACTCTCAGTACCATTAATATTATTATTTACCTGTTCCATAGCCCTCAGGTACTGATGGGTAGCCCCCTGGAGGTGGGTAGCCCCCAGGTACTGGTGGGTAGCCCCCTGGAGGTGGGTAGCCTCCAGGTACTGGTGGGTAGCCCCCTGGAGGTGGGTAGCCCCCTGTTGGAGGATAACCAGCAGTGTCAGGAGGGTATCCTGGTACAGCAGGGTAGCCGCTAGATGCATCTGGAGGATAGCCTGGCTATAATAAAGAAATGATTCACAAACTAATGCCCTGAACATCAGGCCCCAGTTGCACAAAAGGTGGTTAGCGCTATCCACTGGATAAGTCTTAACCATCGGATAAAAACAATGCAGTTATCCAATAAATGTTATCTGTTAGATAGGACTTATACGGTGTATGTATATAGCTAATTGCATAATCATTGTCGGGTTGAAAATCATAAATCATACAAGCTGAGACCGCAAGGATGGATGGGAAATCAGTTCATGACCTGCAATACATGCAAATATATTCAATGTTCTCGTAGTTTTGAAGATATATGAGCTATTTAACTAACTTAAAGATCCTACAAGTCTGGATAAAAAGGTCGATCACTTGACGGTGTTATTTGAGAGTTTTAATTTCCCAGAATTCCTTTTGGTCATTGCTTTCATGATTTTCAATCCGACAACGATTATGCAATTAGCTATATAGCATTATTCACCTTTCGTGCAACCGGATCCAGTACTTTAGTGGTTTTGTTTTACACTGTGTTAAAGTGAATAAGATGTACTTACCCCTGTTGGGGGGTATCCTGGACCACCATAGGGATATGCCATGATGTATTGTTAATATACTGTACTACAAACATACACTGCATCAGTACCGACCACAAAATAAACAAATTTTTCTAAGATATCATTGTTTGAATATTGCAGCAACACAGAGGTACATACACATTGTGTGTATCTTCTTTTATTTTTGAAGAGTATTTATCAAACCGGTAATAGTTTAAATTGGATTAAAAAATCATGAATAATTAACGAGCAAAATGAAATGAAAACCATGACCGGTGTTTTATATTGGATACCGGTATATATTTTCTTGGTGTCCAGCACAGCTGTGTTGTTGGTGTTTAAGTAATGGTTCGCATAAGAAGGGAAGTGCTGAAGCGCAACGCACGCGCAGTGCTATTTTGTTTAATTGGATTAACTAAGGGAGCACGTCCAAATATCGGTCGGGTATCCGATTATCGGAATTGGTCCCGATTCCGATTCCGATAAGAATATTTTCAAGGCTGTCAGGGACTCTTAGCATTTGTTCCGATTCCGATAAAAATATTTCCGATCACTGTTATCAGTGTGATCAGTACGACTGGTCGTCTCTTCTTCCGATTTCATCGGTATTGCCCCGGTTCATTCGTATCGGCCTCGTGTCTTTTTCGTATCTTCGAATTGCTCCAGTTCTGATGGACTTAAAAATATAGTTTTTGCAATTTCAATTGGTTCTCAAGTTTATTTTGTCGCGTTTGCTGTACGTGATTGCCGGAGTAAAAGAGTTTCCGCATTAGATCATTATATGATACACCAAAATCAGCCAAAATCACGATTCAGAAATCGTAACTTGCAGATAAATTATTATTTTTTGATTACCGACTGGTTAAGCCAGATCGATAGGTTTAGCAAGGTATTCGGACCAGCGTTGGTGGTGGGTAGTCGAGGTTTGTGTGTGTGCTTTATGGGGGGGAGGTGAAGGGAGAGGATAGGGGTGATTTTTCAGGGGGGGGGGGGGGGGGGGGGGGGGGGGGGGGGGGGGGGGGGGGTTTGGTGGAGGATGGCATTGGGATATGGGGACTGGGGGAGAGTGTTAATTTGAGGAGGGATGAAAAGTAGAAAAGAAGAGAGGTAAGAAGGAAAGAACTGAAAGTATGTAGCTATGTAGGGTGACAAGTAGAGAAATGGATGATAAAGATGGAGAGAGGATATATAGAAGTGGAATGTATGTAGAAAAATAGTGGCAAGTGGAGAAAAGGATGATAGCGAAGAAAAGAAGAAAGATGGAAGTGGAGTGTATGTGGATAAATAGTGTGACAGGTTGTGAGACAGATATTAGACAAGTAGAGAAGAAGAGGGAAGTGGAATGTATGTAGATTAATAGTGACAAGTGGAGAAATGGATGATGGAAAAGAAGAGAAGAAAAATAGAAGTGGGATGTATGTAGATAAATAGTGGAAGTGGAGGAATGGATGATGGAATGGATGATTAAAACTGGATGATAGAGAAGGGGAAAGAAGAGGAATGTAAGTTATGTTGAAACCATAGAGTGACAAGTTGAAAAAAATAAAAAAGGGGGGGGGGGGGGGGGGGGGGGGGGAGATATCTGAAGGGAAAGAGGTGGAATGGGGTGGTGGAGGATTATGGGGGATTCAAGCTTCTGTGATTGTCGGTGTAAAACGGTCAGCGAGGGGGGGGGGGGGGGGGTGAAATGGAAGCTGTAGGGTTTACAAAGGTGGTATATATAATGAGGGAGATGTGAGCTCACAATCCAATGAAAGTTAGAGAGTGGGTGCCTCTGTCCAGTGCCCACTGGGACTCTAATCTTCAGGGGTTTAGAAGTCCCAGCGTGATCAAAGATCAAGACGTTTCATACTTGACAGGCCTGCAAGCTATACCCTACGCCATGGTAAAGGACAGAGGGGGAGGGGAATCGAGAACGCTGATGTGCTGGCGTGCCGGGCGGGAAAGCAGGTGAGACCATAGACCCAGGGGAGGAAATATGGAGGATGTGCAATGCGCGGTGGTTATGATGTTGTGGATATTAATTTAGTACCTTTAGATCGAGCGAGGATTTTTCGAGTGCATCGGATTGACGTCTGTTAAGCGCTTGTGTTCCTTGGTGAGATACTATCAGAAGGGGTGGAATGGTGCGTGGCGGTTCTTTATATAGGAAGGACTGGGGAGAGTTGTGGGGTTTCCTGTGGGTGACGTATTGGGGTTCGCGGGGGGCAGGGCCTTTGGACGAAGGCGGCCTATTCACGAGAGTAGGATTAATCTGTTGACGTTAGGAACCTGGCCAGGAGGGGTAGAACGGAGAAACCCGGTGGTGTTAGGGGGGGGAAGGGAAGGGTTGAAAGCAGAAGCGAAAGAGATAGTGATGGGTTTAATGGAATGCAATAAACGTGGAGGTAGTAATGAAGACTAAAGACTGGATTAAATGGGGACAATTATTACGGTATTTATATATATACTCTGGATCTTGTGCTATGTATCTGCATAGGTGGGGTAAGGGCCTAAAGGAAGATTAAAGTTAAATTCTGTGAAGAAGGTAATATATAAGGTGACCATTTATTGAAATTTATATCAATTTATTATTCAATATGTGGCTATATACCGTGTAGTGGCTGAAAAGGCAAAGGAGGTTGGTGTGGTTTATTATGGTTTTTATAGGTGAAGTGGACATGCAGAGTGGGATGTGGGGGGAGAGGAGAGAAGGTGGGATGGAGATGAGAACAGGGATAAGTGGGTTATGGGAAACAGGGGAAGGGAAAGGGGAAACACGTAAAGTGAGTTAGAGTGGGAAGTGAGGTAGGGGGAGCTGCGATGGGGGGCCAGGGAACAGAAGGGAAGGAGGGATGTAGGGCCACGGGAGACAAGTAAAGTAAAGAGAGTGAGGGTGAAGGGATAGGATAGATTGGTGTGTGAGGATTTGAGAGAAGCGGATGGATGGGAAATGGGAAGAAAGGCGGACTTGGCAGGCCATGCAGCAGTGATGGCGCCTTGTAGTGGTTGTACTAAGGGTGTATCATGACATGGTAAGGGTAAGGATGCCATTGGTGTCACGACATGGTCCAGGGCAAGGTTGTCATTTGGTGTTATGACAAGGACCAGGGTAAGGATGTCATATGGTATCATGACACAGGCTATGGTAAGGATGTCATATGGTGTCATGACATAGGCCAGGGCAAGGTTGTCATATGGTGTTATGTATGGATGTCATATGGTGTTATGACACGGATCAGGGTAAGGATGTCATGGTGTCATGACACGGATCAGGGAAAGGTTGTCATATGGTGTCATGACATAGGCCAGGGCAAGGTTGTCATATGGTGTTATGTATGGATGTCATATGGTGTCATGACACGGATCAGGGAAAGGTTGTCATTTGGTGTTATGACAAGGACCAGGGTAAGGATGTCATATGGTATCATGACACAGGCTATGGTAAGGATGTCATATGGTATCATGACATGGGCCAGGGCAAGGTTGTCATATGGTGTTATGTATGGATGTCATATGGTGTTATGACAAGGACCAGGGTAAGGATGTCATATGGTATCATGACACAGGCTATGGTAAGGATGTCATATGGTGTCATGACATGGGCCAGGGCAAGGTTGTCATATGGTGTTATGTATGGATGTCATATGGTGTCATGGTATGGGCCAGGGTAAGGATGTCATATGGTGTGATGACATGGGCCAGGGTAATGGTGTCATATGGTGTGGTGACATGGGCCAGGGTAAGGATGTCATATGGTGTGATGACATGGGTCAGAGTAAGGATGTCATATGGAGTTATGTATGGATGTCATATGGTGTCATGGTATGGGCCAGGGTAAGGATGTCATATGGTGTGATGACATGGGCCAGGGTAATGGTGTCATATGGTGTGGTGACATGGGCCAGGGTAAGGATGTCATATGGTGTGATGACATGGGTCAGAGTAAGGATGTCATATGGAGTTATGTATGGATGTCATATGGTGTCATGGTATGGGCCAGGGTAAGGATGTCATATGGTGTGATGACATGGGCCAGGGTAATGGTGTCATATGGTGTGATGACATGGGCCAGGGTAATGGTGTCATATGGTGTGGTGACATGGGCCAGGGTAAGGATGTCATATGGTGTGATGACGTGGGCCAGGGTAAGGATGTCATATGGTGTGGTGACATGGGCCAGGGTAAGGGTGTCATATGGTGTGATGACGTGGGCCAGGGTAAGGATGTCATATGGTGTGATGACATGGGTCAGAGTAAGGATGTCATATGGTGTGATGACATGGGCCAGGGCAAGGTTGTCATATGGTGTTATGTATGGATGTCATATGGTGTCATGGTATGGGCCAGGGTAAGGATGTCATATGGTGTGATGACATGGGTCAGAGTAAGGATGTCATATGGTGTGATGACATGGGCCAGGGTAAGGATGTCATATGGTGTGATGACGTGGGCCAGGGTAAGGATGTTATATGGTGTGATGACGTAGGCCAGGGTAAAGATGTCATATGGTGTGATGACGTGGGCCAGGGTAAGGATGTCATATAGTGTGATGATGTGGGCCAGGGTAAGGATGTCATATGGTGTTATGACACAGGCCAGGGTAAGGATGTCATATGGTGTGATGACATGGTCCAGGGTAAGGATGTCATATGGTGTGATGACATGGGCCAGGGTAAGGATGTCGTATGGTGTGATTTATTTCCGATTGATCGGAATCCAATTCTTTCGGTACCGATTCCGATTCTATCAATTCCGATACAATCGGGTGGAATTCGGAACGGATTTATTTCCGATTGATCGGAATCGGAAAAACCCGATTCCGATATTTGTAAGCGTTCCCTAATTAAAATTCTTCGTTCTCATTGGTCAAAAAACGAAATCTTACGATTTCTGTACGATTTCCACCGAATTTACCCGATATTAATACCTTATTTGGAAGCCATGCTATTGTTATGTCATTCGGGAAGTTTTCGTGAAAATCGTATGTGCGGAACAAGGATAACGACGGTCTCCCGAGTTGTCCGCCATCGCATGAGTCAAGCCAGTGGTCATTGTAGTCATTGAATTTCTTCAATTTTCGAATGTTTTTCAAGTTATATAGACTGGTAAATAGTGTATATAGTATATATGACGTAAATAGTTCGCAATTTCTACTTTTTGGGGAGTTTTTTCTTATATTTCTCGACGCTCCCGTCACGCTGCGTATGTGGCGTTACGGCATGGCAAAGGTCACGAAGTGAACTCAGATTGCTCGCCCGATCATGGAAGTTGGCTGGACGTTTTGTAGCCATTCTTTAGTTCCCAAACTCCTTGTAAGTTTGAACAAAGATATATTTCGACGACAATTTCGAAATCCTTGTGTGGCTATTTTAAGAATATCAATACTCCTTTGTTGAGCAGCAAGGGGTCTTTTCGCGCAGGTGTGAAGTACTTATATCCGACCCAATCGGGTCTTAGAAATTCTTACCAAATGTCATCTTGTATTTCAAATATAACCCAGATATCCCAAGGACAGGTTATTTCTCGTCATAAATGGTATTTCCGCACATACGAATTATCTGTAATTCTGGATACTTATAAACCATCACTATATGTATCTGCTAATGAGTTTGTGTAGTCCCAATCATTCTTCTTTACGAAATATTTAGGAAAACAATTTGAATTTCGAGCTGAATCGGGTTATAACCAATGATAACTGAAGCTATAATTGGGTTATAGGATTAAATGAAACAGCTACTTTTGCGCCAGGCCTATTGTTTTCACAGTCTGTAGTTCTTACGCGAACCATTACTTAATATCATATTGCTATGTCAGTACAGTCAAATTAAGCGATCACCCTCGGGAACTAGCCAACTGACCGCTTAATAGAGGTGTTCTAAATTTAGCATGTAATATGGCAAATATTGAACTAGAATGTGAAATTAGCTGAATTTGCTGCAGGTTTACAAATGTACGTGATGTCATATTTCTGCGTTAAAATGTAAATTAGCTGCTTCAAAATTAAAACAAGATGGCCGAAGGTGAAGTTGAGTAAGTCACTTCTCCATAGATTTAGACTTTCTTTTGAACTAAATCCTTGATAATTTAGGGCTTAGGAAATATAAATGATATTAATATGATCTTTTTTCGGGCATAATGGTTTATTTAGGCCCATGAAGTTCATTTATGTCCTTGCTGTGCTCTGGCATAAATAATCTTCATTGGGCCTAAATAAACCACATTATGCCCGAAAAAAGATCACATTAACCCTTTGACACCCAGAGATTTTTGAGTTTTTTAGCGATTTTCTGGACCAAATCACGTCATAGGAAATTTCGATTCCATATAAGGGGTTTCCATGGAAATCTTGAGTTCTGAATGCCTGTGGGCTCGCGTCTTCACGTGTGCTGTCTTTCTTCTTGGGAGCTCGTAGGGGCTAGTAGTAATCACTACTCGAAGAGGCCAATTTTGCATTTTTAGAGTGTTTATAGCCATTATTCACCACAGAAGCCCCCAGGACAGCATCATTAAGCTTGACTGGTGTGGTAGAGACCGTTCTCCTGGAAGAACTCAGGAGGAAGATACGAATTCACGAACATATTTCGGCAGCTCGTTCAGATTTTCCAGACTCAAAGTGAAATCGTCTCTCTGGTCTTTCTGTGGTGGATTCCAGGGCCTACAAAGGCATTTTTGGCGACTTTGGACTTGTAAAGAATGCAACCGGTGCAATATTTTGCCTGTAGGACCGACTGGCTCGACACTATAAATTCTTAAAAACACAAAGGGCGGGATACTTTCTGTCGAAAATTCCCGGATGTTCCCGGCATCCTTTTCAGGCGTGCAGAAGGAAAACACGTGTTAGCGAAAGTGGTCCTAAGGAAATGGCTATTGTTCGGTGAGTTAAGGAAAAGAGAGGGAAAAATTCACGAATATATCAAGAAGAGAGATGGAAGTTTGCTGAGAAAGTGGCGTTTTGTTTCGCAAGGATGTATTTTGGAAGAAAATCCAAGTCAAATGTCGTTCATTTTCGAGGTGTAAAATTGCGTCAAAAACACGCTTTTTTGATTTTTATGGCAAACAAATTGAACTAATGCCCAGAAATCGGACCTGTAAGTCAGTTTACTTGAGGTTAAAATATGAAGAGTTATCTAGTTGTCACTAATAACTGGCCATGAGATCGATGTTACGAAAATTCAGAAAGTTAGAATTTTAAAAAGCAGTATCGATTTTTACGGGCGGTTTCGGGCGCCGTGGGAGTCAAAGGGTTAAGAGGATATTTATTTCAACATCGTGTAATATCCGCCAAAAGCGCCAAAAATGAGCCCTTTTGAACAGTTTGACTTTCGATTTTCGCTTTGGATTAACACTCTAATTTTATTTAAACCAAGCACAAACTATTAAAAACAAAGTAAATTGTCTGCCTAAAGCTGTTTTAGCGTTGTACGAAGCCATTTTCCTGCTCTTTGTTTCAAATTTGAGCTAATTCAGGGGAAAACATCAGCAATACTAGCAAATATACAGATCTAGCCCATGTGGACAGTTTTCAAATCAAATTTTCGCTTTGGATTAACACTCTAATTTCACTTTTACCGTTCGAAAACCATCACAAATACCTTGAACTCTTTGCTAATGCAGTTTTAGCCTTGTACAAAACGTATTCTCCATGCTATTGGTTTTTGGCGCTCAATACGCGCGTTCGTAAAAAATATCCTCTTAATGTTATAATAATAATACAGTGTAATAATAATTTAATAACTTGTATAGCACATCTTCCATGGCGAAAAATATCAAATAAATTTAGATGTACTAATATACGTGTCATTATTATTTGCCTGCAACGTAGATTTGTAGAATGAATCTGAATGCAAGTAAATTAAACTCGCAGCACTTCACTTTCTATAAGAAACAACTAGTCTTATATATATTATATAAATCTGTGATAGGCAAATGAATTGAAAACTGTGAACGATGTGCACTGTATTGAATACAATTGGACAAGGTACATGTATAAGCTTATAGTAGCTACATGTACATGTAATAACAGCTTGTTCAATATAAAACATCGACTTGTTGGGGCCAGCAAGGTGTGGTGATAACACTAAAGACGTAAAGTGAAAGTAGCAGCATATTGCATGTAAAATACTAGTGAATAACACAGGTTATACTCGCAACAGAAGTAAAGAGACAGTTAATGAGACTATGTATTGGATACGACTGTACTGCATGATTATGAACTCATATTAAACATTACGTCATTAGCCCATCTGATTCAAGGTACAAACATTTAAGCTTATGTAAGTTAAGCTTAATATATTGTCAGTGATAAATTTTGCACATTACAATCAAGGAACAAACCTAGAAAATCAAGGGGGAAAGGTTGCTGTATGTTAATATGAGTATTGCTGATAAACTTATGCCTTTATCAGTTTATGGAATATGGGAGACAGCAAACCACACAGCGAAAAGTTCTGCCATTAAATTAGTCAAGTAATACGCACAAATATTCGACAACAGTGTAAACGAAATCGAACAAAAACGCTTGTCGTTTCAAAACCAAAACTAGTAGGTGCTAAAACAAAAGCAGACACTATTTAAGCAAAGTAAAACCTTACCGTTCAAGAACAAGATGGATAAAACAACACGACGAAACCAAACAAGACTAGAGGAACCTTATTAGGTAACCCTAATAGCGTCCCTTACACTGGGAGGGGAGGAAGCTAAGGGTGTCCTGAAACTTTTTATAGCTTTATAAAAAAATATTTAAATAATTTTAGTTAGTTCTTCTATATTTTAATGATATTATTAATAACATATATAGTTTAAATTGTTGGATGCACTATAAATAAATTATTATTATTATTAAATTATTATGCATGAGCCCTCCTGAGAGCTTTCTGTACCATAGTAATTAGTGCCCTTATGCGAAAATTTTGAAGGAGTGACCACTGCTCATCCATATATGGCGTTTATGACCAAATAAGGGTTGTTTCGTAATGTGATGCGGCGTTTGACGTTAGCTACAGAACGGCGGCCATAGTTCGCTCCTTCTTCCTGGAATCAGAAGTTGAGGACATTTGAGGCGAATTTTAACTATCTTTGCGACTTTTTCAACGTCAAAGTCCTCAGGAACTTTCTCGCTTAAGTACGAAGCATATTTCTGTAGTTTTATTTTAGAAACAACTAAATATGGTGGACGACAAAGCGACCGCTAAAGATTTGGAGCAATGGATAGATCAGCTAATGGAATGCAAACAGCTCACAGAGGCTCAGGTTAAAACGCTTTGCGAGAAGGTAAAATACCAAGCCATCTTAACTTTATTGTTGAATATTTGAGGAAAGACGTTTCGGTTTTATCACATTATTAAAAGAAGCAATACTTTTTAGCACTTGGACTTTGGAGACATGTCTCGCTTTCTTTAAAAACTAAATGCATCGAATTAATGCAGAGTTCTTTTACATTGTAACATGTCTTCTTGTATTTTGAACGCTGAAAATCCAGTATAAACTACAATTTATTAAGCTTAAATAGTTATTAGTGTGTCGAATGATCTTTGCAACAAAGTTGATCGCCATCACTCTACCATCATGGTGATACACTAGCAAATGGTAACAAACCATTCTTACAACTTTGACTTACTGTGCTTTATATGGTACACATTTAAGTCTGTTATCACCTAATAACAACTCTGGGTGCTTTGAACTAAATCAGTTATTTCATATTCTAAAAACAAGTTTGATGGTCTTTTTGATAAATAACTTGCAGACATAATTTAACACTTATTTACTGGGACCGAGGGAAACAGTGTGTTTTGTGGTCTTGAGACCATAGATGTTGAGGGACCACAAAACATACTTCTTTCCCGGTGTCAATACTGGCAAAAATAAGTGTTATATACCAAGTGCCAAAGAACAGGGGGAAAAAGAAAATACATACAATTTATACGCAGCAGCAGGACTAATCTTGACTGAGTTCCCCCTGTGTACATGCAGGATACGTTTTCCCGGGCACTATATACTCTTGCGAATCTCGATCTTGTGGACCAAGAATGATTTTCTGAACATACTGTTACATTAGATCAGCTGCAGTCCCTGACAATTTGTAGGTTAAATCTAATGTCGGTTTGTAGGTTGGATGATTCATGACAAAAATTTTGTTTCTTCAACCTTAGTTTTAATTAATTTGTAGGTTGTTTCGAGTTTTGATTGGTGTTTATTCAGTAGATCAGATACTGACAACATGTTTTTTTGACTGACCTTGATTTAAGACAAACCATCCCAGATGCAGAGACAATATTGAACCCGTTGGTGGTCGCCCATCGTCCGCACAACTATTCAATCGCCCGTTGATGCAAACAAATCAAAACTCAAATCAATCACCTATTTTATTTATGTTTACACTTGCAAGTTAATAAATACACCTATTCCAAATATCGTTGTCCGGGCCGAAATAAATGAAAGCAAGAAGCTGACGGCCGCAAAGGACTTTGGGAATCTCCTAATTAATTAATTTATCTGTGGTACTTGAGAAGTTATCCGTACGAGCATTGAATAGCAATCATTTGGAACTATTCGGCCATTTGAAAATGCATGTTGTCAAAATGTCTACGGATGAATAAATGAATAAGGAGAATGTCCCAATGCCCTTTGCGGTCGTCAGCTTCTTGCTTGTTGCTTTCGGCGGGGACAACGATTTTTGAAATAGGTGTATATTGATTAAATTTTGATGTATATCTGTTATCTCGTGTCATTATTATTTGCCTGAAATGTAGAATGAATGTGCATAGTTAACCTGCAAATAATTCAACTCGTGGCACTTCATTTTCTATTAGAAACAACTACATTTGTAGTACCGTACATATAATTTGCTTTCATTTTCGGTGAAGTAGCTTCCAGTTTTGTTATTACCGGCCCAGAACATAATGTTGCCCACTAAGAGCTGTTGCTGGGAAACTGTCAAATTTGATTACTCTCACATGATACAGTCTCGTCCAATGAGAGACTGAGAAAAATGGGCTTTTACACAGTATATAACAGGCCCTCTGATATTACGCGATGGTGCGATTTCGCACATTTGGCCTCAAATCGCATCCGATCGCGTAATTTACCGATATCCGCATAATTGATGAAAAATAGCACAATATGAACAAATCCAAAGCAAATACAGTCAACTCTCTCGTAAGCGGACACCCTCTGGAATTGAAAAAAGTGTCCGTTAGTGGAGCTGTCCGCTTATGAGAACTATTCCCGTAAGCGGACACCAAAGAAAAATAGGGTGGATGTCCACTTACGGGAGAGATAATTACGTTTTAATCGGTAGAGAAAAATAGCAACTGAACCGTACACCTTGCTTCCCCGCGGACAAATGGAGATTTGACAAAACCGATCCCCACTGTTCTGTTGCTCTGTAAAAGGTCATATTTTTGTTGATTTATTGCAAATTAAAGACAAATTCCATTGCCGAAAGTCCATTATTACATGGTGTGTCCGCTTACGAGAGAGCGTAAACAAAAGAAAAATCCAATTTTCATTTTCAAAAGTGTCCGCGTCCGCTTACGAGAGAGTGTCCGCTTACGGGAATGTGTAAATACAGAGTTTGACTGGAAGGTAAAACGGGGATTTGAAAAGGTGTCCGTAAGTAGAGCTGTCCGCTTACGAGAGTGTCCGTTAGCGGAGAGTTGACTGTATTCGCTTTATTTAAACTTTCATTAACAGTTGACCGTTATTTCAGAGTGATTTTCCTTTGAAAACACCTTAGAAATCCTCTACAACACGTTCGAGATGTGATGTGTATGAATCAAACAACGTACGTACTAGAATGTACCAGGCGTTCTATGCGTAGATTGTCTTAGAGGCCTGGCACTAGTTATTTGGGCTGCCTGTGGAATGACTGATTTCCGGGGGAAATTGTCTGGGAAAAAGGCCGATTTTTTTTGACTGAATCAGAGATATGCTTAAAAAGAAAGAGCATTTTATAATAAACAAAATAATATATAAAAAGGTTAAATTAACCATTGGAAAAATCGCATAATTTTCCGCATAATTTCCCTTTTTTTCCGCACAATTTCCCTTTTTTTCCCAGCACAATTTCCGGGGTTTTTCCGTACCATATCAGAGGGCCTGATATAACAATGTAAATTGGTTTAGTAGGCAAGAAAGTCCACTCCACTGTTTTCAACCCTTTTCTCCTTACAGAAATTGATGTCAGTCTCAGCTGAAATATGAAGAATTTCTATATTTTTGCTGATTTCTTCAACTGTAACAAGCAAAAACCAGATCTCATATCATTATTAGATATGAAAATTAAAAAATAAGAAATCTGAGAATCGAAATAATCTCTTTCTCAAGAATTCAAAACTGCAGTGGACTAGTTTACCATGATTCTTTGCATGAAGAAAAGTGCTTGTGCACATCTCCTATTAACGCAATGTTGAGTGACAATTTCAAAGCATTCAACCTGCAGGATGAGACTGAAAGGGAAATTATTATTGGAAAGAGTTACTTAGGCCTAGTTCAAATGTCGTCTGAACTAGGCCTTACTCTGCTTATGTGTGTTAGTGTAAGCATGTACATTGTAGTTAACATGCACATTATCTTTGAGTAGAAAAACAAATGAGCAATCATTATTTCCCATGGATCCTTTCAGTCTTGTAGTGTAGGTTTAATCAATTGATTGCTTTGTGTTACTGTACATAAAAATGTACATGTAGTTTTACCACCAACATGGCTGTTGCATCTGTGTACTTCTCCAGCGATTGATTGTAAACCAGCAATAAGTGCATGTAGTAAATAAGTGGGATCTGTTTGTTAATTAATCTGTTCATATTTTGTTCATTAGGCCAAAGAAATCCTAAGTAAAGAATCCAATGTTCAAGATGTTAAGTGTCCAGTCACAGTATGTGGCGATGTCCATGGTCAGTTTCACGATCTAATGGAGCTATTTAGAATAGGAGGCAAGTCTCCTGATACCAATTATCTATTCATGGGTGACTATGTGGACAGAGGCTACTATTCTGTGGAAACTGTAACACTCTTAGTTACATTAAAGGTAAGATCCTAAACACTGCTGGCTAGTAATATAGTGTGTCATTTTGATGGATATTGGTAGTTTAGCCATATATTTTTGTTTTGGTTACTGTGTTTTGTTTGCTAACCCATTTGCTGATTAGCTGTCATAATGTTGGCTCACTTTATCTTATCTGTTCACTTTAAATATAAGTTTATATGATACATAGTCATGTCAGCTTATATTTACCGTATTCACCGGCGTATAAGCCGCACTCGCAGATAAGCTGCACCCCGAGTTTGCCTGTTTAACGTCTAACCAGTGGCCAATGGCAGCTTTTAGGAGTAACTAACAACACAAATGATGTACATACTCCTTTATACTTTTATGTTAATTATATGTAAACTTCTGGTACCAATTCCCGATGTTCTCCAAGATAAGCCGCAACCCCAACTTTGGATCGCGATTTTCGGGGGAAAAGTGTGGTTTATACGCCCGTGAATACATTTTTATAGTTCTTCATTGACTGACCAATTTCAAAATGAATTATATTCTCAGCTATCTATCTCGGTTAACCAAGCGTTATTATAGATAGCTTGTACCTAATAATCCAGTTATATTACTTAACCCGCAAAACATAGCTTTTCTTCATTCATTAACTTACAATGTAACTTATAAACTTAATTGTATGCAAACTTCTGGTACTAAATCAAGTCTAATTGTCATGGAATCATACAATGTATATGGTATTTATAATTGACATTCTAACTTCATCCAGTCTTGATAACATTGAGCACGCACAGGAATGTATTAAGGTCAATAATTAATATTTCTTACATAAATTAGAAAAAAACTTATTGTCAGAAATACTTTTGTGATTCCATGTAATGGTATGTGAACTGAGAAATAATTCTTTGTCAATTTCACAGATGAGAACAGTTCTCTGATTGGTCTAAAACATGGCTATGATATTGTTACAATAATATGTAGCTCATAGTTACATTTATTATTAATAACCTTATTATTATTCGGCTTGGACTGTCTGTGGCAGACGCCAAGTCTTAAAATGGGCTTTTTTTTCCAGTTAGAAGTGTCCAGTCCATCCTGGCCACACGAAGCCCTACACGAAATATCGGTTCATCGCTCGGTTCGATCGTTTGTTTTTTTACTTTGAGGATTGAAAAGATGTGGTTCAAAGTTCTTTGTTATCTTCATCTCCAAATGCTCACTATGTTTACAAACGCTAGGCCTACTCTAAAAGATGTCAGTGATCGATTTTGAGCCAGGCCGTCCTGCGAACTCGAAGAGATCAGAGATATCAAAGCAAACTATGAGTATGATGAGATCAAATGAGCAAAATACAAAATGACGAAACTATGACTAAATACTTGACTATCAACTCTTGTACTGTAAAGTATTACTCAGATGCTGATGAATACCAGACTCCTGATCTGAAGAACTTATAGAAGCTGAAGAAAACAACTCGACCTTGTATTGATGTACGATAAGAAGTGCAACAACAGTCGCCATCACTAAGCATTCAAAATTCCTCCAATTGATGATTTCTCTCTGCCCTTGTAGAGCAGTATTTATATCAGTAGGCATAGAAACATGAGCAGCCAAGGTTAAAATCACCTTGTGTAATTCTTGCAAACACGTGATTTCTAGATGGCATGGATGTAATCTGAATAGAAGAAATGTAAATTTGGAGGACTGTATAGAGACGATATTATAATACAGAGTTTTACAACTTACTGAATTTCAATGAAGTTCAGATTAAAGATCAGCTATTGAACTTTAGTTCTTGGCTATATGTACAATAATATTATTTAGTTCCATGCTCGAATATCGTCAAAATAGAAGAGAAAATATACCATAAATATTTTGTGCTAATTACGCATGCATGTTCTACCGAGTCAAGCAACAAGTGACCGTTTGTTTAGTCACTCTGTGATCTGACTGCATGTTCAGGACTATTTTCTGCACTATTTTCCGAATTAGCTCCCTAAAATCTAATGATGGTTTTCAATTGTATTTTTGCTGTTTTAAATTGTGCAAGTACAATGTAATAGGGTAAAACTACTCAGCTGGATGACGATACAGAAAACACGTGGGATAGTAAAACCGTGCTTGGCTAGGAATTCCAGCTGATCATCCCATTCGCACCAAGTGAACGCTCAATGAGCATTTAGTTATTATTTATATATAGCGCATAGAACAAAAATTGTATATTCGCTATACAGTACCGGTCAGAAGTATCTTAACATTTTTTGCGTGTATTCTGAGTGTAAACTGCGTGTGCGTGTTGAGTGTAGTACACTCAGTTGAGTGTATTACACTCAGGTGCGTTGAGTCCACGCGAATGAGTGTAGTAACTACACGCACTTCCGAAGCTCATTAACTTCTCTCCATTGTGTTCGCAAACAAAGAAAATTACAGGTGAAAAAACTCAGAACCAGTTGTTTCGACGATGATAGTTCGATCTTAGAATAAAGTTTTAACATTAGTGACTTATTTGGACTAACCTCTGTGAATGGAGTTTACCAAAATGCTAAAGTTATGTTACGTCGTAACATCTCAATTACAAGACCGAAACATTTGAACCTTGTGAACTTCAAAGTAAATAATCGATTGAGTAATCGTGGTTTACGCTTGTAAAACTTTGGGAAACCCATGGAAGAAAACAGAAGAGAGTTTAACTACTTTATGGACAATTGGCAATCGAAACTCAGCTTAAAGTATGGCGTGAACCAGAACAAAACGGTCACAACTTGTGTAAAGACCAGTGACGCGACGATAACGATCTCTGTTTTATCAATCTGATAAATCGTTCTAAAACCATCTGAAAATCTTTCTCTGGTCATAATTTTCAGTCAGTTACAGCTGAATATTTGAGATCTAAGTTTTAAAGCTCAAAAACTAAAATAGAAATGAAAATACCGTAAAGAATGTAATTTGCATATATTAGTTGTCACCTTCAGGTTTGTCTAGATTGAAGTTAAAGGGACTCTCCAGTGGAAAACACATTAATGCTTATTTTGTGAATAAAAGGGTCAGGATTTCGAAAATTGAACTGAAATTGACGTAAAATTAATTCCTAGCCCGATAAAGCGAAAATTAAAATTTTCGTTTGGGTACCCTGTGGTGCAGTGACGTAGCCGATGACGTCATTTCGTCGTACTTGTTATTTTAGCAGATTTTGGCACGAACATTTTAAATTATTAGTAGTGTTGAAAAAAGACGATAGTTCGTTATTATTATAACATTAACGACTATGCCTCATTGTGTTGCCTTTGGGTGTTCCAGTCACTCGAAAAAGAAAGAATTCGGAATATCTTTCCATGTAATACCGACGGGTAAAAACAAGCTAAAGTTACGTAAACAATGGATACATCTCACAGGTCGCCCCAAGGAAAACCTTCCCTCAAAACCCCATCTCTGCTCCAAGCACTTCTTGTCTTCTTGCTTTGATGAAAGCCACGATTTAAAGCAAAGGTTACTAGGAAGAACCAGGAATGCAGGAATAACTCTTCTTATTTGTTTGCCTAAATAGCCATGTGTCCACCACGTAAACTGTCGGTATGCAGCATAACGAAAACACCTGAGAATAGATCAGAGGGAAAATGTTGGTTCCAAACTAATTCAAAGGAAATTATTGTAGGTCAATACTTACTCATTAGGTATATTATGAAGATTTGGTAGCTCGACACTCTCTCTGTCGTGTAGGGAGACAAGAGCTGTCCATAAAACGTCACGATTTAAACAAACATGGCGGAAGCTATTATGTTCTGTAATACAAACTTCATCTTGAAACAAAATTAAACATAATAATTTATAAGTTACTATAGTCATCTCTCTTGAAAAGAAAAATGTCAATGACGTCAAATTTTGAAATAAAGGACGAACCTTCCAATATTATGCACAACACTGAGTTTAATTCCTGACAGCAAACACACATTTCATGCGATTCCATGACTTGACAATTAGTACAACTACACCAAGTGCTTGAAATCATGCGATTTTCCCCAATCTCATTTTCGTATTCACTGCTTGGAGAGTTGTTATCATTCTCCCGAGTCTCATCGCTTTCATATTCGGGTTCAAACTAGAAAGGTAGCACCATATTTTGTACTAAAACAGAGAAAACAGTTGAGAAAACCTTCGTCTTCGATCACCTTCGTCTTCGATCCACTGAACACAAGTACGACGAACTGACGTCATCGGCTACGTCACTGCACCACAGGGTACCCAAACGAAAATTTTAATTTTCGCTTTATCGGGCTAGAAATTAATTTTACGTCAATTTCATTTCAATTTTTGAAATCCTGACCCTTTTATTCACAAAATAAGCATTAATGTGTTTTCCACTGGAGAGTCCCTTTAAAGCACGAACATTTTGTGAACTATTTGCAGTAAAAAGACCATATTTATGATAGCATTATTCAAATGTTAGTTTTGGAGATATATTTGGACAAAATTATGTTCTTGTGTTGAGAATGTGTGACACAAGTCACAGCCATACGGAAGCCGTAACGCTAATTACAGTCCGTGGGAATAAACCTGTTTCGCTGCTGTTTTACATTGTAAAATGGTTGTTTTCTTGACTGTGTAATAGCGTTCTACAATAAATATCTGTTATAAAATAATCAATCCGTACAGTTAACGAAAAATAACCCACTGCTAAACATTGTAAACAACAACATCGGCGGTATCGCCGTATCGGTATTACGGATTATGTAAATGTTCCGTGATCGAACCAAACTTTCTAAAGACCGATTGCTCTTTTCTTTATGAAACAAAGACCAAACAAAGGACTGTATAACAAAAGAAAACTACACGCAGTGTGAGTGTACTACACTCAGTGAAGTAGGTGCGTGTACTACACTCAGATGAGTGTAGTTGTGAGTGTACTACTACACTCAAATTACACGCACACGCATGTTAAGATACTTCTGACCGGTACTGTATGTGACCTCTCACGAGAAAACGTACTTAAGCATTAAAACTGTTAGCAGGGCCTCTGATATGGTGTGGGGAAAAAAATGGAAATTGTGCGGGAAGAAAGAGGAAATTGTGTGGAAAAAAAACGGAAATTGTGCGGGGAAAAAGGGAAATTATGCAGAAAATTATGCGATTTTTCCAATGGTTAATTTAACCTTTTTATAAAGGAATTTATTACACAACTTGTAATCTCGTATAATTTCCCGCATAATTCGCCAGAAAAATCCCGCATAATTTTGATTCCCCCCCCCCCCCCCCCCCCCCCCCCCCCGCATCCTACCATAAGTCCTGATCTTTAATAGCAAAGCGTTAGCTCTTGAAACCAAACCGTTACAATGCTTTAGCAAAGCGTTAGCTCTTCAAACCAAACCGTTACAATGCTTTACCAAAGCATTAGCTCTTCAAACCAAACCGTTACAATGCTTTAGCAAAGCATTAGCTCTTCAAACCAAACCGTTACAATGCTTTAGCAAAGCATTAGCTCTTCAAACCAAACCGTTACAATGCTTTAGCAAAGCATTAGCTCTTCAAACCAAACCGTTACAATGCTTTAGCAAAGCATTAGCTCTTCAAACCAAACCGTTACAATGCTTTAGCAAAGCATTAGCTCTTCAAACCAAACCGTTACAATGCTTTAGCAAAGCATTAGCTCTTCAAACCAAACAGTTACAATGCTTTAGCAAAGCGTTAGCTCTTCAAACCAAACCGTTACAATGCTTTAGCAAAGCATTAGCTCTTCAAACCAAACCGTTACAATGCTTTAGCAAAGCGTTAGCTCTTCAAACCAAACCGTTTTAATGCTTTAGCAAAGCGTTAGCTCTTCAAACCAAACTGTTATAATGTAATGCTTTAGCAAAGCGTTAGGATCAGTAGCACGATCCAGGGGTGCAAACAGTGTTTACATTATTGTTTATCACAAAATAAAATCCAGCAAAAATGGAATTGCCTTGAAACTTTCCACAACAGTACCTAAGTTAATAAAGAATACTTCTGTACAATATCTTTAAGAAACAAACAAAACTAAATATTTTAGCGATGTTTAAATGTTGAAAAATATGCCATTTTGGAATGTAACACGCTGCAACAATGTACACTTCATTTCTTGCTCTCCGCATTGTATTATCGTGTTAAACTAAATATATTTTAGCCAAAGCAATTCTCTGTCATTCATATTATATATTTAAGGCAAAATAATGAAGTTTAGAAACCAAACAATACATGTACAAATATTAATGAAAATACAAATACGACCAATCATGTAACACACTTTATTTTTGAGACTATCTAAAGTTACATGATTTTGAAGAATATTTAAACTACTACTTTGAATTCCGCTCAAAAGTAATAAACTCGTATCGCGATGCGAGAAACTCGTATCGTGATGCGATAAATTCGTATCGCGATGCGATAAACTCGTATCGCGATGCGATAAACTCGTATGGCCTATACATGTACATTATTCTCGATACAGGATTATTCAAACAGTTAGTGCTACGATTCATTGCCGAGAAACTTTTTAATTGAGTGAATAAAGTTGTGAATATAACAAGCTACTTTCAGGTTCACTACTATTCGATCGTCATTTCTTGGATCTACTGTTACGGAAAAGTAAACTAAACGAACCTCATTTAACGTTGGTAACTCGTAACAGTAATTCAACTGACAAACCTGAGGCCGACGGTGCGCACTTTACTCCCCTCTTTCTATCAGTGCTCCGTTGTACGGGTTGTACGCATTAGGAAGACAGTTGAACCATTAGTAGAGGCTTTATACTACAAATGATTCATTGCCAATAAATTTGTGTTGTTTATAAGCCGCTTTCTACCACTCGATCGTCATGTTTAATGTTACACAACAACTTTAATTGCTCTATTACATGCCGTTATCACGTTCACTACTGAAGTTGTCTCGAAACGAATTCCGTTCTCTTCAAAAGAATCAGATGTAAATTTTCACGTGCTCACACATCATGTGTCAATCAAGTGTCTCAAACATAACATTCTCACGTGGATGCTAATGAACCTGAGATTTTAGAACTGATAATGCCGAAAGTTGGTGGGAAAGATGCCAGGTAAAGACGTTTTGTTTTGAATCAGTCGTAGGATTGCAATTGGATCGTGATTTCAAGAGTGCAAAGAACATTATACGCTTGAAATATACTACAGTATAAAGTGCGGAAATATTTGAGCGGTACTGTATACATGTATGTTAACGGTTTTCGTCCGTAAAAACAAACACTGAGGCGTTGCCTGTGTTTATAATTAATTACCAAAAGTTCAATTAGCCTTGCTCGATTTGAATTGAGACAATGCTTGTAGAACAGAGAGACCTTGCAACAATGTACATTGCAGATTAAGATTAAGCAGCGATACGATAAACTTTTCTCGCGATACGATCAACTCGCCTCGCGATACGATCAACTCGTATCGCGAGAAACGATACGAGGCCTGGTAAGTTACTTGAGCGGTACTGTAGTCTCTGAGAATTTGTAATCTTTCTACAAGAATTTAAATCCTAAGTCAATCAGTGTAACAGTATAAATGCCCGCAAAGCATTATGGGTATTGATAAAATACAGATAATATAATAAATAATCACTCAAATTGACCAAAAACTATGTTCTCATGATTAAAGTTTGCAAATGATCAATATTCTATCTATGAATGAGCAATTTTGAGAAATTGTTATATTTTGGTCATGTTACGCCTTTGTACCCCTGGATCATGCTACTGATCTAGCTCTTCAAACCAAACCATTATTAACACTTCAGCAAACCGTTTGCTCTTCAAGCCAAACCGTTAGCATGATTTAGCAAACCGTTAAACGGTCTGAAAAAGCGTTAGCACCCGTTAATTTGCCTGTTTACGGCTAACCGTTAAGTATGTTTTCTTGTGAGAGGTCACACATATAAGCACATTATTATTATTATTATTATTACAACACATTAGTGTTAATTGCCACACAGACTGAAAAAGTCATTGCTTTAAAGCAATATAGGTTTGTTAGCTACAGCTGTCGATGCAAAAAGCCAGTGTTGCATGTGATACACTAGCAGTAATTGCATTTATCATTTATTTTTATTATCGTTATTAGCAGTCCTAGTATTGCTAAATCACTCATGTTCTGTATTGATCATCAGTAGTTTTAGGTAAGGTAGATGGTTAGGGGCATTCTGCAGCTGCATATTATAGTACAATGTACATCCCCAGCCCTTATCAATGCAACCCTCAATTATCTGCAATGGACCTTTACCTCTTGCCTCAATGTTTTGACCTTGTGGGATTGAACATTCTTTGTTAAAGTATTTCCATATTAATATCAATGGGTTTGATCATTTGTTAACAAAAGATTAAAAATAAATTATTGTAGCCAGGGGAATACATGTAGTCATATGATCTGAAATAGGAAGACATTGAGGCAAGCAGAAAAGGTCTATTCCAGTCTAAGTATTGTACATTTACTTTAGTATAAAGTAGCTGAAATACTGACATGTTAATATATATTGCCTAAAGGTTCGCTTTCCACATCGAATCACAATTCTCCGTGGTAACCATGAAAGTAGACAGATTACTCAAGTTTATGGTTTCTATGATGAATGTTTACGGAAATATGGCAATGCTAGTGTATGGAAGTACTTTACAGACCTCTTTGACTATCTACCTCTTACTGCACTAGTAGATAACCAAGTAAGTGTTTGCATACTCTTTTGCTCTGGAATTTTAGTCCATTTAAAACAGCATTTACAGAGATTTGTACAGAAAAAGTTGCAAATGCCAAAAAATGAAACGATGAATGAAGATACTTTGTACTGTAATAGAGTGCAATTTTATTAGACTACGAGTTCAAGGTTTCTATGAGGCAATAGTCAACGAGGAGCGTAGCGCCAAGTTGACTATCCTCATAGAAAACGAGAACGAGTAGTCTAATAATAATATTGTTTTAGCATAAACCATCCAGTAGGTCAGTAGAAAATGACAGAAACAAGCAACAGACAATAATTCATCGAGAAACTCCTTCGAAACATTAGCAAAACGCGACAACGAAGCCGCCATTTTGTTTGTTTACCTCTACTCAGGGTCTGTGAGCTGATAGACCACTAGTAGCGAACCAATCAGATTGCAGGATTTGCGATAGACCACTGGATGGTTTATGCTAATACTAAATATTACTAAATAGTGTTATCTCTATTGTTTTCTATTGTTTCATCAGTGCTATTTAGTACTAATTAGTTAGTAAGTTGTCTCAGATATATTGTTTGCACTCGAGTGTGTACATTATGTCTAAATAGTCTGTCTTTGTGTAGATATTTTGTTTGCATGGTGGGCTCTCTCCATCCATTGACACACTGGACCACATACGAGCACTAGATAGAATACAAGAAGTTCCTCATGAGGTAAAGTACAACAAGACTAAAAAAATTAATAAGAGTTAGTATCACGATTTTCAAGTCACTTTGTTTTATTTTGAGACGTCAATATTTTGTGGTATTGACGTCTCAAAATTACCGCGCGCGATTGGCTCACAGGATATGATTGACAGCGAAAATGACATTTTTTTGGTATCTGGCTTTCAACTACAATGCGAATGCAGGAATGTTCTTCGATTTTTCAAGGAAAATTCAAGGTTATTCCACAGTAAAAAGGAGTTTCTACAATGCAGTATTATCAGTATTATGTTAAATGTGTATAAACAAGGGAAGCTAAGGTCGTAGTTAAGGTGAGAAATGATTCTGTCAAACCTCATTCACAGCTAAAATTTCATTTCACGGCGAAAGCTACGAACACTCTAGTTTCTTGATAAAACTTGATGCTGTAAAAGTGTAAATTACAATCAGGCACATGATGAAAACCTTGATCCAGTAAGACAATAAAACAGTTATTATAATTATTTGGTCGTTTGTTTATTGCAGAATAACATTGAATGAAGTTGAATTAATTTACAGTGAAAGTTGTTCTTTGCCGTGAAAATCCGGCTAATCTTGTAGAATCTTGTTCTTAATTTGCCGTCTTTTGAGCTATTTTCCACCCTGCATTGGACTTGACGTCGACTGACATATTGCAGTCACATTTGTCCTTGTATATACAGAAGATTGAGGGTTAAAACATCGTTGAATTTTCACGAAATTATATTTAAGCTTACTGAATCGATTCACTTTCAATCTGGCGAACCGTACGATAAACTTTGGATTTGTTTTCATTCGCTTTTCTGCCAAAAAGAGATGAAATGCTTGTCATGACATAAAAGAGGAAGTTTGTCAATAGTTCTCTATAATCGCTATCATGTCAGTTAACTTGTTTAAACTGTCATGTTAACTTTTTTTCTAATCTTTTTGTAAAGCAAAAAGAGTTTTCAAAAACTTCAAATCGTAGCTACGTCAACGCGCGAGGTTGTGAGAATTTGAACCAAATCAGAATGCTTTCCTTGTTATTTTATAAGTTTTTCTTGCGAATTATTGTAGAATCGTGATACAAAACTAATTGCGATTTTGAGACGGCGATACCACAAAATATTGACGGCGTTGGTAGAAAATATATTCCGTATTGCGCGACTCCGCCCAATACGGAATATATTTTCTCCCAACTAGCCGTCAATATTTTGTGGTATCACCGTCTCAAAATCGCAATTAGTTTATATAATCAAAGGCACCCGTTGGTGAACTTGTGGATTTTCGGTATGTGAGTGATGAGGAACGCCTTGAAGAAGACATTAGGGTATGTTTGAGCATGGAACCAGCACATGTCTTTGTTTGCAGTATCTTTCGTGATCAATTCTTGCCATATGTTTTAGCATTTCACTCTTAGAGCGAAAATATTTGAAGATCAAGTAAAAGGTATTCAACAAGTAAAGTTCAATGATTGATTAACATCTGTGTTGTGCCGACTTTTCATCTAGACTTCGAAATAAAGTGTTTTGGAAGCGATCGAGTTGAAGTCTGGCTTCACCATGTAATAATATTCCCGGTAATATTTTATGTTTACACGAGACATACAGTACAGTCAGAAAGATTTTCACGCTCCAAAACGACATATCTTCACGACTTCCGATATTTCGTCAGAATGCCAATATAGGGTGATTCCACAGTAATCCTCCGTTGCAGAGAAGATGAATCAGAAACATTTATTTAAAGTGCTACTTGGACGAAAATCGATCGAATTTAATTTAGCTGAAACTTCATTGAATAATTCTTCAAGGGTCTAATAATAACTAGTTAAAATCTTTTTTCGATATTCCAGAGGGAAGTACTATATTTTCATGAATCTTTAGAGGTGTCAGTGACGTCATCTACTCAACCCAACATTCAGCTCCATACATTTCTTTGTATTTTGTGAGTCAAAATATCTCAATGTTTTGTTCAGATAACAGCTCTGCATTGAAGACAACTGGTCAGACAATCAATCCTATGCACAAATAATGTAAGAAAACTCCTTCACCCAAACTTTTAGCTTCATAGAAATAAAATAATTCAAGAAACTAAACACAAAGAAATGTATGGAGTGAAGCTGTGTTGATTGTTAGAATTGAGTAGATGACCTCACTGACACTTCTAAAGATTCATAAAAATGTAATACTTCCCATAGGAATTTTGAGAAAACACATTAACCAGTAATTGTATGGCTCTTTGAGATTATTTCAAGTTTCAACTAAATTAAATTTCATCCGATTTTCGTCCAAGTAGCACTTTAAGTATACAAAGAAATACAAATTATCAATCACATTGTTTTTGCTCTGGTGTGACAGCTGTCACTTAGGTCTAGCAAAACCAATGTTATAATTGACCATGAACTATTAGAGTGAAGCATAAGAAATTAAAATATGACCGTTGCGGAGAAGACACTAAAAATACCTGTTTCACAAACCACAGTTTTCAAGTTCAAATTCCTGTGAATATTTTAGGTTTTTGCATTGTCTTAGTATTTCATGTGGAAGAGTATTTGTTCTAGTTAACATGAACCACAACAGTTTTCATTAGATTTAATGAAATGAAATTATTAATTATCAATACAGTATTTATCTTCTACATGTACATGTACATATAAGTTTTTGTTATTTCTGAATATTTTTCTTGTTTTCCTGAATGTCTTCTCCGCAACAGAAATGTCTTCTCCGCAACAAAATATCTTCTCTGTAACAGAATTGCCTAATCTCCCTAATAAAATTGTCTTCTCCGCAACAGTATTGTCTTCTCCACAACAAAATACAATCTTTAATTTCACATAGCTAAAAAAACTTGAAGTCACATAAGTTGGGCATAGTGGTCCCCATGTTGAAAGTTTACAGTTTTGAAACTTTTGTGTTTCTACGACTATTGACTTGCACATGACAAAAACTTTTATGTGTCAAAACGTTGCGGAGAAGACATTTGCCTTTTGGAATACCCATACTTCAAAGCCTTTTGTCAAAATGTTGTTCTTAGTTGGTCTCTTAGGCAAAGGAGCACTAGGGGATTTGGTTCATAAAGCATCAATAGTATTTATAATAATATATATTTTCATAAAGCTCAATTACAGTTGTCTTCTCTGCAATGCCATTTTCTGATTTTTCACAATAATTCCCTAATTATGTAACCATGACGATGATGCCCACATGAGAAACAATACCCATAAAGTAAACTTCAGACTCTTGCCTTATATTTATGTTGCAATTCAATAATATTTAATGACTTTCTAGAAAATGAATTAAGGGATATAATACTGTGGAATGACCCTATATCGTTTATGCAAAATATCGTTTGGAGCTATCCGATTATATCGGTTGAGTCAGGCGATATTTCGGTTAGGCGATATATCGGTAATAACCATAATGTAAACTGTACATTTATTGAATTCACCACACTGAACAGTTCACTTTTAACGTCTCATTAAAATTCACATTGTCCAATTACTGCATGACTGTAGTGTGTTATATTTACTTTGTGATCTATGAATTATGCTTTTATATACGGTCAGTATGGCGAATGCTTTCATTAACGCCCAGCAATACCAATCGATAATTCCGATAATCGATAATAATCAATAACAATCGATACCATTCAATCGATTAATATTGGAAATCGATGAAAATCGATCACGTAAAATTGTGTGAGTATCGATTTTCATCGATTATCATCGATTTCTATCGATTTTCAACAATGCTCAGAAATCCTTCAGACATGGTAAAGATTTGTTGATAGTGCGGTAGATGAACTGATGCTCTGTTATTCGCTACAGTTGGTGATTGTGCTTCACCAAATTATTTAGATCACGTATCATATTCGCTGTGGTGAATTTTTAGACGGGGAGCTGAGTCCGAAAAATGGGGGTTTCGTTCAACCCACACCACAGGGCTGTACGAAACAGCGAAACGAAACCAGAAACGAAACACATACCGAAACGAAACATGGATACATTTCTGATATTCCAAATATTGAACAGAGAAAAGAATATAATCATAGTACAATTCACTCTAAAAATAGTTTTATTTTAAAATCAAAGCGACTCGATCGTACCTAAACAACTGATGATGGAAATCTGATTCTGGATGTCGGACTTCGCTTCCATGCTTTACTGACATGTGAACTCATTCCTTTGAAGTTGTAGAAGTTGAATTCAATGCTTTGAAATAGTACAGGTATTCCCTTTACTGCTGCTGTCGGCCTTTTAAGGTCCCTAGTAATGTTCTGACGAGGTAAGAAGGAAATTGATCGAGCCGAAATCACCAATTCATATTTTTGTTGTCAAAATTTGGACAAATCGGTTGTTACGTGATTTCGGCTCGAACAATTTTTTTCTTACCTCGTCAGAACATTACTAGGGACATTAAAAGGCCGTTCACGAAGTTTAAAAAAAATCGTACAAAGGAATAACGCTTGGCAGCAGTTTTAGTGAAAATAGTGTCGTTTGAATATCAGCTGGCATTCACAAACGCGGCTTACAATGATAATTTTGAATACACTGTCGAAAGGCAGAATAGTTGAATTAGTATTTGTGTTAAACACAATAAAATCCAAGCAATATTGACGCGGAGCGAGCGAGTTAAAAAATAAGGCAAACCGGTCATTCATTATGTGGGAACCACCTTAATCCAACTACACATTGCTTCTAGATTTCAAAACCGCAGTACCTACACTACCTATTTTTATTTTTGTTTTATTTACTGTCGAGTAGCCACATGCAGTCCTTGACTGCCTATTTTCTTCCCAATGCCAGCAAAAGCGCTGTTTGAATCGCATCCTGTAATGGCATGGAAAGCTGGAAGAGCTTGACACAACTGGTCAACCAATTGATCGGGATATGTCATGTACTGGAATGTAGCGAAGTCGGTCTTTGACTCCTGTTCAAAACCATAATTCGTCACAGCCCAATTCTCTGTAGTGGGTAGTACATAGTATAAATACATCGGTATCAGGAGACTGGATGATGACTCTATTTACAACTTGTGAAGCATGCTTGGCATGAAGTAACAATCTGGTATCAGCTTCCTCATGATTAGATTTCAATTCTCTCACAGTTTCCCAGTGACCTTTTCGTGATGGAAACCGCACTCAGGCCATCCTTGCAACCCCCTCCGACCATAAGCTTCTTGTTGTCTGGTAGCTTCTCTTGGCCTAATATGCAGAATGCATCTGTTAAAAATTGGCATATGTTGGTCTTGTTCTTTGGATTCGCAATGTATTTTCCCCATTGCTTTGGAATTGGCGTAGATGGACCATTTATCTTGACTTCTAGTGCACTTGATGATCCTCGCCTGATTAACCAATATTTCGGCGGAATTTAGGTGCCGATATTTCGCTTCAGCCGATATATCGCCGAACTAGCGTGAAAAACTTTCTGACTGTACTGTATTGACTTCACCGACACTAACAATTATTCGAAAAGTAAAAGAATCATTGTGCATTTCATCACTGGCTTAGAGAAAACTTAAGAGTTGGCGCTGCGATGCGGTGTGGACCTTAATATTGTAACTAATATCGATCGGCAACTAAGATTTATTTTGATGACTCATGCAGTGTGATTTGAATTCAATCCTTCATTATTTGAGACGTTATGTGGCAGTATAAAGTGGGTATAAAGTACGGAAAATATCTTGAAGTGTTCACGGTTCGACACTGTATTAAATATAAACTCAAATATCTGATACCGAAACATACTTATAAATACATGCATGGACGATAGGCTGCTTTGATATCCTCTGGAAGCCGTAGACATCTGATCTGACACTGACCACAAGATACGAGATTGTTTTCAAATTGAAAGAGTCGCATGAGGACCAGACCAGGAATAATTCTCTGGAACTTCCGGTTCGCATGCGCAGTAGCAAAAGTTTACACTGTTCGAGTGAGTGAGTGAGTGAGTGACACTTCCAGTTCAAAATGCCCAAATCCAAAAACTCGTGGATTGTGAAGCATCCACGAGTTAAAAATGGTGATTCGTTATTAACCCTTGTCCTGCTAATAACTGCATACCTGAGCTAACCTTCCTGTGGGATTCTTTTTTACATAAACAGTTACTAAGTCAATTTCAAAATATCATAGAAAATCAAGAATTGAATTTGACTTGGTTTCCTCAATGAGTTTTCATTGCCAAATGACTCAAAGTACTTCAGAGGAGGTCATTTCTCGTTTAAATCTACTTTTTGTCAACGATCTTCTTGAAATTCTGGAAGACCTTTGAAATGCTCATGACCTCGGGATCGCTCAGCTAAGCTGGGTCTTTGAGCTACCTTTTCCCCTTCTTCAGACCATGAATTTTAATCATCAGGAAACCCACAACCTCGTCCCCATGGCCCTCTCTTCACACTATTTTAAAAATGGTGGACACCTGTTCCAAATAAAACCAACTCGGATAAAACCCTGAAAGTAAGGCTACAAAGATGCTTAAATGAAAAGTAACTGAGTATACATTCTGAATGCTCTAATTTACTTGTTTACTACCCAAAGCATTCAATAAACAATTTAGATTTCTCCCACACTATCTGACTTTTTTTCCGCACTATTTTTCCGCACTATTTTTAAACTTTCATTTTTTTCCGCACTCTATCAGATGTCCTGCCTTTATCATTATCAGTACTCCCTTTTTCTTTGCTAACTTGAAAAACCTTCAACTTTGACGATCGTTCCTCACTCAGTTTCTGCAGTGTCAGCCAAAGAAAACTATCTTGAATTGTCAACGAAATTTTCGCTGAATTCTACCAGTCTTGAAATTCACTTCCACTAATCATTATTCATCAGCCTCGTTTTCGTTTGCCCGGAAAATTAGTAAAAGTGTGATAAGTCACTAGGTGAGCGACCTCCAGGGTAAAAGAGCGAAAACAGCGACTTATGGAATCAGTCTACCTTATTTATTAATATTGTAAAAAAATGGTGTAAATGGAATAAAAATCAAAAAAAAAATCACATGTACATACATGTATATTGTATTATACCTGACTGTGTCCAATGATTACAACAAAACACTACCATTGATTATTACAATGATAACATTCTGCAATAATGAGGACACATCACAGTTATGTATGATACTAGCTATTTATTTGAACTGATTATTATTATACAGCACATTGTACATATATATTGTTGATATTAATATTGACTGTCTAACAACCGTTGTTAGGGGCCTATGTGTGATCTGTTGTGGAGTGACCCAGATGACCGTGGTGGCTGGGGTATATCACCACGAGGTGCTGGCTACACTTTTGGTCAGGATATATCTGAAACCTTTAATCACACAAATGGACTGACATTGATAGCCAGAGCACATCAACTGGTTATGGAGGTATGTATGGCAAGCTTTTCACATGGGATATTCTGTAATAATACTTGGAGACATACATGTACATACTCAGTGTTCTGAGTTCACCTACTGCATATATTAATATAAGACCCCATCCACACTAAAATGCTAACCTGCATTTTCCTATTGTTTCTGGTAATGAGCTGATACATACATATAGTTTATTTAAACACGGTAAAATCATCAGTAACATAACAATATAAGTTGATATACAAATAAAAATTAAAAATATATGCGTACTATTACTGCATACTGATTTACATGATTGCCGTGTGGGAATCTGATGTTCAGAGTATTTGGTATATTTCCCTTTTAAATTGCCCAATAGAGTCAATATTTCTGATCCGTGATGGTAAGTTATTCCATATTTGAGCCCCACTGTAGCTAAAACTACGATTTAGATAATTTGTGCGTGGCTTGGGCATTGCAAGTTTTCTGTCAGAATTTCTAAGATTATATTCTGAGAAATTCTATATAAAAATGATGCGTTTTCAAACGAAAACAGAGTAGCATTTTCAAACGAAAACGGAGTAGTGTGGACGGGACCTAAGTCCATGTCCTCCTGTCCAAAGATCTACATGTAATGGTAACACCTGCTTATAAGAAATGTACACCCATCTCAATGTGGTTTTCAGGGAAGTCTTGATGTTCCTTAGAACTTACTGAAAGTGACAGAGTTATTATGATGTTATTAAGGAAGTATATTTTGTTGTGGTTTGTTGTAGGGATATAACTGGTGTCATGATAGAAATGTAGTGACAATATTCAGTGCACCAAACTATTGCTATCGATGTGGTAACCAAGCTGCTATCATGGAACTTGATGATGCACTCAAATACTCCTTGTAAGTACAATTTACAATAAGTTGTTCATATATACCAATACTCAGTGTAAGTACAATGCAATAAGTTGTTCATATATACCAATACTCCTTGTAAGTACAATACAATAAGTTGTTCATATATACCAATACTCCTTGTAAGTACAATACAATAAGTTGTTCATATATACCAATACTCCTTGTAAGTACAATATAAGTTACCAATACTCCTTGTAAGTACAATACAATAAGTTGTTCATATATACCAATACTCCTTGTAAGTACAATACAATAAGTTGTTGATATATACCTTGTAAGTACAATACAATAAGTTGTTCATATATACCAATACTCCTTGTAAGTACAATACAATAAGTTGTTCATATATACCAATACTCCTGTAAGTACAATACAATAAGTTGTTCATATATACCAATAGTTGTAAGTTACAATACAATAAGTTGTTCATATATACCAATACTCGGTGTAAGTGTAAGTACAATACAATACTCCTTGTAAGTTGTTTGTTCATATATACCAATACTCAGTGTAAGTACAATACAATAAGTTGTTCATATATACAATACTCCTTGTAAGTACAATACAATAAGTTGTTCATATATACCAATACTCCTTGTAAGTACAATACAATAAGTGTTCATATATACCAATCATATATACCAATACTACACTCTTGTAAGTACAATACAATAAGTTGTTCATATATACCAATACTCGGTGTAAGTACAATACAATAAGTTGTTCATATATACCAATACTCCTTGTAAGTACAATACATTATCTTGGTATATAAAAAATAAGTTGTTCATATATAGTGTTGTTGTCGGTCGATTTTTCATTTAGACTTCGAAATAATAACTCAGTAGAACACATGTCCAAGCTTATACAGTTGGACGATACAATGAAGTGTGTGTCAGTTGTATAATTGGGCTTCCTGTGGTTTCAGGTAGCCCAAGCGTAGAAATCAGTGGATCGTGACCATTTCGTTTTGGGTCGGGAATGAGCTCTGATCCTTCAAAGGGTAAGATTCTCAAAAATGTCTTCACAACAGTAGTCTGAAAATTAAAGAACAAATTGGTGTAGAAAATTTGAGCAAGAAATTCTGGTTTTGAGTGGTTTTGAGCGATTCGAAAATTTTGGTTCAGGTCATTTTATAGTTTTGTGTATGAGTTTGTTTGTTTCTTCTAGATACTAGAAATAAAGAATAATAGTTGTTGAAGTCCCCTGTGTAGTTTTCTTGAGGTTTTGAGTTGTATTTATTCGATGATGGGTCAGTTGTCTTGTGAATTTTGATGTGTTGACTAGCGCTGAACGGCGACCGATGAAGGGGATGCCCGGGCTCTGACTTGTTGCTTTATACCTCGTCTTTTTATCCTTCATTGGGCCAACACATTTAATTTCGCCACTCTTTAACATTGCGATTGTGCGAGACAATTCAGTAGTACAAAATTCCCTTCCTACCAGCTTTGACGTGACTATATCATGTTTTGATTTGCCAAAGTCCCACATCGATTACGAGAAAGATAAATGTTTGTATATAAAAGTTCCAATACATTTACATGTAGATACTAGGCCTCGGTACTAGGCGTTGCAAACCTTCTCCCCTTGCCCTCCCCCTTCTCTGATCCCCAACCCTCTCCCCAATTTATATTTGGGTCTCGATAGCATGTGACCGGATATTGCACAACTTTGCGATTTTCTGACATTGAAAAAAAAAAAAAAAAAAAAAAAAAAAATACGCAAACTCGTGCGGCCTACGGCCTGGGCACGAGTAATAAGTTGTTCATATATACCAAATACTCAGTGTAAGTACAATACAATAAGTTGTTCATATATACCAATGCTCCTTGTATGTACAATACAATAAGTTGTTCATATATACCAATACTCCTTGTAAATATACCAATACTCAGTGTAAGTACAATACAATAAGTTGTTCATATATACCAATACTCAGTGTAAGTACAATACAACAAGACGCTCTACTAGCGTGAACTTGGGCTTCTTAATAAAGCTGTTTTGATAGATTTTACATTTGTTTGTAAATGTGAAACCTAATAGCTTGTATCATCATACAGAAGTAGTTTTAGCCTACATGTATTACTTGCAGAATTTAAGTCACTCGTTGCGTGACTCAGTAGAGCATGCATACGTAATTAGCTTCAACACTCACACTCCTAGCTGACAGCTGCATGGCGAAGCACATTTCGATTACCTTGCAAGAAACGATTTCACAAACTCAATAAAATTACGATCGAGTTCTTACTAAGCCACAGACATCTGTTAGAAATACACTTTCAGACAGAATTGCAAGGCCAAAAAGTATTCTCTAGGATATTTGCATATTTACTAAGCAGTATTAATGAACGACTCGACTGGCTCGAGCAAGGGAGCACGGCAAAATCCTTTTTGAATGCTGCTGGTGATTTGATTTATCGTTACGTACGTCTGCCATCTTGAATTTCGTTGATAAGCTGCTGACCACAACTTCTGTATACTCAAAAATTGGAACGATACAGAGAAGATTAGCATGCGCATGCGCTATGGTGACCACTTGCAGATTTGTAGAAACACGACCAAAAAGAATAACCGTCTGTAATCTTAGACTTGGGCCTTCCACAGGAAGCCCAAGTAATAAGTTGTTCATTGCTGCGAGCCTCCAGGCGAGCAGCGAAACTAATCGTGACGGAGTTCCTGTGTCATGTGTGGTCGTGTGGGATCTGGGCACTTATGTGGATGCGGCGAGAGTCGAGACTGCATTTCACGGAGTTTGTGGGTTTGTGTGTTTGTGTGTGGATGGAGATGATTTTGTGAGCCCGGTACTTTTGATCAGCGCACACTCACAACACGTTCAATCGATTATATTTATACTGGTTAGAGTATCGTTTATTTTTCGCTGATTCAAGCCAGGAAAGTGTTTGTTTTCTACAAATCTATTATGTCAAATGCAACTTTATTCATTGTTGGAAGCATTCGTCAGGGTCATGAACAATTTAGTGACATTTCAAGGGGAAGACAATGTTCTTTTATGAGTTTTCAGTGCTCAGTCACGTCCAGTATCCACAATGAAGTACATAAGCTTAAGTTTATACTTCTACAGTCGATCAGAGCCGGTTGACCGAAGGAGACAGCATGTACTTGAATGCTTTTGAAAGACACAGTTAGTATCCCCGATGCTGTCGCTGACCTACATGTATCTACCTGATCGAGCTCGTTGGTCTTCGTCAAACCAATCCGGCCCATGCCATTGCCATTGGCATTGAGGCAACTACTGAATCAAATTATACGATCCATCCTGATGTACTTTTATCTTCTACAAGTGTGCTATGAGGCTTCGACATCTTTCCTGATATCTGGCCAGTATTAACATTGTATATAATATACACCAAACACAATTCTCTATTTCATTGAATCCTTATTTGTATTAATTACTGCATATCAGTAGAGTACAAACTATTAACAGTGTGCAACATAAATAGTGCAAAGTATTGCATGCTTTTAGTGCTGGTACATGTCTATAGCTGTCTGTCAATGACCACATTATTATAGTGTTAGCATTTGTATATAGAATCCATATTTGTATTAATTACTGCATATCAGTACAAACTTTATGCAATGGTGAGAATAAAAGTGATCACTGACTGCTGAAAGTCTAGCTCTCTGTCTATGACCAGATTGTTATAGTGTTAGCATTTAAGCAACACCATACTGCATTTTTTCGCAGCACTTCACTTGCAAATGCAACGACTAGTATATACCAATACTCCTTAGACGCTCTATTATCTTACGTGAACTCGGGCTTCTTAATAAAGCTATTTTAATAGAAGCCTGCTTTTGTGTCCGTTCTCCGTTATAACGGGTGTCCGTTATAACACACCCGTTATAACGGGGTCTTTTTAACAGAAAATGTATCACCTTTCCGCCGGGACCTATAAAACTGTCCGTTATACTTACAATGTAACAAACGGTAACTCGTTGCGTAACTATACTCGTAGAACATGCGTGCGTAATTAGCAGTATCAAGTGGTAGATTTTCTCTTCTATTTTGACGATATTCGACCATGGAACTATTGTACATATAGTCAAGAACTAAAGCTTAAGAGAGGATGTCAGTAAGAATCGAGATTCGCCGGTCAACTAAAAAAAATCGAATTTAATTTTCTTTCGCCATATCATTTCTTTCGATGACCTCTTTTAGGGAAAAATACTAAAAAGTTCCAGCGATTTTTATTTTAGAAGAAATTTGCAGTTTTCAAAAACCCGCCTGATGACTGAAATTTTTCGGCTAAATTATAGGGCAACTTGGAACAGTCGGTGTGTGTTCACCTCTAGCACTACAACAACGACATTAAGCATACTTAATAAACGTTTCTTGTTCTTTTCTACTGTAGTATTTATTTGTGTTTAACTTTTGTAGTTATTTTTCAAATTTGGTTTTAAAAAGGTATACTGAGCGCCATGAACGGAACGTTGAAATATAGGCAATGTTTGAGGTACGAAAACGGAATCTGGTACCTAATTCTTTGAGGAAAACGCCATGCCCCAGGAAAGTTTCACCTTTGCTCTTTCAGTTGAGAAAGTTTCAACTTTGAGAATTCAATGTAGCATTTTTGAGAAATAAAACTATTATGCTTGGGACTTCCAAAATTAGCATTAATTTCGACCTATCGCGGACATTTTTGTCGTCCAAACACAAAACGTAATGCCAAAACACTACTATCTTTCACTTTTAGTTGATTGCTGCTGATGGAAAACAATCTTCGAGTCAATAGGAATGCCTTTCAACAATGAGTCGTAAATAACTCTCGCAAAAGTTAAAATTAGCATAGATTGTCGATCAGATAACAGCATCTCACAGAAAAATTTACGAATTTTGTCTAAACGACATTTATGCGAAATTCCACCCTTTCAAGCAAGTATGAATTCTGTTTAGTTTTATATTTTATGATCAAAACTATTATTTCATGCCGCAAAAAAATTATTCGAAGGGCAGTAGCGTGACTTCCAGCAGTTACATTGCGTTACATAATTGGCTTGTCAACAAAGTGGAGCATCCAGTCAAAATATCCAAACTCTTCATGAATAAGCGCCAGTTTTAAGTATAAATCAGCTTAATTGTTTGTAAATCTTATTTGGAGCAAATTCTAAGCATTTCAAAGTGAAGAGGCATAATTTTCGGAAACGGCCAATACTACGGTGTTTATTTGACCAATGAATATGCTTATTTTCACTATTTTAGGAGCTTAATGTGGCTGAAATAGCTCAAATATTGTTGAAAATCATTCCTATTAACTCCAAGATTGTTATCTGTTGGCAGCGATCAACTAACACTGCAAGATAGTCGTGTTTTGGCATTAAGTTTTGTGTTTTAACGACAAAAAAGTCCGCGAAAGGCCGAAATTAATGCTAATTTTGGCAGTCCCAAGCATAATAGTTTTATTTCTCAAAAATGCTACATTGAATTCTCAAAGTTGAAACTTTCTCAACTGAAAGAGCAAAGGTGAAGCTTTCCTGGGGCATGGCGTTTTCCTCAAAGAATTAGGTACCAGATTCCGTTTTCGTACCTCAAACATTGCCTATATTTCAACGTTCCGTTCATGGCGCTCAGTACACCTTTTTAAAACCAAATTTGAAAAATAACTACAAAAGTTACACAAAAATAAATACTACAGTAGAAAAGAACAAGAAACGTATATTAAGTATGCTGAATGTCGTTGTTGTAGTGTTAGAGATGAACACACACCGACTGTTCAGAGTTGCCTTATAATTTAGCCGAAAATTTTCAGTCATCAGGCGGGTTTTTAAAAACTGCAAATTTCTCCTAAAATAAAAATCGCTGGAACTTTTTAGTATTTTCCCCTAAAATAGGTCATCGAAAGGAATGATATGGCGAAAGAAAATTAAATTCGATTTTTTTTAGTTGTGCGGCGAATCTCGATTCTTACTGACATCCTCTCTTAATAGTTGATCTTTAATCTGGACTTCATTGAAGTTCAGTAATTGTAAATACTGCTCTACAAGAGCAGAGAGAAATCATTGGAGGAATTTACGCTTCGCGACTGTTGTTGCATTTCTTGCCGTACATATTGAACGAGTTGTTTTCTTCAGATTCTAAGTTCTTCATATCAGGAGTCAGGTATTCATCGGCATCTGAGTAATACTTTACAGTACAAGAGTTTAAATCAGTTTGATTATTTCTAGTTTGAATATATTTTGCTCATTTGATCTCATACTCATAGTTTGCTTTGAGTATTCTCTTCGAGTTTGCGGGACAGCCCGGTCCAAATTCGCTCACTGACATCTTTCAGAGTAGGCCTAGCGTTTGTAAGCATAGTAAGACATAGACATAAGCGTTTGGAGAAGAAGGTAACGAAGAACTTCGAACCACATCTTTTCAATCCTCAAAGTGAAGAGAACGAACGATCGAACTGAGCGAAATGCTCTCGGGCTTCCTGTGGCCGGGATGGAGTGGACACTTCTAACCGAAAAAAAAGCCCATTTTGACTTGGCGTCTGCCAGGCAGAGGCCAAGTAAAAAACTTAGAATCTGAGAACCGACGACCTTAAGCATAGCTTTAGCTATAGTGGTGCTACGGTAAGGACGTCAAAATCTCTCCCGCAATCCAAAAGACTCCCACAATGCAAACATGATAGATACTGTACATAGATAGATGGACGGACGGACGGACGGACAGAGAGAGAGAGAGAGAGAGAGAGAGATAGAGGAGGGCGGTAATTTCAACCAATCATAGCTCTTCAATTTCGTCTCACTTCGAACAGCACAAAGTTCCATGTTTTGGTTTGTCCCATTCACAAAAGTGTTGAAAAAATCAGGAAAAAAGAAACTTTTCACCTGATAAATCATCACAACAATTCTAGGACTATTGTCAGTCATGATGAATCATGTATGAAAAGAGTCAGTAATATTATATTAAATTCGCTGGTTGCTAGTTCAACTCTTTAGTGTATATTTTAAAAACAAAGAAAATATATTATAAACGCTTTTCACTTTATAAATTCCCATCTAAATAGAAAGAACAGATACTGGGCAAGCATTTACATTCGCCGATCCCCCTCGATCCCGCAATAGTTTCGGAGATACAGAGATTTTAAAATTGGGGATTTTACGGGTCAGTAACAAAATGGCGCCACGTTCGGATCGTCTCGACAAACTTCAGTGATATATCGATGTAGTGTACACTATGTGTCTGGCAGGTATGAAGGAGTAATTATGTAGCACATTGATGAGTTCAACTATCATCTTTGATATTTAAAAATCCTCGAAGCGATCCCATGTGTAGTCTCCTTCGCAGCCGTTCATAGAGGTCACGCAGTCACACAACGCTCCGCCCGTGGATCAAAGCCTCAAAAGCAAAAGCCTCAAAAGCGGTGTTCAACATCTAAAAAAGTATTGTTTCAGTCTGAGTTAAAACCAAAATACATCTGAGTTCACTTATTGTTCTTCGAGAGCGTCCATAGTTACTATAATTGAGTTTGGAGTACCTCCGTGAGCCCCTGTCTTCACGACGGTTTGACATCAACTGAATAATTTTAAATTTTACCCATGATTCTCCGCGGGGTAGTGACCATCCTCCTGATTTGATAGATATGAATATGAATACACGAGCAGCGAAACTAATCTTGGGTTTCCTGTGTTGAGATGGGGTTCCTGTGGCGGATTTTCATATTGGCTGCAAATCGAAATTTCTGTTCCCTTGTCGTTCGAGATGATTTTCGGAGCATGCAGTACTTATGATCAGCGGTGGCAATAACAACAACATGGTTACTACAACATGGTGCTCGAACACGATCTTTGATCAGTTGGTGATACAATGATACGTTCTCCTTGGTTGCCACTGTACTTACACTCGGAAAATAAAGCGAAAGCTCGACATGTTCATAGCAACTATTAAGGTATCAGGGTACCCCAAAAACCTTTCAAACCACCGGTTTTGATTTTTTTGACAATCAAATCAAATTGAATATTATCTACCATCTCCAAAAAACAGAATCTCAAAATATTTTTTTCCTAAAAAGTTAGAATCAAAAATCGAATTTTGGATTTCATTTGATGCAAAAAGATGTTGACAAGCAAGCTGTCAACAGCACTCACGCAACAGACTTTCCACAAAGATTCAGATGCGAAGAAAGTATCCAAAAATCGTAACTGCTCACTCAAAACATCCTTGAATAACGATGCTAAACCACTCACGGTCAAAGTGCTCGTATTTCCCGCCAGCAGTAACTACTTTGTTTTCCTGCCTCGTGTTACATCGTTACGAACTGTAAGGCGATCTTCTTTTGACTGCCATTCATATGTCATCAGGTATTGGATCACATATTTGTGGTGGATTATCGCCGCTTGTGTAAACAAAGGCGCCACTTAACTTGAAAAACATTTTGGGCTTTTTCTCAAAGAGCAAATTGACAAAAATACAGGTGTTATTTTTAGCTCCTAAAAAAACAGGTTTTATTCGATTCAGCTGAAATTTTTAGGACCGTGTCTCCGATTTTTGATATTTTATTGATTTCATGAGTTATTAACTGATTAGTAAAGAACAATGTATTTTTAGCGTACCGAAAGTTTCGCGGCAGATAAAAAAGCAACGGGGAAACGTATCGATAAACGGAGACACGGTTTTGATAATTGATATCTCTAGAGTGCATAAATATAATGATCTTGAATTTCCTATAAAATGCGGCTGTCTGGGCCCTCAACGTATAACGCTATATGAAAATCAGTTTAAAGCGACTTGAATGCATACCGGTCGGTAGGGGTACCCTGATACCTTAAACAGTGAATATTTGGCGAGATTGTCTACCAGCCGTGTACGGGGGATGATGAAAGTTCGCCGTGATAATCGTGCTAGAACTGATAAACAAACGAATAGCTGGTCGTCTACACATCTATAATCTAGATGTTCTTTTCATATTCATCTACTGGTATATGTTCAAGGTAATTTAATGGAGCAGAAGCCGTCAAAGTTCATTCTACGTGAATCAGAATCTACGACTGTTTCATTAAACCCTCGGTCAAACGTGAACGAAAGTCGCGGTCGTGCAATTTTGTAATCACTCGTATGATTTCAGACCAAATTGCACTCCACTCAGTTCTATTACCATTACTTATCTCATGTCATTATTATTTACCTGAAATGTACAATGAATGTAACTACATTTTAACCTGCAAATAATTCAACTCACAGCACTTCACTTTCTATTAGAAACCACTAGTTTATATTTTATTCTTATCTTTACTTACTGATGTTTATTCACCATGAAGTTTACTGACTGACTGACGTAAATCTGCTCTCTTTAGCTTGCAGTTCGACCCAGCCCCCAGAAGAGGAGAACCTCATGTCACAAGACGCACACCAGATTATTTCTTGTAAAACTAGTATAGTATGGCTAATATAACATTACAGACTCAGTGATAAACTACAGACAACTGCCATTGAGGACTCTCTTGCAATGAAATATATCAAAAGCAACTGATAGTTTAATGTAAGAAGCGAGACATAGCAATACCAAATCTTGTACTGTTGCAGGTTAGCCTGAATTTCAATGGCCTTCTCTGGGTCATGTTGTATAGGCACCATTGGACAAGTCAGGTGAAATTCATGCTAATGGCAATATTTGTCTTAGATGTTTTCACACAATTATCAATCTAAGATAGTTTACATTGTAGACAGCATGCTAGCTGTGATTTGTGTACGTCCTGTACTTTCAGTGATCAGAACGATAATTGTCTTTTTCTTTTGAACACCAAGACTGTTTGAGTATCATGTATATATGGATGCATTAAAAATATCAAGACAACAAGTTGCTGTATTTGTATTAAAACTGTGACCTAGTATCTGCATAGGTGCGATACGAGCAATACAGGCGATACGAGCAATACAGGCGATACGAGCAATACAGGCGATACGAGCAATACAGGCGATACGAGCAATACAGGCGATACGAGCAACGACGAGCAATGCAGGCGATACGAGCAATACAGGCGATACGAGCAATACCGGCGGTACGAGCAATACAGGCGATACGAGCAATACAGGCGATACGAGCAATACAGGCGATACGAGCAATACAGGCGATACGAGCAATGCAGACGATACGAGCAATACAGGCGAATTACAGTCGTTTCGCTTCTAAAACTTTTCGCCTCCAAGTCCGTTCGCTTCTAAAAAATTATACTTCCTAATAATGTTGCAAGGTCCGTTCGCTTCTAAGGAAGGTTTGATCCCGGGGTTTGATATACTTATTGATCAGATAGATGTCCGAACTGACTACCGATTTTGGAAAATACTGTACAAATACGCGAAATACGTGTATACTATAACAAAAGAGTTTGAAGAATTGGACAGTATTCATTTGTATTTCGCTAACATAAGAAGAACTGGACAGTGAGTAATTGACCTTTACAGTCAGGTTATTCGCTTCGAGTTTCCGTTAAAATTCAAAATAAGAATGAATTCACTACTCGAATTCTGATTGGATTATTAAACAATTGGCTCTCCTTATATAGACAAGCTCCAAGCTTCGCATCTCGGGGAATACACCTTATTCACACGTGCTGGTTTTCGAGATCAGAATACTAGGCTCTTTCTCATACAAATGACCACTGCCATCTGAAAAAGCAATTATTTATCAACATTTTTGGAAAATTTCAATAGTATTGGATAAAAACCGGAGAAGATATCGTAAATGGCATTTATAGAGTTTAGTATGGGATTTTGCTGTCATGCGTACCAAGCCTCGTTCTGGTGTATTTTCAGAATTAAAAGCGTTCATAACTCCGCAAGGACATGCCACTTTTCTCTAAAACTTTTACACTTATCTTATACAAATATCTTCTTTTAGTGGAAAGTGTTAAACCTTGAAATTAAGCAATTTCGAAAAATTTGGTACGCATGACCGCAAAATCCCATACTAAACTCTATAAATGCCATTTACAATATCTTCAAAGGTTTTTATCCAATACTATTGAAATTTTCCAAAGATGTTGATAAATAATTGCTTTTTCAGATGGCAGTGGTCATTTGTATGAGAAAGATACTAGTATACTGATCTCGAAAATCAGCACGAGTGAATAAGGTGTATTGTAAACATTGGTGACGCTACTGATCATTCAAGTCACACAACACTATACTAACAGTGCTTTCGCTTCCAAAGAGTAAACTCAAATAACGCTTGGAATATACCCAGTCTAAGAATCACAGACTCTGTGGTTAATAACTCGTAAATATATCGAGGCGCGCTCCTGATCGAGGTAAATATTGTCCTCACGATATCAAGTATTTAACATATATAATGTATTTCACTAGCCTCCTCCTAGTATTTCACGATGTTTCTTGAAATTTCTCTTGATATTTCATCAGTTTCATTTAGAAGCGAACGGACTTTTGAATGTGGAGGCGAAAAGTTTTAGAAGCGAAACGACCTGATACCATACAGGCGATACGAACAATACAGCGATACGAGCAATACAGGCGATTCGAACAATACAGCGATACGACCAGTGCAGGCGATACGACGATACAACGACACGAGCGAGCAATATAGGTGATACGAGCTATACAGCGATACGAGCAATACTGGCGTAATGAGAAATTCTGTCGAAACGAGCAATAGAGCGATTGGAAATAAGTATTGGGTATGAGGATTTGCAGGATGCGGAAGAAGGGATATTGGAGAAAAGTTTTGGGTATGAGGATTGGTAGGATGCGGAAGAAGGGATTGTAGATAAGTATTGGGTATGAGGATTGGTAGGATGCGGAAGAGTGGATATTGGAGATAAGTATTGGGTATGAGGATTGGTAGAATGCGGAAGAAGGGATTGGAGATAAGAATTGGATATGAGGATTAGTGGGATGCGGAAGTTGGGATATTGGAGATAAGTATTGGTATGAGGATTGGTAGGATGCGGAAGAAGGGATTGGAGATAAGTATTGGGTATATGGATTGGTAGGAAGCGGAAGAAGGAATTCCAGATAAGTATTGAGTATGAGGATTGGTAGGATGCGGAAGAAGGGATTGGAGATAAGTATTGGGTATATGGATTGGTAGGAAGCGGAAGAAGGAATTCCAGATAAGTATTGGTGTGAGGATTGGGAGGATGCGGAAGAAGGGATTGGAGATAGTTATGGGTGTGAGGATTTGAAAGATGCGGAAGAAGGGATTGGAGATAAGTATTGAGTATGAGTATTGGGAGGATGCGGAAGAAGGCATTGGAGATAAGTTTTGGAGTGAGGATTGGGAGATCCGGAAGAAGGGATTGGAAATATGTATTGGTGTGAGGATTTGGAGAATGCGGAAGAAGCGCTTTGAAATAAGTATTGGTGAGAGGATTGGGAGGATGGGAGGAAGGGATTGGAAATAAGTATTGGTATGAGGATTTGTAGAATGCGGAAGAAGGGATATTGGAGATAATTAAGTATTGGGTATGATCGAGGGTTGGTAAGATGCGGAAGAAGGGTTGGAGATAACTGTTGGGTATAAGGATTGACAGGATGCGGAAGAAGGGATTGGAGATAAGTATTGGGTATAAGGATTGGCAGGATGCGGAAGAAGGGATTGGAGATAAGTATTGGGAGTAGTAGGGAAATGGGAGTTCTGCAACACGGGCGGCCCGGGTTAGCCCGGGCTACACGGGCGGCCCGGTTCAGCCCGGGCTAGGGGGAGTTCTGGACCACGGGCGGCCTGGGCCAGCCCGGGGAAGGAGTCAGACCCTCTCCGGGCCACCTCTGGAGTTATTTTTAAAACGATCCTATTCGGTCTGTGTTATTCCACGACTATTTGCAAAACAATATTGTGGTTTTTCGCTGACGTTTTTTTTATTTTCCCGTATTTCATTTTTCCGTGAGTCAGCAATTCGTGACACAAACACCAGCACAAACAAACATAGACTAAAGAATAAGACAAAGCCTGTGTACACAGTGGATAATCATCAAACAAACAAAACAAATTTATTTCAATTACAGTAGGGTAAACAATGGTTTTCCCGTTGTTGGATGTCATCAGTTTTTATCACGTTATGTAACAACTGGTCTATTGCTTCATTTTATAAAGTATCTTCAACCTAATATTTTTATGTCGAGGTTTCAAACACCAATCTTCAGGATAAACAATGTACAAAGATAACTTAAACAATGGAGAGGCACGCTAGATAAGTGGTCTATTGTTGTATCAACAGGTGACCATATGTAAATTCGTCTGCGCCGTCAGAACAACAATAATAATAATAATAATAATAACTAACTGAAAATATTGACACCATGCAGAGTCAAACACACGAGTCTTTTTAAAAATGTGATTTATTTACAACTTGGCAATTATAAAATCACAACATTTCTCTAAATTATCATAAAATCACCATGACAACTCAAATTGATTTAGAAAGTTTTATTATTATTAGACTTCTAAGACATTTAAACATCCAAAACAAACAAAGAATGAAATTTGATACTTCTGCCAGTTAGGTATTGATTTAGAAAGTTTTATTTGGGGTTTACACGACAGAAGACAATTCAACTGTTTAATTTTCTTCAGATTCTTGTTCCCCGTCAACGAGTTTCAATTTATTGAATTTTAACGACAATTCATGAACAGCATCACACTCTCTACAACGACAGAAGGTTGTTTTTGTGGTTTTGACATCCACTGGGAACACATGTGCACACACATCACACTCGACATGTTGATTCTGACGGCAGTAGTAGCCTTCTCGCCATAGACATCTAGGGCATTGAACAATAGGTATCGAGTAGAACGGTTTGAAGTCACGACACACGTGACACTCCCTTGGTTCATCATCCGATTCTGAACTTTCCGACTTGCCACTGTCAGATTCTGTTGATGTGCTTTCTGCCTTAGATTCATCCGTTTCTTCTTCTCCACTCTCACTCTCATCGTCAGTATCCTCTTCTTCAGGTTGCCTAGCAACCAGATCTGCCAGCAAGCGTTTGTTTCGTATAAGTGTTTTGTCAATGCCGACTTCCGACAACCCGTTCGTGAATGTTTTGAGTCCTCTCGGGGTTCTGACATCGAGGTTGTAAGGTAACATGGCATATTCAATGAGTTCTACTATATTAGTCAGGGGAATTCTTCGTTGATGATAAGTCATCTCACCATGAGAATTCCAGTATAAAATACTTTTTGAAGCAGCAAGACTGTGAAGAAAAGCTAGAGCCTTATCTTTCGGGATAGTACTCTGGGAGATATTCTGCATAACTTCTTCGATATCGTCATCATCAAAAATGTCCAATTCCGAGGAACTCTCTCCAGAAACTGAACTTTCTTCAGAGCTAGTAGAATCGACTCTTGATCTCTTCATGTTGCTTCCTCAGGTAGTTAAGGTATAATGAAGGTTTTCTTTCAAGATGACGTTACTTATAGCAAAAACAGGCTCAAAGCCGACATCAGCGGTGACATGACATCGGACACAAATCCCCCACCGTGTTGGGCTAGAGTTATTTTCTTGGTTTTGAAAGGAATTGATGAGTCCGCTAATTCTCTTATAATATCCACATGTGGTCTAAGTCTTTCTTTTAGTCCAACCGTAACCGGAATAGTGCCCATACACAAATTCAAACACACTTCACAAATGGCATGAACCTGTTCTGGAATAGCGGAAGCCAGTAAAAAAGCCCTCTGGTGAGGTGAACAATGTGCTAAATGATGCAAATAGCCAAAATTTTGACAAAGCAATTGACTCATGTTGTCTGTAGAGTGGTTACTTCCTAAATGAATTACCTAAATAAAGGTAGCACTATTTATATATTATTCATTTATCAACTAAGTGGTCAATAGCCATATAACCGTGTCTACGAGCTTATACGAGCCTACTAGCCGAGCCGAGCCGAGCCGAGCCGAGCCGAGCCGAGCCGAGCCGAGCCGAGCCCGAGCCGAGCCGAGCCGAGCCGAGCCGAGCCGAGCCGAGCCGAGCCGAGCCGAGCCGAGCCGAGCCGAGCCGAGCCGAGCCGAGCCGAGCCGAGCCGAGCCGAGCCGAGCCGAGCCGAGCCGAGCCGAGCCGAGCCGAGCCGAGCCGAGCCGAGCCGAGCCGAGCCGAGCCGAGCCGAGCCGAGCCGAGCCGAGCCGAGCCGAGCCGAGCCGAGCCGAGCCGAGAGCCGAGCCGAGCCGAGCCGAGCCGAGCCGAGCCGAGCCGAGCCGAGCCGAGCCGAGCCGAGCCGAGCCGAGCCGAGCCGAGTCTGTCCTATTTGCGGCAAGTCCGTACAACATGTGTGGTCTCATCTAACTCGAGTGCACAAGATCAGTGGTCCTGATAGAAAACGCTTACTACAAGAAAGTGAAATGCAAAAAGGGGGTCAACGGATTACTCCCTATTCCCGGACTCAAATTGTGAAGACACAAAATGTGACCGTTTTCAGTTACTCCACCCCTTCACGGCTATCGTGGCGGGAATGACGGGATCGGGAAAAACGGTCTGGGTTCAGAACTTGCTTCAACACGCAAGTAGAGTGATTCAACCTCCCCCTCAACGTATTGTATGGAGCTATTCACAATGGCAACCGGCCTATGAGCAAATGCAGCAGACTCTGCCAGGGATCGAGTTTGTCAAAGACATCCCTCACGACCTAGACGAGGATTGGTATTTTGATCCCCAAACCAACAATCTAATAGTCCATAATAAGTAAATGCTTGTTTCATCGACCTTGAGTTTATTTTTTGAAATATAAACCGAGCTTTCAAACCACACAAGACTCTACGTGAAATCCTTTCAAGGCCAAAAGATCCGGTCATCAGCGAGAAACAGACAGGTGTGGTCTACACCATTCCATGTGGTGAGTGCGACACATCCTACATCGGCGAGACCGGGAGAGCATTAGGTACGCGAATAAAAGAACATCAAGCGTCGGTGCGGCTTAACCACCCAGAGAAGTCAGCTTTGGCGGAGCATGCCCATACATCAGGGCATGCTATTGATTGGAACAACATAAAGATTATCAGTAAAGAAGGACGGTGGCACCACAGAAAGTGGATTGAGGCCTGGCATATTGCCAAAAACAGCCAGAACACTTTGTTCAATAGAGACAGTGGTAGAATCCTACCTACTAGCTATTGTAGCCTGTTAGATTATCATTAGCTTTGCCTGTATTTCTCTCTTTCTCTCTTTCTCTCTTTCTCTCTTTCTCTCTTTTATATCATATTTATTTTATTTTTTATTCATTCATTCATTCTTTCTTCCATTTATTCATTCATTTATTCATTCATTCATTCATTCATTCATTTATTTATCCATTCATTTATTCATTCATTCATTTATCCATTCATTTATTCATTCATTCATTTATCCATTTATTTATTCACTCATTCATTCCTTTATTTATTTATTCATCCACTTAATTATTTATTTATTTAATTTTCTCTTTCACTTATTTTTCCTGTCTGTTCTTGTCATATGTTTGCTCGCGCACCGTAACTCGCGTGTTTTTTCTTCTTTTGTTTGATTCTTCCTCGCGCGCTTTGTGTTTGCTCACGCATCCCGTTAGTTTTCTCAACGTTGTAATGACGCCTACATACACATTGTAACCCTGAAGATGAGCGCGTAGCTCGAAAGCTCGGTTTATATTTCAAAAAATAAACTCAAGGTCGATGAAACAAGCATTTACTTATTATGAATTACAACACGACCTACAAACAACTATTGAATCTAATAGTCATTGACGACCAAATGGCCACCTCCAACGACAAAAGAATTATGAATTTATTCACCAAGGGATCCCACCATAGAAATCTCAGTGTCATTTTCCTCTGTCAGAATGTCTACTTTCAAGGCAAAATCATGCGCACGTTGAGCTTGAATGCGGCCTACTTGGTTTTATTTAAAAACCCAAGAGACAAACTACAAATAACAACATTGGGAAAACAGATGTACCCCGGCAAGACCGACCAGTTTCTTCATAAGTATGAAGCGGCTGTCGAACGGCTTTTCGGCTACCTTTTTGTGGATCTCAAACCCAACACTCCAGAGGAGTGCCGACTGCGTACTAATGTTCTTCCCAACGATCCCCCACAGACTGGGGGCCAATTGGATGCGATGAAGACCATCGGTAACTTTTTTCAACGTCAAGGGTACTTACAGTCACCCCTCTTAAAGGCCATGCAAAATTTAGAAGAGCAGATGGACCACATTTTAAAAGACCCCAGTGTTCCTCCAGAGGTGAAAGTGAAAGAATACACTTCACTGTTTAATCGCTACCTCCACCTCGAACGACAACTTCCGAACAGTGTGGTGGTTAGACCCAGGCAAGAAGCAGTTCTACCACCGTTGGCTGATGAAAGTCATCTATCGGCTTTTACAACCCCAGAACATGTTCTCTCGACAAGTCTAAGTCGTGATAGTGGTTTTGTTACATCTAAACCACCTTCCATGTTACAACGCCTCACCTCTAAAATTAGAATACCATCTACTTTGAGACCATCGACTTCAGTTGAGGTTCCTTCTACTCCAATAAGAACCCATTCAGAAATGGGGCAACCGACCTCCTTGTTCAGCACACCAAACACTCCATCTGGTCCACCCATATTTCCACCCACTCCCCCACCAAGTAAAGAAAAACCCATCAAGTGGATACCTTATCGGGATGCCCATAAATACGACGATGTAGTGACACCTCCTCGACGTTCAGAACGATTAAGAGCCGTGATTAAATCAATACCTAACTGGCAGAAGTATTAAGAACAAGTGAATGTGAACTATCAAATTTCATTCTTTGTTTGTTTTGGATGTTTAAATGTCTTAGTAGAAGTCTAATAATAAAACTTTCTAAATCAATTTGAGTTGTCATGGTGATTTTATGATAATTTAGAGAAATGTTGTGATTTTATAATTGCCAAGTTGTAAATAAATCACATTTTTAAAAAGACTCGTGTGTTTGACTCTGCATGGTGTCAATATTTTCAGTTAGTTATTATTATTATTATTATTATTGTTGTTCTGACGGCGCAGACGAATTTACATATGGTCACCTGTTGATACAACAATAGACCACTTATCTAGCGTGCCTCTCCATTGTTTAAGTTATCTTTGTATATTGTTTATCCTGAAGATTGGTGTTTGAAACCTCGACATAAAAATATTAGGTTGAAGATACTTTATAAAATGAAGCAATAGACCAGTTGTTACATAACGTGATAAAAACTGATGACATCCAACAACGGGAAAACCATTGTTTACCCTACTGTAATTGAAATAAATTTGTTTTGTTTGTTTGATGATTATCCACTGTGTACACAGGCTTTGTCTTATTCTTTAGTCTATGTTTGTTTGTGCTGGTGTTTGTGTCACGAATTGCTGACTCACGGAAAAATGAAATACGGGAGAAATAAAAAAAAACGTCAGCGAAAAACCACAATATTGTTTTGCAAATAGTCGTGGAATAACACAGACCGAATAGGATCGTTTTAAAAATAACTCCAGAGGTGGCCCGGAGAGGGTCTGACTCCTTCCCCGGGCTGGCCCAGGCCGCCCGTGGTCCAGAACTCGATCCCCCTAGCCCGGGCTGAACCGGGCCGCCCGTGTAGCCCGGGCTAACCCGGGCCGCCCGTGTTGCAGAACTCTCATTTCCCTACTACTATTGGGTATGAGGATTGGCAGGATGCGGAAGAAGGGATATTGGAGATAAGTATTGGGTATGAGGATTGGGAGAATGCGGAAGAAGGGATTGGAGATAAGTATTGGTATGAGGATTTGTAGAATGCGGAAGAAGGGATATTGGAGATAAGTATTGGGTATGATCGAGGGTTGGTAGGATGCGGAAGAAGGGTTGGAGATAACTATTGGGTATGAGGATTGGCAGGATGCGGAAGAAGGGATTGGAGATAAGTATTGGGTATGAGGATTGGCAGGATGCGGAAGGGATATTGGAGGGTATTGGGTATGAGGATTGGGAGAATGCGGAAGAAGGGTATTGGAGATAAGTATTGGGTATGAGGATTGGCAGGATGCGGAAGAAGGGATTGGAGATAAGTATTGGGTATGAGGATTGGCAGGATGCGGAAGAAGGGATATTGGAGATAAGTATTGGGTATGAGGATTGGTGGGATGCGGAAGAAGGGATTGGAGATAAGTATTGGGTATGAGGATTGGAAGGATGCGTAAGAAGGGATATTGGAGATAAGTATTGGGTATGGATTGGTAGGAAGCAGAAGAAGGGATTCGAGATAAGTATTGGGTATGAGGATTTGAAGGATGCGGAAGAAGCAGGAGTCCATTACTAGGAGCCTTCCTCTCCTATAATAGGTTTGTGTGACATCAAATGCACAAATTGGGCTAAAAATAGAACACTCATTAAAAATTTCGCGCGATTAACCAATCATGTCGCGTCTTACACAATAGGAATTTGACGTCAGATTCAACACTGCTAGCTTTGCTTTCAATGTCGGCCGAAAGCGTACCGTGTAGTTCCAGTGATTCTAGTGAAGAATCAGAATCTACTGAAATTTCAGATCAGTTTCGTGGTTTGCCGACTTCAGTACTTCATCAAGCGAGGAAGAACAATGATTGAAAACATTAAAAACAAAACAAAAAAGCAACTCCAGGTATTATTATTTATATCAAAACTTCAAGTGTGATCTGGTATCATGGATAATTAAATCTCTTACGAAGAACCTAATTAAACTTGTGCAGGACTAGCAGTGACAACCAAGCTAATGAATATTCCAAACCGCCGGTGTATTTTGCTAATTAGCAATTGTTATCTGAAACGCAGCAAAATGAATCACGAACTTTGATTTTGTCGAAAATTCTCGACATTGACACAAAGTTCCTTCTAAAACAGCGAAGTGAGGTACAGAGGAGCTTCTTTTTCTGTGGCCTGGATGAAGATTTTATCGCATTTTTATTCATCGGCTGATCTTGGAGTGCCGGCTTTCTTTAATACTTTCTAATACCTTCTTTGAACTGAAGACGCCTTTGGCGAATGAACTTCGCATACACTCAGTGATAACCCTCTTGTTTTAGTGTTCCGTTGCCGCTCTTTAAGGCACGGTTCGTCGGTTGAAAGTTTCAGTTGTTTTTCGACTATCTTTCGGCGAAGAAGTTCTTTAGCAAAGTGCACATTTGTGTGGTTTAATTGTTATGTTGACGCCGCTATTCAACTTTTGCTTCATCGATCAGAGTCGAAATCATTGGAGAACGCTTCATTCTTACGAAGACTAAATCATGAATCAAAAACCAACAAAAGAAATTAAAAGTTGATAAAACAAGAATAAACATATGAAGCGATAGGTATTATAAGAACGTAGAAGAACTTTCGCGACAACGTGAGTCGCCAAAATAAAAGTCTCCACTAAGCGCTCTGGCAGTATGTCAGTTTATTGATACATGTGATTCATTCATTGTACACAGTTGTCTCGTTCTTGTGCAAGGGAAAATTAGACTTGGACTTCCATGGATTAAGAATATCAATATTTTGGATCAAGTCCTCGCGTCTTCCGTTAATTGGCGGCCATTTTATTTTTCAATTTGAAATTCTTCGGAAATTTGCATATCTAAAAATAACCCAATTTGTGCATTTGATGTCACATGAACCTATTACTAGAGGAAGGCTCCTAGTAATGGGCTCCTGGGAAGAAGGGATTGGAGATAAGTATTGAGAATGAGTATTGGGAGGATGCGGAAGAAGGCATTGGAGATAAGTATTGGAGTGAGGATTGGAAGGATGGGAGGAAGGGATTAGAGATAACTATTGGTATGAGGATTTGTAGGATGTGGAAGAAGGGATATTGGAGATAAGTATTGGGTGTGATCGAGGGTTGGTAGGATGCGGAAGAAGGGTTGGAGATAACTATTGGGTATGAGGATTGGCAGGATGCGGAAGAAGGGATTGGAGATAAGTATTGGGTATGAGGATTGGTAGGATGCGGAAGAAGGGATATTGGAGATAAGTATTTGGTATGAGGATTGGGAGGATGCGGAAGAAGGGATATTGGAGATAAGTATTGGTATGAGGATTTGTAGGATGCGGAAGAAGGGATTAGAGATAAGTATTGGTATGAGGATTTGTAGGATGCGGAAGAAGGGATTGGAGATAAGTATTGGGTATGAGGATTGGGAGATGCGGAAGAAGGGATTCGAGATAAGTATTTGGTGTGAGGATTGGGAGGATGCGGAAGAAGGGATTGGAGATAAGTATTGGTGTGAGGATTGGGAGATACGGAAGAAGGGATTGGAGATAAGTATTGGGTATGACGATTGGCAGGATGGGGAAGAAGGGATTCGAGATAAGTATTGGGTATGAGAATTGGGAGGATGCGGAAGAAGGGATATTGGAGATAAGTATTCATATGGCGATTGGGAGGATGCGGAAAAAGGGATTGGAGATAGGCATTGGTGTGTGGATTGGAAGGATGCGGAAGAAGGGATTGGAGATATGAATCGGGTATGAGGATTGGGAGAATGCGGAAGAGGGGATTGGAGATAAGTTTTGGTGTGAGGATTGGGAGGATGCCGAAGAAGGGATTGGAGATGAGCATTGTTGTGAGGATTGGGAGAATGCGGAAGAAGGGATATTGGAGATAAGTATTGCGTATGAGGATTGGGAGGATGCGGAAGAAGGGATATTGGAGATTAGTATTGCGCACGAGGATTGGGAGGACGCGGAAGAAGGAATATTGGAGATAAGTAATGGGTATGAGGATTGGGAGGATGCGGAAGAAGGGATATTGGAGATAAGTATTGCGTATGAGGATTGGGAGGATGCGGAAGAAGGCATATTGGAGATAAGTAATGGGTATGAGGATTGGGAGGATGCGGAAGAAGGGATATTGGAGATAAGTATTGCGTATGAGGATTGGGAGGATGCGGAAGAAGTGATATTGGAGATAAGCATTGTTGTGAGGATTGGGAGAATGCGGAAGAAGGGATATTGGAGATAAGTATTGCGTATGAGGATTGGGAGGATGCGGAAGAAGGGATATTGGAGATAAGCATTGTTGTGAGGATTGGAGAATGCGGAAGAAGGGATATTGGAGATAAGTATTCATATGAGGATGGGTAGGATGCGGAAGAAGGGATATCGGAGATAAGTATTCATATGAGGATGGGTAGGATGCGGAAGAAGGGATATTGGAGATAAGTATTGGGTACGAGGATTGGGAGATGCGGAAGACGGGATTGGAGATAAGTATTGGTGAAAGGTGTGGGAGGATGCTGAAGAAGGGTTTGGAGATACGTATTGTGGGTAAGCTTTGGGAACAAGGGATGAAGGTGAAGCTTTGCAGTCAGTTACCGCAGAATGTTGGCTGATGGGAATCGGAAAGAGGGCAGAACGGCGGAACGAACGGATCCATATGGAATTGTTGCAACCTCTGGAACAATGGATCTTAGTTATTCCTCAGTCTTAATCTTCGATCTGTGGGATAATGGCGGTTTGGATATATTACTATTGATAGTTATCAGTAAATTTTAATTATCTGTTATCTTAAACCGAACAAACAGCGTTTGAACAAAGTTTATGTGGAGGTTTTACAATGGGATGATTAGACACCTTTCGGTGACCTTTGTAGGGTACACAGAATTTACATTTAGAGCAAAAGTCTAAATACTTGACAGATAGTTTATTGCTTCTTATTTTTATTTTAATATATTCCTAGTGTCACTTTGGTTTTATTTTATGACTGATATAGTTTTGCAACAATTCAAGAACATATGGTTATCCCATATAAGATAGATACAATCTATACTTTTGAACTTCTTCCATGCATTTACTTCACATTACGTACCTGTCACACCCTAGATCAACTTCGTTTCCCCTCGAAATACATTTACTACACTATATGTACTACACTGAACGTGCAAAACACACTACACTATATGTACTATACTGAACGTGCAAAACACACTACACTATATGTACTACACTGAACGTGCAAAACACACTACACTATATGTACTATATTGAACGTCAAAACAGACTACACTATATGTACTACACTGAACGTGCAAAACACACTACACTATATGTACTGTACTGAACGTGCAAAACAGACTACACTATATGTACCATACTGAGCGTCAAAACAGACTACACTATATGTACTACACTGAACGTCAAAACAGACTACACTATATGTACTACATTGAACGTCAAAACAGACTACACTATATGTACTACACTGAACGTGCAAAACACACTACACTATATGTACTATACTGAGCGTGAAAACACACTACACTATATGTACTATACTGAACGTGCAAAACACACTACACTATATGTACTATACTGAACGTCAGAACAGACTACACTATATGTACTATACTGAACGTGCAAAACACACTACACTATATGTACTACATTGAACGTTAAAACAGACTACACTATATGTACTACACTGAACGTGCAAAACACACTACACTATATGTACTATACTGAGCGTGAAAACACTACACTATATGTACTATACTGAACGTGCAAAACACACTACACTATATATGTACTACACTGAACGTGCAAAACAGACTACACTATATGTACTACACTGAACGTCAAAACAGACTACACTATATGTACTACACTGAACGTCAAAACAGACTACACTATATGTACTACATTGAACGTCAAAACAGACTACACTATATGTACTATACTGAACGTGCAAACACACTACACTATATGAACTACACTGAACGTCAAAACAGACTACACTATATGTACTATACTGAACGTGCCAAACACACTACACTATATGTACTACACTGAACGTCAAAACAGACTACACTATATGTACTACACTGAACGTCAAAACAGACTACACTATATGTACTACACTGAACGTCAAAACAGACTACACTATGTGTACTATACTGAACGTGCAAAACACACTACACTATATGTACTATACTGAACGTGCAAAACACACTACACTATATGTACTATACTCAAAACGTCACAACACGTGACTACACTATATGTACTATGAACGTCAAAACGTGCACTAAACACTGAACTACACTACTATGTACTACATTGAACGTCAAAACAGACTACACTATATGTACTACACTGAACGTGCAAAACACACTACACTATATGTACCATACTGAGCGTCAAAACACACTACACTATATGTAATGAATCAAATGAATGAATGAATGAATGAATGAATGAATGAATGAATGAATGAATGAATGAACTTTATTTAGACACGGAATCAAAATCACTAAAATTAAAAAATTAATTACAAAGTGCTCTCCCTTTGAGCCGTGTAAAAAGATAATTCTAACTAATTATTATAATATATGGAATATAAAGAGGTTAATATATATTGATAGTTAAATGTTGTTGTTGAAGGATGTTAAAGTGGTGGCCTGCTTAGCTTTAGAGGGGAGACTGTTCCATAGACACGCTCCACGATAAACAAAGCTCTTTTTTAGGGCTTCCGTTTGAGGCCTTGGAATAGAAACATTTTCATTTACGCCTCTGATGTTATGAGAATGTACCGTATTCGTTCGAAAAAAATATGTACTATACTGAGCGTCAAAACAGACTGCACTATATGTACCATACTGAGCGTCAAAATGACAAGATGATATTGTCTCTTTTATTGTTAAAACTTTGTGTGGATGGTCAGAAGTGTTAAAACGTGAAAAGATTTGTTCATAAAAACCTAATCAGCAGAAACAGGTCTATATCTTCACTACTTATCGACCTCGCAGTTTTGTAGACAACTATTTATGGTCTTCGTTACGGGTACTCCAGTACTTGATAATTCAATTTCACTGGACAGAGTCGCTGGGATACAAAGATGAAAGCGAGCATACTTGAGTTTGTGTTGATCTAGTCGTGGTGGTAAGGTACAACCACTACAGGGATCTTGCTATGATGTATGACATCATCACTAACTGCCGTCATCAAGGAACGAAGTATTGTGCCCAGTCCACGGGAACCAATCACTAAATAAGCAGCATTTTTCTCTACGGCAAATTGGCGGATCCTTTGTGCCACGTGGTTTTTATGTTCTACATGGATAGTTGCAGTAAGCTGTAAAATCATAAACAATTAATAGAACCTGCATCTATGATACTTGCATGGAGTAGCGACACTAGCGACACAGGCAATTAATAGAACCTGCATCTATGATACTTGCATGGAGTAGCGACACTAGCGACACAGGCAATTAATAGAACCTGCACCTATGATACTTGCATGGAGTAGCGACACTAGCGATACAGGCAATTAATAGAACCTGCATCTATGATACTTGCATGGAGTAGCGACACTAGCGACACAGGCAATTAATAGAACCTGCATCTATGATACTTGCATGGAGTAGTGACACTAGCGACACAGGCAATTAATAGAACCTGCATCTATGATACTTGCATGGAGTAGCGACACTAGCGACACAGGCAATTAATAGAACCTGCACCTATGATACTTGCATGGAGTAGCGACACTAGCGACACAGGCAATTAATAGAACCTGCACCTATGATACTTGCATGGAGTAGCGACACTAGCGACACAGGCAATTAATAGAACCTGCACCTATGATACTTGCATGGAGTAGCGACACTAGCGACACAGGCAATTAATAGAATCTGCACCTATGATACTTGCATGGAGTAGCGACACTAGCGACACAGGCAATTAATAGAACCTGCACCTATGATACTTGCATGGAGTAGCGACACTAGCGACACAGGCAATTAATAGAACCTGCACCTATGATACTTGCATGGAGTAGCGACACTAGCGACACAGGCAATTAATAGAACCTGCATCTATGATACTTGCATGGAGTAGTGACACTAGCGACACAGGCAATTAATAGAACCTGCACCTATGATACTTGCATGGAGTAGCGACACTAGCGACACAGGCAATTAATAGAACCTGCATCTATGATACTTGCATGGAGTAGTGACACTAGCGACACAGGCAATTAATAGAACCTGCACCTATGATACTTGCATGGAGTAGCGACACTAGCGACACAGGCAATTAATAGAACCTGCACCTATGATACTTGCATGGAGTAGCGACACTAGCGACACAGGCAATTAATAGAACCTGCACCTATGATACTTGCATGGAGTAGCGACACTAGCGACACAGGCAATTAATAGAACCTGCATCTATGATACTTGCATGGAGTAGCGACACTAGCGACACAGGCAATTAATAGAACCTGCAGCTATGATACTTGCATGGAGTAGCGACACTAGCGACACAGGCAATTAATAGAACCTGCACCTATGATACTTGCATGGAGTAGCGACACTAGCGACACAGGCAATTAATAGAACCTGCATCTATGATACTTGCATGGAGTAGCGACACTAGCGACACAGACAATTAATAGAACCTGCACCTATGATACTTGCATGGAGTAGCGACACTAGCGACACAGGCAATTAATAGAACCTGCACCTATGATACTTGCATGGAGTAGCGACACTAGCGACACAGGCAATTAATAGAACCTGCACCTATGATACTTGCATGGAGTAGCGACACTAGCGACACAGGCAATTAATAGAACCTGCACCTATGATACTTGCATGGAGTAGCGACACTAGCGACACAGGCAATTAATAGAACCTGCATCTATGATACTTGCATGGAGTAGCGACACTAGCGACACAGGCAATTAATAGAACCTGCATCTATGATACTTGCATGGAGTAGCGACACTAGCGACACAGGCAATTAATAGAACCTGCATCTATGATACTTGCATGGAGTAGTGACACTAGCGACACAGGCAATTAATAGAACCTGCATCTATGATACTTGCATGGAGTAGCGACACTAGCGACACAGGCAATTAATAGAACCTGCATCTATGATACTTGCATGGAGTAGTGACACTAGCGACACAGGCAATTAATAGAACCTGCACCTATGATACTTGCATGGAGTAGCGACACTAGCGACACAGGCAATTAATAGAACCTGCATCTATGATACTTGCATGGAGTAGTGACACTAGCGACACAGGCAATTAATAGAACCTGGACCTATGATACTTGCATGGAGTAGCGACACTAGCGACACAGGCAATTAATAGAACCTGCATCTATGATACTTGCATGGAGTAGCGACACTAGCGACACAGGCAATTAATAGAACCTGCATCTATGATACTTGCATGGAGTAGCGACACTAGCGACACAGGCAATTAATAGAACCTGCATCTATGATACTTGCATGGAGTAGTGACACTAGCGACACAGGCAATTAATAGAACCTGCATCTATGATACTTGCATGGAGTAGCGACACTAGCGACACAGGCAATTAATAGAACCTGCATCTATGATACTTGCATGGAGTAGTGACACTAGCGACACAGGCAATTAATAGAACCTGCACCTATGATACTTGCATGGAGTAGCGACACTAGCGACACACAGGCAATTAATAGAACCTGCATCTATGATACTTGCATGGAGTAGTGACACTAGCGACACAGGCAATTAATAGAACCTGGACCTATGATACTTGCATGGAGTAGCGACACTAGCGACACAGGCATAAGTGCAAGACACTTGAACTTGACACTTTGTGAAAACGGACCTGACGCAATCATAAGTGCAAAGATCAACATATTTCTTTTTCCGTTTGCTTGCCGCTTTTGCTTTTGTCGCTAGTAAAAAGCAGGCTTCATGTAACTTTCGTGTCGGGGGAGTGATATGATACTACTTAGCAAATTGCAGATGGTTTTCGGTACTCTTATTGACACACTTGACGTCATAATATATTCAAACTCAAGTGGAATCACGAGCGCACTGCAAAGTGTTGGGCGTTTTATGGCGTCAAGTGTGTGTCAATAAGAGTGCAGACAATTCAAACCATCTGCAATTTGTCTTTTACAACAGCTTAAGGTGACTCCGTTATCATTCTCGGCGCACTCGTCTATGACAAACTTTGGGTCATAACTTCCTCTGCTTTTATTTGCCATAAAACATTGGCAACTATTAGAGCTTTCATTCACCTATAATACAATATAATTCGATTGCACTGTAATATTAGAACTTAAGTAAACTCAATATTTTGGATAAAATTGGATATTGCGAAAAATCTGTCCGTTTTTTTTGGATGAAAGTTTTGGAATCACTTTATATTGACATAATTCATAACCTGACCAAGTTTTAGCAAAATCGTTGGAGCGAAAGCAATCGTTGGAGCTAATTTCCGTGCTTAATTTTGGTTGTTTTCATGCGGCCGTGCTTTAGCTCCAACAATTTTGCTAAAACTTGCTCAGGTTATGAATTATGTCAATCTAAAGTGATTCCAAAAACTTTCATCCAAAAAAACCGGACAGATTTTTCGCAATATCCAATTTTATCCAAAACATTGACTTTACTCAAGTTCTAATATTATTTTCAAAAATGTTCTGCAGTGCAATCGAATTATATTGTATCATAGGTGAATGATAGCTCTAATTGTTGCCAATGTTTTATGGCAATTGCATAAAAGCAGAGGAAGTTATGACCCAAAGTTTGTCATAGTTTTTGACGAGTGCGCCGAGAATGATAACGGAGTCACCTTAACCTGTCAAAGCGGGAAACACTTCAAGTTTTACATGTTTCACTTGGCGTTGTGTTACATAAGCACTGTGTGTCTGGTAAACCAGCCAATGAGATTGCGAGATTACTCTCAAGTGTTGTAAGCATTTGTTTGCAAAGGCGATGGCAAGCTTAGGTCAACAGCCATTGGACTAATGCACATTGGATGCCAGCGGAAAAAGAGTTTTGTGTTGCGGTTGTGCATCAATTAGGGAGGGAAGTCACAAGTCCTTAACGAAATATCGTAACGAAATAACAAGGCAATTGGCTCCCTCTTGCTACAGCTGAATACAACGCAATGATCGTTTTTGACAATTTAATGTCTACGATTAAGAATGTCGTACCTTACAACATGTTGCCTTGCACTTTTCAGAGTAAAATGAAATAAACTTTTCCTCTTTTTTATGATACTTTTCTTCTTTATGCTTCCAATCAAGTGTTTGTTCTGTGTCTTTAGATTAAAAATAGCAAATAAATTAGGCATCAATTGAAGACCATAGAACAATCAATCAACTACCGAGGGTAACACGTGACAGTTATCACTAACAAATATGTGTCCTTACACATACTACTGCATAATAACTACTACCACGATACACAACCAATAATATAACGCTTGTACAGTCAGACAATGTGCAGCATAATAACTACTGCCACGATACACAACCAAAAATATAACGCTTGTACAGTCAGACAATGTGCAGCATAATAACTACTACCACGATACACAACCAATAATATAACGCTTGTACAGTCAGACAATGTGCAGCATAATAACTACTGCCACGATACACAACCAAAAATATAACGCTTGTACAGTCAGACAATGTGCAGCATAATAACTACTACCACGATACACAACCAATAATATAACGCTTGTACAGTCAGACAATGTGCAGCATAATAACTACTGCCACGATACACAACCAATAATATAACGCTTGTACAGTCAGACAATGTGCAGCATAATAACTACTGCCACGATACACAACCAATAATATAACGCTTGTACAGTCACACAATGTGCAGCATAATAACTACTGCCACGATACACAACCAATAATATAACGCTTGTACAGTCAGGCAATGTGCAGCATAATAACTACTACCACGATACACAACCAATAATATAACGCTTGTACAGTCAGACAATGTGCAGCATAATAACTACTGCCACGATACACAACCAATAATATAACGCTTGTACAGTCAGACAATGTGCAGCATAATAACTACTGCCACGATACACAACCAATAATATAACGCTTGTACAGTCAGACAATGTGCAGCATAATAACTACTGCCACGATACACAACCAATAATATAACGCTTCAGTACAATGTGTACAGTCAGACAATGTGCAGCATAATAACTACTGCCACGATACACAACCAATAATATAACGCTTGTACAGTCAGACAATGTGCAGCATAATAACTACTGCCACGATACACAACCAATAATATAACGCTTGTACAGTCAGACAATGTGCAGCATAATAACTACTGCCACGATACACAACCAATAATATAACGCTTGTACAGTCAGACAATGTGCAGCATAATAACTACTGCCACGATACACAACCAATAATATAACGCTTGTACAGTCAGACAATGTGCAGCATAATAACTACTGCCACGATACACAACCAATAATATAACGCTTGTACAGTCAGACAATGTGCAGCATAATAACTACTGCCACGATACACAACCAAGAATATAACGCTTGTACAGTCAGACAATGTGCAGCATAATAACTACTGCCACGATACACAACCAATAATATAACGCTTGTACAGTCAGACAATGTGCAGCATAATAACTACTGCCACGATACACAACCAATAATATAACGCTTATACAGTTAGACAATGTGCAGCATAATGCAAATCCTGCAATCTGATTGGTTCGCTACTAGTGGTCTATTAGCTCATAGACACCGAGTAGAGGTAAACAAACAAAATGGCGGCTGTTTCGGAGGAGTTTCTCGATGAATTATTGTCTGTTGCTTGTTTCTGTCATTTTCTACGGACCTACTGGATGGTTTATGCTAAAACAATTAGACTACTCGTTCTCGTTTTCCATGAGGATAGTCAACTCGACGCTACGTCCCTCGTTGACTATTTCTTCATAGAAACCTCGAACTCGTAGTCTAATTGTTAAATATTCTTGTGGTGCAGCAACATAACCAAAAATCCCTTGAAAATAGTTCAAAAACTCATGCATAATTAATGAGCAATTCGTCCAATCAGAAGGATGAAAACCATCACGTGCATGAACCTTTATACCCGGTAATGCACTGCTTCAAATGCCACGAAACAATGGCGAGGCGTAGCCGAAACCGTGTCCAACACACTGGCGAGGTTTAGAAATAACTTCTCATACCACAATACGTATTCATAACACAAATTAAGGCAATAAAACCAGAAATCCATAATATTCATGGAGGTAGGGGTGCGGACACACGGTGCAACATTGCGCGCAATATTGCTGGCAATTTTGTTGCAGCGTGTGTCCACCCATGAAACGGATTGCTCGCAATTGACTAGCGCGCGCTAATACGACGTAATTTGTTGCTCACATTAGCTTGGCTATTTTTAGCAACAAGCTGTGATTGGTTCCATGCGCGCGTTCCGATTGGTCGGTTTACTGAAGACCGGGTAATTTTTTCATCGCGATGGGATTCACGATGGTACGATTGACAATGGTGTAAAATCAAGAGAATAAAAAATAATTCCTGTCATTTAGAGGACGAAATCCCTTCCAATATGACCAATTCACGATGTAAGGTGTATGCTGGGCAATCAGGGCAGAATTATTAAGAGAGATACGGGCGAAAGGTAGATTTGACTTCGTATCTCCATGTTTAGTCTAACTTTTGAAATAAAACTTTTTGTGCTGATCGAGAAACCTTTTATCTATCGTTCTTGAAGTTTTTTGGCAGATTGAGTCCGTTTTTTAAATGTAGGAAATGTTTTACTTGTAAAATCTGCTTATTTCGCCGTAATTCGATCGGACGCACGTAGATCAAAACAATGGGTTTTACTCAAAAAAATATTTTCTTGACTCACTATTTCATTCCATTGGCCCAGAAAATTTACAAAAGCTACATAAAAGGTTTCTCGATCAGCACAAAAAGTTTTATTTCAAAAGTTAGACTAAACATGGAAATACGAAGTCAAATCTATCTTTCGCCCGTATCTCTCTTAATAATTCTGCCCTGATTACCCAGCATACACCTTACATCGTGAAGTGGTCTATTGAAACCCTACCCGGCACTTCTGATCACGCTAGGTAAAACTTGCTAAAGATTTTATCCAACGCCGTGAAATCACGAATATCCGTGAAAAATATAGTAAAATCAAAAGCCGAGAAAGAAAGTGAGGTTTTTGCAAGAGAAAACAATCGATCCACTCAAAGAAATTATAATTGCTGCGAGCGAAGCGAGCAGCGAAACTAATCTGGACATGGGCTTCCTGTGTTGTGTGTGGACGCGTTTCACTGGGCTCTTTATTATCTAGCTTGATTCGAGACTTTGAGGAATCGATCGAGATGATTTCTGAGTATGACGTCACTGGTCATGATCTCGTGGTTCGACATCACGATGATTTTCGGTGCGGTACTTATGATCAGCGGTGGTAATAACACGGCCGCTACGGATACAATACGTTCTCCTTGTAGCTATTGGTTGCATTGTACTTACACTCGGAAAAGAAAGCGAAAGCTTGACATGTTCATAGCGACTATACAGTCAGGAATATTTGGTGAGATTGTCTACCAGCCGTGTACGGGGGATGATGAAAGTTCGCCGTGATAATCGTGCTAGAACTGATAAACAAACGAATAGCTGGTCATCTACACATCTATAATCTAGATGTTCTTAAGTTTTATTCATCTACTGATATATGTTCAAGGTAATTTAATCATGGAGCAGAAGCCGTCAAAGTTCGTTCTACGATGACGGTAAATACATGTACTTTCATTTTACCTCACATCGACCGTTTCAAGTTCGACTAAAATACTACTGCATAAATCTTCTCCCTCATATTCTACAGTGTAATACGTACTATATTATTAAATATTCAAGACTGGCTTGTGATTAAACGTGATGAAAAGGAAGATGTGTGTATTATCAAGCGAAATAAATTCATGTTTTATGACAGAAGCCACAATGAAGCACAGGAAGCCCAAACGTAGAAGTGAACTTTAAAATATATCATATCATTTGCTGAAATGTAGAATGAAAGTTCACAGTTACATTTTGCAACTAAATTCAACTCGCAGCACTTCACTTTCTATTAGAAACGGCTAGTATAATATATAAGTCTTAATACTGAATTTTAATTTTATATAGCGCCCTTTCCTAAAAAAGACCAAAAGCGCTTTACAAATATATCACGCAAATTATCAAGCTCATCAGATCCGACTATTCACAAGACGCATAATCAAGTAATAAAACACAAATCTATGCCAGACAAAACTGACTCGTCGGTCACTGAGTTTATTGCAAATGTTTTGAGCGTGAAACGACAACAATCAAGCGACAAATGTTCAATGAATCAAAATCAGTCAAACAACTGAGAGGCAGTTCAAGGATGGAAAATAATCCTCACACACTTTGCAGTCGTTGGCGAAAAAAAAAGAACCATAATCTATGCACGCTTTACCTTCACAAATCTTGTTTGAATCCCTCGTATTTGTTGACTCAGTTTCACTCTCAGGTTGTTGTTTTCTGTTGTTGTTTTATTTCTTTAACTCCTAAAATACTCGAGATAGTAAGAAATACGAGCCACCAAATAGATCCAAAGAGATTCAATGTGTTTGAAGGAATGTTTTAGACGATATTTCGTCTTTGAACGTGTTTTGAAGCAGCTGTTCTGTGTTCATCGTGAATCAAGGCCAAGCACATTTCTTTCATGTTCTTTGTAAAGCGAGGCGAACGTATCCTCTTTTTTCGTCGCATTCAGAACTTTCAATCAACATCAATCGATTCCTTCTTTTCCTGGGAATACTCCCTAATTGTTCAAAACAATAAACGAAGAACTGGAAGTATAAATATCAACGACAATCAGCAGGCTTGTAGTTGTAGTTGTAGTTTTTGATTTCCATGTTGAGTTGAGTCCAGTCCAACTCACCGGCGAAGTGTTTTTGACTCTTTTCAAACTTTACAGGTCCATTGTAAAGAAATCAATCCCTTACGGTGTTATATGAAGAGATTTCATGTAGAACTGATAGCGAACTTTGAGCGGTTTGTAATCGTTATACTGAACGCCGGTTTTCTTGACTTTCTTGTTTGAATTTGATTGAGCAGATTTGTTCACAGGTAGCCCAAGCTCTACTCATGGCAGCTTTGCCAATCAGTTTTATTGAAAAACCTAAAAACACAATTTCTCTGAAAATTCTGAATACAGTTTACTAAAACAAACACAGTGTGTTTTACTATAAGCTTATATTCTTCACATCTGGAGTGAATTTCAGCTCATTTTAATCATTTTGGGTATTTGTTTTCCCCTCATATGTATACTGTGACAAGGTAGGAATCAAAGCACGAAAAAACGAATTCAAACGGCCACAAATTCAAGCGTTTATTTCTCCAAAAAAGGTTTACATCCAAAATTGAAACTCATCACAGCTTGAATAGACAATATATACATCTGAATATCCCCAAAACATAACCCTACCTCTTTCCACGAATTTAGAAATGATCTCCAAACACGAAAATCCACCGTTGAAAATCATCAAAACAGGCGTGACCTAAAAAAGTCGGGGACAGAAACGGTAAAAGAACTGGGAATGAGTGACAAAATACACCTCACCGGGCGTAGGGAAAGGGTAAAATGTAGTGTCGAACGCGTTCATCACCCCCTACCCGCTAAGGCGAAACCTTGACGTGTCATTGTCTTTCAACCGTTTTCAACCGACTTTTTAACCTAAAATGGTTTCGCCTTAGCGGGTAGGGGGTGAACGCATTCGACACTACATTTTACCCTTCCCTACGCCCGGTGATGTGTATTTTGTCACTGCTGTCCCCGACTTTTTTAGGTCACGCCTGTTTTGATGATTTTCAACGGTGGATTTTCGTGTTTGGAGATCATTTCTAAATTCGTGGAAAGAGGTAGGGTTATGTTTTGGGGATATTCAGATGTATATACTTGTCTATTCAAGCTGTGATGAGTTTCAATTTTGGATGTAAACCTTTTTTGGAGAAATAAACGCTTGAATTTGTGGCCGTTTGAATTCGTTTTTTCGTGCTTTGATTCCTACCTTGTCACAGTATACATATGAGGGGAAAACAAATACCCAAAATGATTAAAATGAGCTGAAATTCACTCCAGATGTGAAGAATATAAGCTTATAGTAAAACACACTGTGTTTGTTTTAGTAAACTGTATTCAGAATTTTCAGAGAAATTGTGTTTTTAGGTTTTTCAATAAAACTGATTGGCAAAGCTGCCATGAGTAGAGCTTGGGCTACCTGTGATTTGTTATTTACATAAATGGCGGGAAACCGCGCGGCCGCTTACAAAATCAACAAGCCTATATTGAGCGAAAAAAATTTGAAGAACTGGAAATGTTGTCACTGACTAGAAATTTAATGTGGACGTTTCGGTTGATGCTACAACCTTCCTCAGCAGCGATGTTATGACAGGCTATGATAATGTGGATCACTTACACAAACTGTTATATACACAAGGGAAATAAACATGTTCGTTAATTGAGTTGCATTCACGCATAGAATGCCACACTTCCAAGAAGAGTCTCTTGCCCCATTAGAGATTTCCGTTTTAGCGGCACTGGCACAAGCTATGCCGAGTATAATTTATTTTCATAATAGATTTTCTCTTTACAGAAGTCGTTCACTAAATATTTGAATTGAAAACGAATTACAAGCTCGTAATTTCAATTTGACACGGTTTTCTTTGTATATTTTCCAACTTTTTTATGAAGAAAAAATATTTTTAATAAATACCGGCATATCGGGAATCGAACCCAGGACCTTTGGCTTACTAGACCACACTTTACACTGTATACTACTGAGCTAACTGATAAATATTTCTGAATAAAAAATGCTTTAGCTGTTTTGATGAAATCGTTAACATTACAGAATTGAAAAGCATTTGTTTTGCATTTCCTCTTGGGAAATCAGGAACCATATAACCTAATTAATGACGTTCTTCTCAGAGGACCGTCTTTTGTTTGAAAATCTTTGTCAAACTTTCGCTCGGGATTGTGGGATATATTAACCTCGCGCGCCCTCGGTGAATACATCTATTTAAAAAAAGGTTTTGTTGCATGTTGCATACCAAGCCCGTATTGTGGATCATATGTAAATAATGTCAGCATGCACATGCACATACAGAAGAAATTATGCCGGCTCCATTTTGCGAAGACAAAGTTTGGGAAAATTCCCAGAGTCGATATTGTTCAGTGTGACCTTTCGCTGATTCCATTCACAACGCCCATAGTGCATTTCGAGCTTGGTATGCAACATGCAGCAAAACCTTCACCAACCTTTTATGAAATAGCTGTATATCCCACAACCACTCGCTACAGGTCATTAACCTACACACATATCTTTGTAAACTATGTTCTTTGTCAGTCTCAACAGTTTCCATGAAATGTAATATGATCTTTGAACCCTTATATTATTGTAAGAAAAGTTTATAAAAACCTCCGTGCTCGAACCGGAAGGTAAACTCTTTAAACATGACGGGTGTCTTTTCGTTCTTGCATCATGGTTAGCGTATGCCTTATCAATCCAACTAGAGTGGGTGGATTTTTTTAAGGGCAAGGCTAAGTAAGCCGGGTTAATTTGAAATATCATACTTTTCCACGATCATGTAGTTGGACCAGTAAACTTCATGACAACATGCATTACTTTCACCCTGCAGAGTCTGATTCGTAATATTAGTCAACACTTTAATTAAAGTATACAATTCTCTGGGGACGAGAATGAATTCTTGATCAAATGAGTTACAACCCATTTTCGGCATGTTTACAAAACTCGTGCAACATAAGAAAACACGAATACAGGACAATGGCATATTTCAACGAAGCTAATAACATTTTTCTTAGAGTTGCTATTTATATTGATACTGGCTCAGCTAATTACATGGCACAAGTTATTATGCTTGCATCGCTAGTGAAATCTAGGTGGCGATGTTCAAAGAGTGGATAACGTAGCCTGCGTAGCCCGCGGCGCTGGGGGAAAAAGGAGGGGGAGAGAGGGAAAGGGGACTGGGGAGGAGGGGGGAAGGAGGGGGAGGGGGGACTGGGGAGGAGAGAAGAGAGTGATGCAGGCCACAATGCAGTCAAACGTCTGCGCATGCGCGAGCTTTCTCCTGCATGAAAACTAAGGAAGAATGTAAAAACAGTCGAAAATGTTGGCTCTCCAAACGTACCTACAAACTCCAATAACTTTTTTGATAAATAAAAAAGTAAAAAGGGAACCTCGTAGTTTATAGAAACGATAAGATCATCTTTAACGTGTACAATTTTAGAGCTTAACTTTGAAGTAATTTACTTAACTTTCGGTGTTTTCAGACATTTGACCGCGGTGTGGATGCAGGCGCTCCCTCTCCGTTGGATACATTTTTCAATTCAATAAAGATTTATCCAACGGATAGCGCTATCCACTTTTTGAACAACCGGGACCAGGATGTACACTGCGTCTAGTCACTATCTCGGAAAGTACTCTCCCACTTTTTCAGTGCGTTTTGATGAGCCTCTTCAGCCTCCTTTACATACGATAATAATTCTTTTCTTTTTACTACACAAAATGAGAATATGAAAACATGGGAATTAGTATGAACTCACACTGCTAGACGTATTAAAACTAATTCTACCAGTTTTACTGTGTGCCTGTATAAATCGGTATAGGTCAGTAGCCGGTCCATGGCCAGATGGTTTCGTATATCTTTCGATAATGTCAAAAACTATCTGACAGAATATAATTATTTTTACAGAATACCAATGAAATATTGTCATAAACTTGCCACGATTCATCTGCATGCTCGATAATCCAGCGGTGCGCTCTTCAGTGCGGGCTCGGATGAAACGTCGCCCCGCCAGAGAACCGCTGGAGAACTTGCATGCTAGAACTAAGTCTTGAACTAAGTAGTGGGGGGAGAGCTCAGCTAAAAATCGCCGGAATAACCTGAAATCGCTACCAGAGATAACAATGACACAAACAACACTACAGGAAGGTTAGAGTTTATTTGCTTTATTATTTACGGAGTTATCGACCAGAGCCTAAGGTCCCATACAAAGCCTTACTATACATACAGCTCGACCTGTGGTCGTGACATTGATGTTATCAGGCCGTAAATTATGCAATGTAATTCTGTCAAAACTCACCATAATAAAGTATTCAAAATTATTTTGGAGACTGTTCTTTTCCGATTTTTTTTCCTCGGCGGCTTTGTTTTACAAACAATGACTCAGTTCTGTGAAATGCAGTCACAGCTAACTGGTTTTAAACAATGGTCCCTTAGTTTGTGCCAAACTTGAGCTTATGCCGCTAAAACGGAAATCTCTATTGGGATTCACGATCGATGATCCTGGCGTCTTCGGGCAGACATCACGCGCCTTAAAAACACGCATCAAAGAACATTTAAAGCCGTGTTCACACTTGACCGCAATTCTTTGTTAGCCAAACATCACATTGAAACGGGCCACCAATTTAACTTCGAAGACGCCAGGATCATCGATCGTGAATCCCAATGGGGCAAGAGACTCTTCTTGGAAGCGTGGCATTCTATGCGTGAATGCAACTCAATTAACGAACATGTTTATTTCCCTTGTGTATATAACAGTTTATATAAGTGATCCACATTATCATAGCCTGTCATAACATCGCTGCTGAGGAAGGTCAACCGCATCAACCGAAACGCCCACATTAAATTTCTAGTCAGTGACAACATTTCCAGTTCTTCAATTTTTTCGCTTAACATGCCTGACTACAACTACCACATTTTCAACTTAAGCCTATATTGCTTCAAAACCAATGATGTTTCGGCCCGTTATCTATTTTGGGTGTTAGTAAAGTGCGGAACGACGGACCGCGGAACGGCGGAACAGGCGGTTATAAACCTTGAATTCGTAATGAGCAGGTTTTTTTTTAATGAAATAAATTTATTCTGTATTTCACAAAGATACATAATTACACTTGACTATATTTTCATACTATATGTTCTGATTATATACAACATTATATATTCACTATATACAGCCTTTTGCAAAAATTCTGTCGCGACCAAGTATTAACCCATTCGCTCCTGAGCTATTTTGAGTTTTTTAACGATTTTCTGGACCTAATCACGCCATAGGAAATTTCGATTCCATATAAGGGGTTTCCATGGAAATCTTGACAGTTCTGAAAGCCCACGGGCTCAGGTTCTGACGTAATCTTTCTCTTGTCGTGAATCTCCACGAGGAACAGCAGCTCGTAGCTACTAGGAGCGGCCAATTTTGCATTTTTAGAGTGTTTATAGCCATTATTCAACACATTGCCAGAAATATGGGACATTAGCCAGCGGTTTCCTCGGGCTCAGCATTTTGTCCCAAAACTCGCTAAAAACAGTTCTAATTGCTAAATAAATGACATACAGATCTTAATTAGCGATCATCTTTGTTTAGAAAGCGATTTTAGAACTTCAAAATATCAAAAAGACTGACTTTATTTTCCAACGGTTGATCAAAATATGACACAGGAAGCCCAACACAGAAATAGAGGGATACACGAAAATACATCGAAATTTAACCCTTCACGCTCTCGGACTCCCTGTGTGCAATCCCAGAATGCACTAAGAACTCATGTAAACAGGAAAATGGCGGATGGTGGAGATATAGCGAAGTTTTTGGCTCGTTCTGACTCAAAACTAGATCTCAACATGGCGTCTTTACCATTTATTTGTACCTAAAGTTCAGAGCTTTCGGGCGGAAGATGGAATTGCGATATAACATATTTTATCGGCGATTTGAACACACTAAACAGTGTTTTACTGGCATCGAGATGTGCACTTCTGCTGTGTCAAGGCCTACTACCTCAAACTGACCGATAACTGCGTAGGGTTGTTCGATCTTACAGTAAATGTATGGGAAATCTGGTAGCTTCAATGTGAAGAAAACAAACTGCTCGGGCGGAAAACCTGGTCTTCGTTGTAGATCGGTAATATGGTGAGTGCAACGATTGATAGATACCTTAATACTTTCTAGATGTGCAACGAGTGTGTTAAACCTCTGAACGCTACAAATTCTGAAAAGTCAATTTTTCCCATACATTTTCATATACAGAACGGCAACCATTTTGCATTTTTTGTGCCGTAAAACGCATGCGCGGCGGCCATCTTGTCCCATATTTCTGGCAATGACAGAAGCCCCCAGGACAGCATCATTAAGCTTGACTGGTGTGGTAGAGACCGTTCTCCTGGAAGAAATCAGGAGTTTAGATACGAATTCACGAACACATTTCGGCAGTGCCGTTTCGAAATTCAAAATGGCGGACTCAACTGTGAAATCGTCTCTCTGGTCTTTCTGTGGTGGATTCCAGGACCTACAAAGGCATTTTTGGCGACTTTGGACTTGTAAAGAATGCAACCGGTGCAATATTTTGCCTGTAGGACCGACTGGCTCGGCACTCTATAAAATTCTTAAAAAAAAGGAAATGCGGGATACTTGCTGTCGAAAATTGCCGGATGTTCCCAGCATCCTTTTCGGGCGTGCAGAAGGAAAACGCGTGTTAGCGAAAGTGGTCCTAAGGAAATGGCTATTGTTCGGCGAGTTAAGGAAAAGAGAGGGCAAAATTCACGAATATATCAAGAAGAGAGATGGAAGTTTGCTGAGAAAGTGGCGTTTTGTTTCGCAAGGATGTACTATTCTTCCCAGTAAACTGCGACACAGTCGATTTTTTTACCGCGTTCGTAGCGTCTGTGTTTGTAACCACGTGATGTGAATTTTGTACCACGTGAACAAGTTTTTGACACCACGTGATGCGTTTGCAACGAGGTTTATAAGCAAGCTAGAGTTTGATTTGGTCGGAAACGTTGGGCAAGAATTCATTAAATAACCACAGTAAAATTACTACACCAGTTTGTTGCACGTGTATTTTCTATACGGGAAAACAAGCTCAAGTTTATAGAAAGGTCGCGTTAGTAACACTACTACAGTAATTAATTAGGATTGCTTTCTTCATCAACCAATCAAAACGGATGGTTCCCACGCCTGAAATTGACAAGATATTTTGCGATCTTAACATTGGCACGCACGATGACTGATCATTTGATCTTTGATGAGGACCGGGGCCCGAGAGAAAGCAATTTTCAGTGTGCCTTGCATGTCGCCGTAGATGTTTTTCTAAGGCTAAAGAGCTTGCTTGATATATGTGGGGGATTTAGCTTTTCAGTCTTGTTTTCAACTTCGTCCTTTTCTAGATACAATCATGACCAGGGCGGGAGGAGAGATATGACGGACCGAAGTACGTCCACAAGGTACAAAATATGATCACGAGGTATAAAAAAGTGCATCACGTGACTACATTCCAATTGGCACGAGCGGCGTTTCAAAATCGATAGTGTCGCAGTTTACTGGGAAAAATAGTATTTTGGAAGAAAATCCAAGTCAAATGTCGGTCATTTTGGAGGTGTAAAATTGGGTCAAAAACACGCATTTTTGATTTTTATGGCAAACAAATTGAACTAATGCCCAGAAATCGGACCTGTAAGTCAGTTTACTTGAGGTTAAAATATGAAGAGTTATCTAGTTGTCACTAATTAATAACTGGTCATGAGATCGATGTTACGAAAATTCAGAAAGTTAGAATTTTTCAAAGCAGTATCGATGTTTACGGCCGGTTTCGGCCGGTCAATGGTTAAATCAGTATATCAATATATCAAGTGCATTATGGGTAATTAAATAATCAAAAATTCCCCTTAAAGTGGTTTGACACTAGCAAAGTTGGTGGATATATTTAGCATAATGTTCGTTTTAGTCTTAAGTTTGTTGTTTGTAAGTATCTGATGCATATTTTGTAGGAAAACTCTAAAATAGCTCCTGATATATTGATATACTTGAGTGCTAGAATTTTTGCAAAGGGCTGTATTCGAATTATATACAACATTATCAATAGAGTGCAATTTAGAAAAGTGTCATGAAATAGTGCTAATTTTAAATAATACTAAATAGCCGCGCTATTTCTATTGTTTTCTATTGTTTCATTAGTGCTATTTAGTACTAATTAGTTATTTAGTTTTCAAGCTTTTCTAAATTGCACTCTATTACACTAACATCGCTTCTTTTAGTTTACCAAATTTTGTCAGGTGGAAATGGATTTTCAGGTTATTTTTAACAGCTATTGATTTCTCTATTTTTTCATAGTAGTTTAGTAGTGCTTTGTAGCCCATTATATGGGATATAATACCCTACGGAGAACAAAGAAAACCGATTCAATCATATTCTAAACTTTGTTCATACATGTATGTGGGAAACATCGCAGACGATCGGAAATTGTGGTGTTTCCGCGGATTGTATCAGATTCTTCCCGACTTATGAAAACATGTTCACATTAGTTACTAGGTAATGCATGCCCGATGTCCTCGATGATCGTTTTCTCTCGACAGAACTCGTGTTCCCTTATGTCTGGAGGGACGATTGGTAAACCGTCATGTATGAATTATATGTTGAGTTGCTATAGATAAAGTTGAAACAACTATAGTGAGCTTTGGGGAATTAGCAGGACGGTACCAAGTCGTTACAAAGGTCTGTAAGGATAGACTCCAATACATCTAATGCAATTTTAATTAACACAAAATGCCCAACTGACTGAAGTCTAGATTGTCCATTGCTGGAAACCATAGCAACCGGCGTGCGTGAAAGTTATTTTAACAAAAGTGATATCTAGAGAACTGGCAGTGTTAGTAAGCGGATGCGACAAAAGGACAACCAATGAAATTCACAGTTGAGTTAAAAAAGAAGATTAATCTTTAGTAAGGCCTATTTCAAACACCGTACTTTCCAAAAGAAGCCGCCTCATTATCTATTGTTTGAAATGAGAACGGCTCATGATTAGTACAGCGTTTGAACTAGGCCTAAGGTGATTAAAATGTAGCTTAAATCGACATGATTAAATCGACATGATTTCTACTCCATGACACGGTTGTAAGGAGTTTTAACTCCTAAAATTAATAAAATTGATATCACGATAAACCAAAAATATTGATTCAGGTTTCACTGTTCAGTTGGTATATATATAAACATTATTTTTAATATTTTATTATTTTCTATTTTCGTATCAATGTAAAGCGCCACGGGCAATTAGTGGAGGTGTGCGCTATAGAAGTGAATTATTATTATTATTACTGATTAAGCTTCAGTAATATTTATGCTTGCCATGATCTGTTTAACTAAAAAGAAAGTATTACTAACAGTGTAGTTCTTATATGAGTCAAAGCCATGCACCAATCGACCAACTCATGAATTATAACATGGAATATCTGCAGTGGACAGTTTATCGTCACATTAAATATTATAAACGGTTAGTTAGGCTCTCATATTACGAAAATGAGAGTGAATTGCCACCATGGTGCACAGAAAACTATTCTGAATGGCTATAGACGTCTTTTTCTGTTACAAATGCTCCAAAAATGATATTTTGAGGGTGTTCCGCAGGTTCCGGGAGTTCCGCCTGTTCCGCCGTTCCGCGGTCCGTCGTTCCTCACTTTACTAACACCCATCTATTTTAAATATGCAGACATTTTTGCCCGGGAGTTTTTGAGGGATGGGGGATGAGAAAATTGTCTCCACTAACCACTGGTCAGTGCTTTAGGATTTTTATATCTTGTGTTAAATTTTTAGAGGCAATTTTCTCTTGCATGCTTCGTTTCCCTGTCCTTTTGAAACTGAAGTGAAACTTGTGAAAATATATCATATTGGAATACGTTTGTGAAAGTCAGTTCACAGTTTGGCGCGGCACGCCTTCAATTTGATCGTAAAGATATAAGTGCTGTTTCGGACCAATCAGAGAGAGCCGTTCTCACGCTAATTTGCATATCCTCAGTTTTCTTTCGTAACGTGATAAGAAAGCAGCATATGATTGGATGTGATCCAAAACTATGACAGCTAATTGACAGGCAATGCTGGTTAACGTATTCAAAAACCACATTTTAAAAGCAAAAAATAGCCATATAATGAACGAGTTATTAATTTTCTTTATTAATAACTACGTGTACATGTGGCTGTGGTATAAAATGTTCATCGACGAAGGAGATGTCCGCCATGTTTGCTGTTACACAACTCTAACTGTAATAAATTGTTTATTATACGACAACAAAATAAACCCCCAAAACGTCCTTTTTTCTTTCTTTGCTTATTTGTTAGCGTACAAAAGCCCTTTCTGTGATTTGTGGTTGTGAAATGCGTGCGCTATCGATCATGCACACAATCGATGCGCCATCGAGCGCGCGCTCGAGAGATTTTTCGTTGGTTTTTTTCACCAAATTAAAAAGATTGGATTTTTTCCATATTTTCTATACAGATATCATTAAAAAGTAGTTGTTTGTTTCCCTATTCCCTTTAGAAATACTTTTCTGTCGTTGTATAGTGTTTTTTCTTTTTGCAATGAAAACCAAAACTGGTACAAAATATGTTGTGTTCAAAGGTTACAAGCCGGGTAATTTTAGCAAATCGCAAGCGGTTTTCCATCGTTGCGCTCGTGGTCCCACTAAGTTTTGAACATTTTGTGATGTCAAATCCATTGTCAATAAGAGTACAGACAATGGAAAACTTTTTCTGGATATTTCTCTTGTTGAGACCGCGAAAGACTTGCTTAGCTTCATATTCTTTGTAATATTTATTTAACTTTATATCTTTCACGCACTACAAAGATCAAATAGCGATGACTAGTTTCGTTCCTGTATGAACCTCTTCAAATCGCTGATTCAATGTGTATTTATGTATTTATGCGCGTGACTATATAAACAACTGCACGCGCACTGCTGAAAACAATTTGACAAATGTTGTAAAAACGACAATCTACAGTGGTATAATAATAAGCAATTATTGGATGAGGTTGAGCATGATATCGTAAATTATCAAGACCGAGGTCTGTGTTATCTGCCGAAGCCGTAGGCTGAGTAACACAGACCCGAGGTCTTGATAATTTACGATATCATGCGAAAACCGAATTCAATAATTGTTTTATTAAACATTTTGTATAAGTGAGAACACAATTATAATCAGGTCAATAAATGCTGCCATGGCCTGCATTGACACTGCAAACCTACCGCTCTTTATGACATTGAATCCCGCCTTGAATGAACTTGACAGGATAAATCTATTATCTGTAGCAGATAATAGATTTATCCTGTCAAGTTCACATGCTATCGAGAATTAACTGCATGCTCTCAGCCAATCAGATGTGAGATTGTGAGTAAAATGTAAAATGTTTAATAATACATGTTATTATACATTGTACTCAGTATCTGTATTCTCATTGGTCGAGAGCCTACAGATAATTCTAACTATCAGTGCACGCCAGCGATATTTGAGCGGTCTGGTGGTTATCTGTAGGCAGTTATCTGCAAAAATGAGCCTGTGTAGGTCAGCATTATTGAATTCGGTTTTGATGAAATCCGGAATTGTCAATGTCTCGTCAAATGTTATTGGCTGAGCAATAACACTTACCTCTACATTGATAATTCCGGATATCATCAAAACCTCATCCAATAATTGCTTATTATGCGCCATCATCGGTACCGTGAGCATGGATCGAAATGCTGAAGAAGATGGACCTCCACTGAAAAGATTCCGTTGACCATTAAGGACGTTCGCGCGCATTGTTCACGCGCATCTTTTCTGCGCATAAAATCAAGGATAGTTTTTTGCCCGCGAACGTCCTTAACCATGGAAGAAACGCTTGGAAGTGTAAGAATAGCTATGCCCGTACTTCAAGGTAAACACGACGAAAAAATGATTACCGGTAGGTGAAGACTGAACTGGTCATGTTTCAATACTTGACAAGTATCTTTGGCAGGTTTCCTTACTCGTGTAGATGATCAACAAGAGTTTCCTTGACAACTTTCGGTTATGCCCGCAATGCCTTTCAATCAGCGGAGTAACACAAAAAATTGATTTCATGCAGTCTCCTGTCGAGCAAAAACAAAATGACGTCTGTAAGAAAAACGAGCGTGCGAAAAGACTGGGAACTGAACTTATTAATATTCCTTGCCACATTTCCTTGTTGTCGATCGTTTACACGAGCAAATTTCGGCCTTGACAATTTTTCTCCATCTAGACGAACAAGTTTTCCTTGTCAAGGAAAACTTGCTCGTGTAGATTCGGCTTTATTCACGCGAAGTGCCTTGCACTGCCATCAGCTATTACATCAGCTATTACATCAGCTATTACATCAGCTATTACATCAGCTATTACATCAGCTATTACATCAGCTATTACATCAGCTATTACATCAGCTATTACATCAGCTATTACATCAGCTATTACATCAGCTATTACATCAGCTATTACATCAGCTATTACATCAGCTATTACATCAGCTATTACATCAGCTATTACATCAGCTATTACATCAGCTATTACATCAGCTCATGGCCAGAAATTCGGGTCATCCTGAGCCGGAAGTCACGCAAAGGCTTTCATTCGGAAAATACTTCGAGTATCAGTAAAAATTCGCTCCAAAACACGTTAAATACGGCTCCTTTAGTGAATTAAACACCATTCGACATTCAAACAACTACCAAACTGTATGTGTTAGGTATATTGAGAGCTCAATATTATCGAAGAAACATTTTAGAAGCGAAATAGTAACTCATATCGAAGAATTTGATGAATAGCACAGGGAGCCCAAGCGCCCTCAGGCCCGGACTCGGAGAAATCAAATTTAGTTGCGACGGTATCCCTGTGCTTTACCAGCTATCCCATGGATCTTTACGGCACATGAAAGATGGATGTCTGAGCTTCATTTTCATACCAAACATGGCGGATTTTGCTGAAAATTTCGATTTTTTTGCAAAGAACAAAGACGTCAAGGCATTCGCACGACAGCTGATATCTTCGCCTTCCATGGAGCTGATTTTGAGGTTTTTGAAAGAAGAAAGCAGGACGAAGAAGTAGTCTGAGAAAATGAAAATTAATAGATCGACAGTTCAGTTGGTGATTATTCCCTAGCGACTGCGGCAAGTTGATTTGCCTGATCAAGCTGCAAGATATGACGCTTCAAAATATGCTTTTGGTGGATATTTGAATGCATGGCTAAGAGCTAAGCTTGCGGGGAAGTTGAGAATGGATATTTTCGTAAAGCAGGGCCAGAATTAATATCTGGAGAAACTGAAATCATCAGAAGTTCTGAGAATACGTTCAGTAATTTAACCGGACTGCGGCAAGTGTTCCAAGTAAGCTACAACTCAATTTATTTCACTTTGTTTTGTTTCTGTCATATATATCCTATGAGTGTTTGGCGGCCATATTGCCACCGACATTCGCGCATGCGCATAGAACATGCCCGTGATTTCTGGCCATGATTACATCAGCTATTACATCAACTATCACATCAGCTATCACATCAGCTATCACATCAGCTATCAGCTATCACATCAGCTATCACATCAGCTATCACATCAGCTATCACATCAGCTATCACATCAGCTATCACATCAGCTATGACATCGGCTATGACATCGGCTATGACATCGGCTATGACATCGGCTATGACATCGGCTATTACATCGGCTATTACATCGGCTATTACATCGGCTATTACATCGGCTATTACATCGGCTATTACATCGGCTATTACATCGGCTATTACATCGGCTATTACATCGGCTATTACATCGGCTATTACATCGGCTATTACATCGGCTATTACATCGGCTATTACATCGGCTATTACATCGGCTATTACATCGGCTATTACATCGGCTATTACATCGGCTATTACATCGGCTATTACATCGGCTATTACATCGGCTATTACATCGGCTATTACATCGGCTATTACATCGGCTATTACATCGGCTATTACATCGGCTATTACATCGGCTATTACATCGGCTATTACATCGGCTATTACATCGGCTATTACATCGGCTATTACATCGGCTATTACATCGGCTATTACATCGGCTATTACATCGGCTATTACATCGGCTATTACATCGGCTATTACATCGGCTATTACATCGGCTATTACATCGGCTATTACATCGGCTATTACATCGGCTATTACATCGGCTATTACATCGGCTATTACATCGGCTATTACATCGGCTATTACATCGGCTATTACATCGGCTATTACATCGGCTATTACATCGGCTATTACATCGGCTATTACATCGGCTATTACATCGGCTATTACATCGGCTATTACATCGGCTATTACATCGGCTATTACATCGGCTATTACATCGGCTATTACATCGGCTATTACATCGGCTATTACATCGGCTATTACATCAGCTATTACATCAGCTATTACATCAGCTATTACATCAGCTATTACATCAGCTATTACATCAGCTATTACATCAGCTATTACATCAGCTATAATTACATCAGCTATTACATCAGCTATTACATCAGCTATTACATCAGCTATAATTACATCAGCTATTACATCAGCTATTACATCAGCTATTACATCAGCTATTACATCAGCTATAATTACATCAGCTATAATTACATCAGCTATTACATCAGCTATTACATCAGCTATTACATCAGCTATTACATCAGCTATTACATCAGCTATTATACATCAGCTATTACAGTCGGAAAAGTGTTGATTCAAAGGAGCTCCAAAATGTGGAGAGTGTACAGGTCGAGCAGCTAGATTTCTCGGACGAGGAGTTTCAGTGATGAAATCGTTACTGAGGTCTTTGGATTGGTCAGAGAAACAAGCTTCTGAAACAGTTGCTCGTGTCATAAATACTAAACGTGATGTAGATTTGGAGCAATTCAATTTGAGTAATACGGGAAATACGTATAATAACTGTACAATTAATATTAATTCAGTTGCACGAATGAATGTAGCAACAATTCAATGCATTGCAGTACGATTTAGTAAAATGTTGTTTTTCGTATGTTTTTGGTGTTGTTTTCTAGATTATCGTCGAAGGTTAGTACAGCAAACTGAGATAATGTCGGCAATGGGCTTAGTTTTCGTTTAAATACCGTTGCAAGATGGAAATTGAGTGGCAAAACAATCGTTTTCATATTTACCGTATCTAGAAATCGTTTCTAAATATGCAAAATATGCAAATTACCCGTATATCTGTTTCTAGATACGGTAAATATGGAAATGAGTCATTGTTTCAATTTCCCTCAGCTTCAAAGCCCGCCCACTTGCATAATTAAGTTTGTTGTTCTATCCTAGGTTTCATGGTATCCCCAGGTGTCGTGGTCGGTCATTGACCGATGTGCTATGAATATTTAATGTTGAACTGATGAGAAATAAAGATAAAATACGATCTGCGAGTTTATTGAACACCTAAAAACGATCTTCTAAAATAATAGATTTTCGGATGATTTTTACGAAGTCTTCTCTCACGAGCAACGAGCCCAGCAATGTAACTTAGTCAAATTCTCAGAATCATTGTCAATAAAATCGATTACGTAACGCGTTTCTGTATCCTTGTCATAGAAGGCAAATGCAATGTTTGCCAGAAACATTCGTCTAAAAGCCCGAGAAATTGTGTTTCCAGTCATCCAAAACTTTCTGGGGGGGACATGCCACCAGACCCCCTAGGAACTCGCGGCTTCGGCGCTCGGTCTATGTCGCTACATAGTTATCCCTGAAATCTAAATCCCGATTTGGAAAGTTTTTAGGTTGGACACTCTGATAGTAGTATCGTGTTGCTTCTAACGCATGCGCACCGATACTACTAATACTCTCAAAAACATCCCACATTTGAACAACGTTCCGAAAGTGTGACCAAGGAGCAATCTTTCCTGTAAACATTTATGTCGTCCCGTACAGGGAACTAGGAACTAATGAGGATGAGACTTTATATAAAGTTTCACCCTCATCTTTAATTATATAAAGAATACTACTAAGCAGTGCATTGCCGGGTATAAAGGTACATGAACGTGATGGATTTCGTCCTTCGGATTGGATGAATTGCTCGGATTAATTATGCATGAGTTTTTGAAACATAAACAGCCGCCATGTTGGATGAACCAACAAGAGAAGAAGATCTGAGGAAGGATCGAAACGTTTGTAGTTTTAATAACAACTGATAAGCCAGAGACAACCGCCCAATTTTTAATGTCATCAGTATAATGCATCCTGGCTGTAATTGCAAGATTTTTAATAAGAGAAGCTAATGAGGAATGCTTTGTATTTGAGAATCAATATGACGACTATAACGTAACATGCACTTTTTGAGAACGACAGTAAGAACAAACACTAAAACCGTGCAACGTTTGGTACTAAAAATAGAAAACAATAGAAATATCAGTATTTACTACTACTTAGTACTGTTTATGTTGCACGGTTTAAGTGTTTGTACTCTATAATATAATTACATGGATCGGCAGGTTTGTACAGAATCTCTTCACAGTGAAACACGATCACATCATCTCCTTCGCAGTGTAGATTCTCCATGTACCCTAAAACAGTTACAGTAGTAGAATTACAGTAGAACCACTCTCATTGGACGAGAGAGATCACGTGATTTGATGTCAGGGACACCTGGGAGAACAGCTTGCTGAAGGTGTTCCCTGCTTAAATAAAGCTTATTATTATTATTATTATTGATAGTAATCAATTTCCCCCCGATAACGGCTCGGAACAAAACTGGAAGTTATTTGGTTTGAACAATTTTACATTTTGTTAACTTCTTTCAATACAATTTTTTAACAAAATGTGAATTTCTCTGACACTTGGCATACAACTAGACGCTCTACTAGCGTGAAGTCGGGCTTCTAACTGATATGTAGCCTATTTGAACTAAATATTGATATCTTAGTGCGATTAAAACAGTGTTTGGTTGCTCGTTGCGTGACTCGATAGAACATGCTTTCCTTAATTGCAATTTCAGTACTGCGATTTCAGAAACTCAGCGAATCATGAATGACAATGACATAGTTTATTTGGTACTATAACTGAATATATCCATACAAATACAAATACCGTATACATAGACAGAGTGATTAAACAGTGTTTGGATGAAGTGTAAATAAATAGGTACCTCGGCTCGGTGTAAAATCCTCACAACTGACGTAATTGCATAACTTTTCTCGCTGCACAAGGTTTGTGAAGAGTGCGACATGTCTTGTTTTGATAAATCATGTTGTTAGAGCCTTCGGTGATTATCTTAGCGGCCGGCACAGGGCGCATGCGCTATAGAACCTAGTTGGCGATTTGAGGTCAAAGAAGAATACGACGACGACCGGACTGCATTTTCGACAATCAAAACACTTATTTACTGGGACCGAGGGAAATACAAAAGTGTAGCGCTGGATCAATCGTGGTTTTCAATTCACTAGCGTCGCAAAACGCAACCAGGCTTTAATTACTTAGTATTTACGCAAGCTCTTGGCCGGTGTCCAAACCCATGTCAATTGAATTTATACACAATCTACACTGAACGTCTAACAAGCACTCTCGCTCAAGCAGGTGCGATACATTTTGTATAAATTAACTTTACATTCAAAATCGTATCCTAGCAGTGACATCGTTGAACACAACGACATTGATTTGGTATTTTCAGTTTCTTCACCGGCTTGATCTTGGATGAAAAAAAAATTAAACAGCCAAACTCTTTCAGTATCACAACGATCCTGATCAGGCTATGGGAACGAGATTGAGTCTATGTACCTGTGCTCATTTCACGCTTGTGAAAGCGAGGAAAACAAAAAATTAGTATAATTAGTTCATAAAATGGACGTAAGACAACCAAAATATTCGAGGTAAAGAAATCCAGTAGAGAACCAAACTAGTCACTAGCATATAAATAAAACATGAATTCAACTTTATCATTCGATATACTTTTCCAAAAGTATTGTCACTGTCTGGCCGTTAATGGAGTACTGAGCTACAGTACATTGTTAGCGTGAAGAAACCCCTCGCAGATACTAAGATAGAGTGATAGTAAAACGAACTGATAAAATAAAGCGAACTGATAATCACCACAATTTACAAGGCAAACATTCTAGACGGGTATTAACAGCACGAATATGTAGCAAAATGTGTCCGTTAATGTCCATACCGACGGTTTTACCGATATTACGACAGGAAACAGTGGAACAGTGAGAGGCTGAAATACGTTAAGTGTTTGTAGAATACAGTTTCCTTATTGTTGTTATATTATGATTGCTTTGCGAAATAAAGAATAAAGCGAGTGAATTCGAGTACAATTGTGAAATCTCTTTGCTACTGTAGTTTTTTTTACTTACAGTCAAAGGCGTGCTCGCTGTGTTTACCAGTATCAACTGCTATCACAACAGTCTTCTTTTTGCCTTCAGCCATATTCACTGGTCCAATAACGTGTCTTTGTAGACTAGAGAGATGGTTCATGCAAAAGACGATATATTCATTAAGTTTGTATGAACAGAAGACAGGTTCCGCTTACTTGGCAATAATATGAAAAACCTGAATATTAATGTGGCCGTTGCAGCCATATGGTTGGTTAGCTGAGTGGTTACAGACTGCAGGAGGGCATTATTACAGCTTCAAATCTGTACGAAAAATGAAACACTGGCCATGGCAGAACGATAAAAAGCTGTTATGGTTGATTGCGTGATGACTTACGATGGAAGTCTTCACACTACAAACGTAACGCTACAGAACAACTGACAATTGAAATTCATATTGGCGAACCTCACGCAAAGCAACAACTCATTAGAAATTTATAAGCGTCACAGAAACAAAACGATTCGTTAATACTCCAGTTTCGAGTTGTTTAGACACTGCTGTATTTCTTGACAAAAGACGCATTTGCTCAGCCTTAGCCTCAATCCAAAGAATAAACCCGTGGAATTAAAAAATGATTCTATTGTCCTATGTCAACATTTTTCACATTCTCGTTGGTATTTGTGAATAATTTACGCTGAATTGAGGCTAAGGCTGAGCAAATGCGTCTTTTGTCAAGGTGCGTAAACAACTCGAAACTGGAGTATTAAGTTTATAATTTTAGCTTAAAATTTTTAGATTTAATTTTAGATGAAATCTATTTAAAAAAAGAAATCGTGATCAGATAAGATTTATTTGGACGATCGTACATGTAACCATACAGCAAATTATGACGCGCATGCGTGAGGTACGCTTATATATATTATGCATAATTAGGTTGGACTGTCGCCTGCTACATCTTCTGATTGGAATTATTGGCTGTGATTTTTATCTTAATTTGTGCAATTAATTAAATTCACACATTTACACTGAGATTTCTTTCAGAAATATCACCTTAGTATTTCAAAAATACCACCTTAGTATATCAAAAATACCACCTTAGTATATCAAAAATACCACCTTAGTATATCAAAAATACCACCTTTAGTATATCAAAAATACCACCTTAGTATATCAAAAATACCACCTTAGTAGTATATCAAAAATACCACCTTAGTATATCAAAAATACCACCTTAGTATATCAAAAATACCACCTTAGTATATCAAAAATACCACCTTAGTATATCAAAAATACCACCTTAGTATATCAAAAATACCACCTTAGTATATCAAAAATACCACCTTAGTATATCAAAAATACCACCTTAGTATATCAAAAATACGAGAATCTCATTTTACTGTTTTCGAGGTGTTTTGATGTGGCTTCGAATAATACCAGTTTGTTCACAAAGATTTCCAAACAAAATTAGAGGATGACGAACTGAATGTTATCGGAAACGAACGTTTTCAGTGATAGGAACACTGCCGAACGTAGTTTTTATATGAAAATATTTTATTTAACAAAATTTCAAATTAGAGCTTTCTATACATCGCCAACTATTCCGGTCATCCTGAGCCGAAATTCACTCAGCGGCTTTCCTTTGGAACATAGACTTCGATTGATCACTCGTATCAGTAAAAAATCGCTCCAAAACAGGTTAAATAAGGCTCCTTTAGTTAATTAAACACCGTTGGACATTCAAACAACTACCAAACTGTATGTGTTAGGTATATTTAGAGCCCAATATTATCGAAGAAACATTTTAGAAGCGAAATACTCAACTCGGTTTGACGATTTTGATCAATAGCACATGGAGCCCAAGCGCCCTCAGGCCCGGACTTGGAGAAATCTAACTTACTTGCGACGGTATCCCTGTGCTTTAACAGCTATCCCATGGATCTTTACGGCAAGTGAAAGATGGATAACTGAGCTTCATTTGGGTACCAAACATGACGATTTTCGGTAAAGTTTCGACTTCAAACTTCATTATATTTTGCCCATCGGAAGCGGACAATTGGTGTTCTCATTTGGTGATAATGGAGCATTTTCAAAGTCAACAGGGAATGGTGTAATTATCTCTAATCTAGACATGCTTTCGTGAATGGTCTTACTGGTATGTCTACTTTATATATCCATTTTGGTAAATTGGACAGAGTCATCTATATTTCCACAATTAGACTTGGAACTTCGCACTTTCGCACTGGATGATGTTTTTATCAAAATTTACAGAGGCAGTATGGACGATATACACGTCTATCGACTATTTTAAAACGAATGGTAGGAATTTATATTTTCGTAATTTTTATTAGCCAGAACAAAGTATAAGGAGTAGTAGAATGCTATTCCATCTTGGCAAATTAATTTTATTCAGAACGTACACTTTTATTTCCCTTAATTTGCTCGCTTCCCAGTCAAGCCTTGTATACAAGATCTGTTGTGATTGGATAATACAAACAATATAATTCATTATCTACTCGTTCTATGGTTTGGGTTCGTTTGTACATGACGTCATCAACAAGATAAAAGCTAAAATATTCATCATACAAAACTGTTTGTTTGATATTTTGTTTAGCCCCATGAGAAAAGTATTCACACAAAAATCTGTGTACTTTCGATGTTGGCTTTTGATTTATTGAAAGTCAAATTCTGTCACGCAACACTGTCACGTGTTTCTAAAGCCAGAGAATTAGGGAAATTTGCTTCAAATGATACATTTTTTACTTCGTAAATGATACGGAAAGTTTGAATTGATTAATATTTCTATTGAGAAACTCAGTTGTTTCTAATATTAACAGAATTTTGATCCTTTGTGTTTTGGCCGCCATGTTGGTGTACTACGGTTGTACACCAAGATGGCGGCCCCATACATTCACACTAAATAATGCGCACATTTGATCGCTCATATCCCGGCATTGAAAGCTTCTTATAACTCAAACTTTGGATAAGATACATGATTTTGACTGCTCTTTTAGGAGTACGAACTTTTGTTCAATTATACTCACTATTTAGGCCCAGAAAATTTTACGATGACGTAAGTGCAAACGATCTATTGTTTTGATGAATGTGATGACGAGAAGATAAATCATTTTATTCGATCGAATATTTCGGCTAACAACTGTAGCCATCTACTGCGAGAATAAAGTGGATGCTAATACATTTACAAGGTTAGTTGAATAAGTAAAGAGGAAGTGACTGTCCCTGTTCGTTCATGCAGGCTTGGCTTTATTTGTTTAATAAACAAAGCCTCTGAGATTTTTCTCTTTTTGTAGTACTGGTAGTTAGTAGCAAGCACGTGAAAATTGTCTTTGGAAACAGGCGCGTGCCCGCTGCTAGTACTGTGTCTTAGAAGGGCGGATTTTTTGTCTTTAATACTGTGTTCGTTTATTCTTGTTTGTAATCTCCTAGCTGTTTCACCAACGTACGTATCGGGACAGTTGCTTGATACACCAAGTTGTGTCTATGTTCGGACGATGCTTGATCCTTTTATTTGGAATTGAGATGCCAATTCACATCCAACAAGACGGCGTTGCCATGGGCTCTCCGCTGGGACCAGTACTTGCGAACATATTCATGGTTGAACTCGAGCGGACAGTTGTACCTATTTTAATTAAGTCCCGAAATAACCGGTTGGAAAAGGTATGTCGATGACACATACACCTATTTCAAAAAAGGTTGTCAGAGAGAAAGGAGATAGGAGATAGGAGATAGGGGATAGGGGAGGGGGGGGGGGGGGGGGGGGGGGGGGGGGAGGGGGTACAAAAGTCAGTTGCCAGTTAAAATTTCGGCCATTTGTCAGTTGTCAGTTAAATTTTGAGCCTTTTGTCAGTTGTTAGTTAAGTGGCAAATAATAATTAACTAATGGCTTTCTTTAGTTCCCATAGCACTTTTACGACTTTTACCTTGTTATTATTTCCATTTTAACACGTTAGTTTTTCCAAATTTCATTGTTTTTTTTCTGACATCATTAAAAGGTCTGCAAAGCAGAGGTCAATTGAACAAAGATTAATGATTTTATATATCATGATAGAAATAAATAATTATAATTATAATCATCATCATCATCATTATCGGCAACATCTTCAAAGCATATGATCGTGAGTGCTCCTAGTGCGTACCATTTCATTATGGGTTGCCTTGTCCGATCCTTGTCCTAGCCGAGTTTAATAGTAACAATGAATATACTGTATTTACAAACATACCATTTAGTTCACTTGTGTTATCACCAGTCAACATATCATGTTTGGTATAAACTCAGATTGCCATTGAGCATCAGTAGTGATGGCAAAGTTTTCTGTTTTTCCTCCATTGCGGGCCGTGCTATATATCTATATAAGGCTCGATATTTGACGGCAAGTTCTTTTATGCCTCTATAAGGTGTTTACTTATAGAATCTACTATTCTCAATTCATTACTATAAATTGGTACACGACTTCTGTGTAATTCTGTGTATTGTTAAATATTTATTAATTGACACTAATGAAAGGCAGTCAAACACACAGGCACTGAGATAGAAAAGATAAGAAAGAAAGAAAGACGGAATGAAAGAATCGAAAGAAAGAAAAGCTAGAAAGAATAGCGGGTGCCAACTTTGCAATAGTACATCAGGATGAGAAACAAATGCCACTTCTCCAAATCAGATTCAATTTTTATTATCGTACTACATGTCTTATAAATATTTTCCTACGATTCGAAAGAAATCCACAAGTAGCAATGACATAAGGATAAAACGGTCTTTGATGTCGGAATGTGGATGAAATACTAGCATAAATTTTCAGAAAGCCAATAGCATGTTAAACTTTTATTCTGATCGAGGATAATATTCGGTTTGCGTTTCTTTGCCTTCTGTTATGAATAATTCTTCTGGGGGTTATGAGCGGTAATCTTCTCGGGTAACCTTTATCAGCAGCTAATCTTGCGCGTCGGGGCAATCCAAACCGTCCTATACCCAACTGGGGAATGGCTCTGTATGTCTGAGCATCATTTAGGTGCCCTGGAAATCTGAAAGGATAGATATCGATCAGAGATTATCGACAGTGAGAGGTGAAGAAGTTTAATCAAGCAAATAAACTAACAGTCGATTTATGGAACGGAGGTATTTAGTAAATAAACCCCTTCTGCGGCTGGGATATCGGCTGATAATGTCCGAGGATGAGAAATGGTCCGAAAAAAGAACAGTTGGCCGAGTATAGCGAAGATTCGAGGGCATATGTGATATTTTGAGGACCATTTCTCGTGCAAGGACATCAGCCGATATACCAGTGAGCCAACGATAACCCAACGATAAATTTTCGCGCGCTGAAACTCACGAAAAACTTCTTTAAAATGTTAAGATTTCTACTGCATATGTTTTTTTGTGTTTGCTGGCGTAGCTTCCTCAACCAGTCTTTTTATATCAATGTGTATTTGTTTCTATATAAAAAAACACAATTTGTTTTGGATTTCCATGTTTTGTTTCCCTTTTTTACGTATTTTGTTTTTACTGGGTGGAAGGTGGAAGGGGGTTTTACTTCGGAAGGGGGTTATCGTCTGATATCCGTCCTGTGAAGATGTACCACGTAACCCCTTGACCAATGACAGCGCGCAATGAAAATTTATCGTTGAGTTATAATATAAAATAATTACCCTGTCACTAGCAAGACTATTAAACCATCGTTATCGGCGACGACGATTTGTGTCGTCATGAAGTGGAACTTCTTATCTCCCCTGTAGAATTCTACCTGCATATGCATTGGACCAGAGGGGCGTCGGATACGATGAACTGTTGCGTCAATCATCCCAACAATACATGGAAAATTAGGCCATTCATTTAATAACGTGTTCCATTTTCTCATGTTAAGCCATGAAATGCAATGTTGGTAGCTGTTATATAAAATAGGCACGATGTGGTAAATTTCTTCTGCCACAGTACTTTTGCTTATATGCCAAACATATTGGCAAGAACATGCAATTTAAGATCACTGTCTTAACCATATCATTACAAGAAGAACACGATTTCGGACATCAAGCAAACATCGGCGCCTTCTGCAGCTTATTGGTGGACGAGGGAGCCGTCGTGGTTCCGATACTTGAAAACGAATTATTTAAATTAAAGCTGACAGCGTTTCGGGTGTCTCACACGTACAATACCAGAAGATTTGGGGATTTAGCTCGAGAACACACCAAACGTCTCTTCCTTGATTCTTTATGCCAGTAAAGTTTGGAAATCTGTATATTATTCGCTCTTTTCGTTCATCGATTTCTTTCAATGATAACATTACAAACAAAATGTTGGCAAGTGAAACGATAAAAGAAGGTATAGGAAGAAGTTCATTCATATCATGCACTGTGGATTGTTTCAGCAATTAATCTAAGCATAACTATCACGTAGGTACAAGAGCTTGCGATGAAAGCTAATGGCGATGGAGGCAACTTGTCCATTATTAAGTCTGACTTTCAATGCGGTCGCAATACACTGATCTTTAAGTACTATATATTAATATGAGCGGCCGATCTGTATTTACAAACTCGAGCCGTAGCATACAGATCGGACGCGAATATTGTATATTACTTAACGAATCCAACGATGTATAAGTGGATGTTTTACTATAATTTTGATGATAGGAAACAGTTTGGCCGAGAAAATCCAGGTTAAAGTTGAATGCAAATGAGGACGAATCTCTTGCCGATTTACAAATGTTTGCTACGCTTATGATTTCTATTGTATTTCCCTCATTAATTATTCATGAATTCGATAATATTCGTTATCGTGGCCAGTTCGGCCGCCTGGAATATATTTATTGACCATGGTGTGATTCCAAACCACTGGCACCCATCAAGGAATGATGTAAACAACAACAACGAATTATGCATTTGCGTGCTGATTTGAATTTGTCACCATGTCAGTGCAATTGATGAATTAGTAAATTTCACAGATGCATGCATAGTTTCTAAGTGTGCACGATTATCTCAGCTAAAAATGCAGGAATGATTACCAATACCAACATGAAATTGTGTCAGAATTGCGTGAAATTTATCACTTCAATGATTCAAACTGTGATTTTTGTTATTGCTATGTTCAACGAAACGGTTGTTCAATCAATAACGCTAATTCTCACTGTCTCCCTGGACAATGCATGGCACGAACAATTTCTTTACACCATACAAGTATAAATAGCGGTAGCGTTGCAATAATCACGTCACTGTGCATTGGTATGGACAACAACATCTTCTGGAACGCTGCATTAAGCGGGAAAATCGTTCCTCCCCAGTAAGGCGTCGAAGAGCAGCCCACACCAATGGCCGTATACTGACATAGAAGACGATGCAATGAGCAGAAAAGTCGTTTCTCCCAGTAAGGCGTCGAAGAGCAGCCCACACCAATGGCCGTATACTGACATAGAAGACGAGGCAATGAGCAGAAAAGTCGTTCCTCCCAGTAAGGCGTCGAAGAGCAGCGCACACCAATGGCCGTATACTGACATAGAAGACGAGGCAATGAGCAGAAAAGTCGTTTCTCCCAGTAAGGCGTCGAAGAGCAGCCCACACCAATGGCCGTATACTGACATAGAAGACGAGGCAATGAGCAGAAAAGTCGTTTCTCCCAGTAAGGCGTCGTCGAAAAGTAATCCTGCAAACCGAAGGTACACTGATGTTGAGGACGCAATGATAATGAAACTGGGGCCATGGATTATCATGGGAGAGACTGGCGAAGTGTAATGTCTTTTATGAAAAAAAGGTACAAAGAAGCCAATGTTAACGACAAAAAAGTCCAAGCATGTTTAAGAAAACGAGCTGCTGAACTACTCTCGAGTTCGCATCGTGAAAAACCAAGGTGAGTGATAATGATAACGATGCCGATAATAATGATGATTACGACTGTAAAATACACAACAATATGAGATTATTATTCAGATAAAATCCTCTAGACATGGGCATTTTGGGTGGTATCACTTAGTTAGATAAAGCGAGCAACTAGTATAAATGCACAACTGGATGTGCAGTAACGATTGTAATGAATTGCATTACCATCTACAATACATTCTTTCTTGAAATGCATCAGATGTCAATCAAAATGCCAAAACATCTGAAATAGTGAGTATCATTGCATGACTGAAACAAATACTTTCGCTGATGAATTTCATTATTTCTTTGTAGCACCAGCGCAGGAAAAAGTTGGCCAATAGACTCGGAGTTTGAAGATATAGAATGTACAGAAGACCAGTCTCACACTGACGAGGAGGAATTATCGAATGATGTGAGGCAAGAGATGAAGAAGGTTACAGCGAAAATAAAAGAGAGAGATGACCGCTATGTTTTAAGTTCTCAACCAAATCAACTGATCACAAATTTCAAGAAGTGCCGATCAGGATGTTCTCAGCGCTGTCAAGCGAGGACGACAAATGGTCCTCAAGAGTTTCCTTGTATGCAGGCATCAATTTAAATACATTGTCGTGGCTTCATCTGCATTTGAAATTTGTTTATTGAACCAAGCTTTCGTCCATCGCGGCCATCTTCAGGGTTATGAAAGTACACAATTCCTACGTAGCTATAACAGAAAGCGGTATCCATGGAATGATTAACTGAAATCTTGGTTCAATAAACAAATTTCCAATGCAGATGAAGCCACTACAATGTATTTAAATAAATACACTGTTTTAATAGACGTTCTAATTACAGAGAACAAGAGTCACTCAACCTTTTTTTTCTTCTTCTTCTTCTCTCGTTTAGGAAACCCAAGAAGATGAAGAGAACAACCAAGACCAAGAGAGGTACTGCTTGACATGTTACCAAATTTATTGAATAACGCAAACGAAGCAGCTAAAGCTCACACACAAGCCATAAAGAAATGGGAGAGCAAGAATGATCTACAGAGTGACGATGATTAATTTATTGATATAAAATATTGACATAATTATAATTTTTCGTTAGTTTTCAAACATGGTATAAATGTCAGAAACCCGTGAAATAGATGTTAGCGTATTAATAAAAGCTACGGATTTAATAATAAAAATCACTTTGATGAAAGTAATGTATGACTGAAATTGAATATTAAAAACACAACATAGCAATAAAGGAGCACAAAATACGTCATTTTTTTCGATTTTAATAGAGTGCAAACACTAAAACCATGAAACAGTGCTAACTTTATTAGCACTAAATAGTGCAATGTCTTTTGTTTTCAATTGTTTCATTGGTGCTATTTAGCACTAACTAGTTTGTACTGTTTCACGGTTTTAGTGTTTGCACTCTATACGAATATACTAATAATGATTTTAGTCGCATACTCGTTCAGTGCATACCGGTATAACTATCGAGTAGAGAACCCCAACTCGAAAAAAAAACTCTGTCGAAAAAAAAAACCTCTCATTTTCTCATTTTGTTTGCGTTTCAATCGAAATATCAGGTTATTGCGTACCCCTACCGCGTCGTGTTTCCTCGCTTTCAAAGGCTATACCGGTAGAATGTACGCCGATACGAAAATGTACCTCAAATAGAGTGCTTAATCCGAAAAAGAGTGCAGAAAATAACACCGTGAAATATTTCACTAACTAAATATCGCAAAATTTTGGAAAACTGAAATCGTTGGTTTCTATTGTTTAATTAGTGGATTTAAAGTATAATCGAGCTTCCTTCAAAGTGGAAGATTTGGTTCCAATTAAGTAAAAATTCCACTAAATCGGAAACCTCTAATGACATCAACGCTAGGATTGTATTCCAAGCCCGTAAACTGGCATCTCAATTCCAAATAAAGGATCAAGCATCGTCCGAACATAGACACAACTTGGTGTATCAAGCAACTGTCCCGATACGTACGTTGGTGAAACAGCTAGGAGATTACAAACAAGAATAAACGAACACAGTATTTTAAAAAGACAAAAAATCCGCCCTTCTAAGACACAGTACTAGCAGCGGGCACGCGCCTGTTTCCAAAGACAATTTTCACGTGCTTGCTACTAACTACCAGTACTACAAAAAGAGAAAAATCTCAGAGGCTTTGTTTATTAAACAAATAAAGCCAAGCTTGAACGAACCGGGGACAGTCACTTCCTCTTTACTTACTGATTCAACTAACCTTGTAAATGTATTAGCATTCACTTTATTCTCGCAGTAGATGGCTACAGTTGTTAGCCGAAATATTCGATCGAATAAAATGATTTATCTTCTCGTCATCACATTCATCATTAAGTTGTATGCCCAGAGATATACTATTATCTATTGTTTTACTCTAATAGTATTGAACCAATTGGACTAGATCTTCTAAATGCTGCGACCCGTAAATCGACATGTGTTTTCGTGGGCGATGAGTTTTTTGCAATTGTGGCCGAGTGAGATCTGGGCTGCAGTACAGTCAGCGGTAGACGTCGTATAATCTTGCGCGGTCAGGCTGCATTAGCCACGAAAGAAAGTGTTCTTCACGAATGATAACATTTCGAGAATCCAGCGGTGTGTTTTTATATTGAAATGAATACGAATATGGTTGTAAAATAAACTGAACCATATCGGTGAAAGACTTACATAGTTAATTCATCCAATACCAATAATGGTTTATATATCTATTTATAAAATAATTTAGATATAACGCGCGCTCTCATTGGTCAAAACACCGTTTTAGATGAGAGTATATAAACACGCTACGTCATGACCTTGAACGACCTTGAAGCGATGCAGTGGATTTGATCGACACCAAATATTTGTTTTTCTGCTGTTAAACATGTTTTATTTAATAAACATATTTTCAACGAAAGCCATATAATTAGTTTTTCTTGTTTTCTCAAGTTGAAGTTCTATCTAGATGTGATTTTGCTGTTTTGAAACTGAAAACTTGCAAGAATTGAGTTTTAAATACACCAAAAACTGGCGACGAATCGTCCACTTTTGTCGACAAATCACAATATAAACGAAGAGAACTAAATAATCTAACTGCTCAGTTTTCTCAATCACATACTAACCGTTCTATGAGTTCTATAGTTTGTCAAGTCAGTTAACGACTGAAAATACCAAGCAACGATAGCCGTATTTAATATAAACTTACTCACAAAACAGAGCGATTCTTGTAGCTATACAATTACAAATTGACAAGCTGTTCGCCGGACAATATCTCTAGTAAAATATGTCAAAGAGAAAAAAAATTGTCAAATGTCTCAAAAACATCCATCGTGTATACATTCTTGTCGAGAAAAACGCTGAAAAGATTTTAAAATACGACAAAAACTGTGAATATTTGGCTACCTGACTTCGTGCTCATTCATCTAGTTGTCAATTAATATTTCGGCAAAAAGTTGGCGATTCGTCTTCATTAGCTCAGCTTTTCTTCGTTTTTCGTATTTACAGGATACACAAACTGATAAAGGAAGCCGTAAGAAGCATTCTTCTTTAATTTTCTGACAGAAAATAGCATTCTTCAAAACGTTTTTCCTGTCAAAACACTTATTAAACGGCGATACGGCACAGATAAAAGTTGTCGAGTCGCTTGCCATTTCATGATGATTTCTTTCGCGAGATTTGATTGGACGATGGGCGATTTCTGATGCTTTTCAGGAGAATTGCAAATTTGATCAGTAGAATCTCTCGTAAATAAACGGTTTTTTCAAAAAGAAATCATTGTAGTTATTTTATAAAAGAAATATAAAACAGTTTTCCGTTTTATATTCTGATCTAAACACTTGGGATGTTGGGAGAACACTTGAGAAGCTGGAAACCACTCCGCTTCGCGTCGTGGTTTCCTACGCTTCTCTCGTGTTCTCCCAACATCCCAAGTGTTTAGATCAGAGTATATAAAACGGAAAACTGTTTTATATTTCTTAAATACAAATATAAATAAACTAGACATCGCAGCGGCCGAGGACCACGGAACGTCTGAAAATCAGGCTACGAATTGTTCGAACAATCACAAAGAATATTTGCTACATTTCTGCCGGGCATTCATGCAACTGAACGAATTAAAAAACTCAGCAAAACCTTGAACGGCATTAACATAAATATCTATCGGTATCATAAGCTTACCACAACAGAAAATTACAGCGGTACAAAGAATAGAAGACATTGACTTCGTTTAGATTTCAATCTTGTGTAGTGCGATACTGATAGCATATTTATCTTCGAACTTCTCGCCTTTTGCTTTGATCCATTTAACATATTAGTTCAGTACACAGTGTAAAGCTATGCAGTTCACAGCTGAGACAATCATCGCGTAAAATTGCCCAAGAAATCAGGTCATGACCACGTTTTTGGTTGAATGACAAATATAAAACATTTCAATAGCTTAAAAACATTAAGAAAAACAACCCTGTATTTTTCTCCCCCCAAAAACGTGTTTAAATATTTTTCCGAGGCAGAATTCGCAAGTTCCCGCGAGAAATTTTAAATTAGCGCCCAATCCCCACTCGGCCAATCCTCCTGGATTCTCAGTCTTTTTCAGTCAAATTTAATCGATCATCTAAGGGAGTCTAGGACCTGAATACTTGGTTTCCCTGTGTAAATAGAGGCTTGGCTACCAACTTTTCAAAATGGCCGACGAAAAATAGCTCTACAACATCGAGAAACGTGGACAGTTTGGCGTGTTTCGCTACCTTCTTGCTTGGCGACAGATCAGCGACTGTTTGAACTAAACCTTTGGAAAATCGCTTGTTATATTTATCCTACCAAAAGTCAAATATGGGGATTAAACAAAGCTATACAAGGTTAAAAGAAACCCATGATAGACTTTTTCCTTCTGGTCACTCGCGAAGCACAATGACAGATATTTCATCGTACCTTGGGACATTTCATACTGAAATGGGCCATTCTTCCTCCGATTCTACTGTAAAAAAATCGCATGATCGACCGGCAGCAGGAGAATAAAAATGGTAAGCGGTTTTTCAGTAGTTGTTTGCCTTTTATTTCCCGTGATAGACTTTTTCTCTTGAAGCTTGTTTACATTTATTTTATTTATCAAAAGTAAAGACGCGTTCAAAGTTCTTGTATTTTTTATTGGCCGTGAGCTCTTACGGTGAAAGGAGAGACTGGTGACTTATGCTAATGTACGAAAAATCCCGGATGTGACATCCAATTTTACGCGATGATGTGAGTTCATTTGAGCAATATTTGAGCTGTTTTGAGCTATTTGTGTTTGCGAAGAAAGAGGTCGCGACTGTCTCGTGTTGAGACATGCGCATTAGAAGCCACTTTCACGGTTGAGGCCAATGACGACGGCCTGTATTTTTAGAGTCGGGCATTCCACAGGAAGCCCGACTAATAAACTGAGATCTGTATATTCTGTTACGTGGATCTACCGCGAACGTCGTGTGCGTTTGTATGTGGAGTGAGCGTATTAGACTTGGCAGCATTCATGGCTTTACAACGGCAAGCTTACACAATATTTCCTCGACAAGACTCAAAGCACGTGCTCAACCGAAGACCAATCGAGCATGCAAGGACATGCGTATACGTAAGCATATTTACATTCGCTCTCATTCGCACTACATTCGCTCTCATTCGCACTACATTCGGCTTGTTCGTCGCGTCGTCGGAGTTATTGAGCCGTCCAGCGGTGTTGCGAAGACGGAAACGACAGCTTTGTAACCTTTCCTTGCAACGACGAAGAAAAGTGCCCATTTTATAACTCGATCTGTTCTGAATCGTTTGTAACCTTGATGAATGCTTCCAGTAAGAAATAACATTGAGTTTGACATGATTGCTGACGAAGTGAGGAGCCTGAAGCGAGCGAGCAAGGAAGCAATTCTAATTCATTCACGTAGGCAGAAAAAAATCTCGATGCAGTTTTTTACCCGGCATGCAATTTTCCAATAACCATCATGCAATTCTCAAGAACCATCATGCAATTCTCAAGAACCATCATGCTTTTCGCGCCAACTCCTACATACGCTATGGGAGGTTTTATGGAATCTTTTTCTGAAGTCAAAATCTGTCGCGAGTGGCCGTCAAACCGTCATTTTACTTGCTCAAAACTTCAATTTTAGATCGGTGAAGTCTAAATATCTGTCAAATATACCAAATATAAGTTACTTATAAACAAACAAACAACTGTCATCTAGTTGCTTGAAGAAAAACTAACAGACTTTGAAAGTTAGGCTCGAACATTTTGTAGATCTTGACGGCCACTACGTCACACGTGAAACCTCCCATAGCTTGAAGTGAGTTGTTTTCGCGTTTCTGATCGGTAAATGTCGTGCCCAAAATATGTGTCCCTAATTAATTTGTACATGTGTATGTTTCTTTAGCCCGCGGCATATCCTGACTCGTAAGCCCATCAGATACCGTATCTTGTGCTTTTCGTGGGAATTGTGTAGTTGAAGATCACCGTATTAATTGAGCTGATTAGTGCCGGCTGACCGTGTGTCAGTTTCAAGTGTGAATATTCGCATTGAAATCTCAATTATAAGTAATACATTAGTTATTCATAAGCTATCCACTTTTGCAAATAGACAAATACTATTCAAAACAAAGAAAGGTAGATTCGCCTAATAATTTGCATACTTGTCACTTACATAAAACAAAACATTTCATAACTACAGTAGAGTGATTCCAATAAACCTGGGCATTAACACTATTAGACACTCGATCACTCTTTTGTTGTCTTTTGTTACTTTGCATCTAATATACACTGACAGCTAATTAGTAGTGCCCAGGTTTATTGGAATCACTCTAAGCTCTCCGGCACCAACTCTTATCCACAACTACATGTACTATAAACATTGCATTCACCGTCAGCATTCACTGCTGTTAGGTAGCCTAGTTTACTGACTTATAGCGTTGATCATCGGTGCACGTGTTCGCCGCAAGGTACGCCGTGTGAGAACGACTGGAATGACAGTACTCGCTTTTAGGTGTGTTTATTTTTGGCACAGTACAGCGACAGGGGTGACCTCGCTGAAATTATTAGGTATTTTTGGCACAGTACAGCGACAGGGGTGACCTCGCTGAAATTATCTAGGATGATTTCTAGGATACTGATTCTTGATTCTTTGATTCTTTTCACTGGTTTACTTTACATCTCAAAACACTCGCTCTTCGCGTGTACATAAAGGATCATATTTCTTATCACGTGTCTCATGACAATGTCAATCAAAGTTTCTTAAAATTAACCATAACAATATCAAATGTCAATGTCTGTACTTCTGAGAGTACGTCACTCTCCTCACACTCCCCCCGTTGACCATGTAAGCTCTAAACACTTTGGTCAACCATAAGTTCGTTTATAATTGCTCTTGCATTCGACGCTGCGGTCCATTGTGGTCGTCGTTGAGGATCTTGTCCGTCTGCTTGTCGTCGTCGTTGAGGTTCATCCGTTACTTCGTTGTCTTGTCCTTCATCATCATCTTCTTCTTCTAGTTGTCTACCTTGAATTTCTAGGGGGTACAGTAGCTGCACGGGTCTTCGAAGAGTGGTCAGTATTCCGCGCTTCGTCGTTGTCTTTAGCTGTACACCTCTAACTTCGCCATCTCCGCTCTGTATTAGCTCGTTGACAACTCCTAATCTCCACCTGCTTCTTGGCAGATTCTCGTCGTGTATCAGAACTACATCATCTAACAGGACTGTTCTTTTGGAGGCTCTCTTTGATCGTCGTTGATGGAATTCGCGCAGGTTATGGAGGTACTCCTTAACCCATCTGTTCCAGAAATGTTTTATGAGTCGGCCCAAGTAACGTGCTCTTTTCTGTATGGCTGACTCGTCTTGTTCGTCATCACTAAACTCTTGAGGGGTTGGTAGTGTGGCAAGTCGTCGTCCGATTACAAGGTGCGATGGAGTGAGTGGTTGTTCGCAGAACTCTGATTCGACTTGGGTGAGTGGTCGGCTGTTTAGGGTACCTTCTACTTGCACCACAACGGTCTCTAACTCTTCGTAGGTAAGCTTTGCGTTACCAAGTACTTTTCGTAGGCTTCTCTTGACCAGCTGTATCATCCGTTCGTAAAAGCCGCCCCACCAGGGAGCTTTCTCCATGATGAAGTTCCACTTGATTCCTCGTTCCGCTGCATAACCTTGATTTTTCTTGGTTGCTGAAGAGGCTCTTCAGTTCTCGACTTGCACGTTTAAAGGTCGTCGCGTTATCTGAAGTTATGGTGCTAGGAATTCCTTTTCTTGAGATAAATCTTTGAAAACATCGTTGAAACGCGTTCGTCGAGAGATCTGGAGTTAGTTCTAGGTGCAGCGCTCTTGATGATGCACAAGTAAAGAGGCAATATAGGCTTTCTTCATTTCTGTACCTGTATTCTGTTGGTCCGCGTTCTTGATGTACAAGGGTCCCGCGTAGTCTACTCCAACATGAGTGAAGGCTAAGGTCTGTGATGTTCTGATTTCCGGCAATTCTGCACGTGGTGGTGGTCTGAAGGGTAATTAATCCTCGCATCTTCTTGCATAGCACACAGTTGTGTAGAATTTTTCTTACCAGTTGTCTTCCGCGTGGTATCCAATATTGACTTCGCAGTTCTGTTAGCGTGTCCTTGACTCCCCCGTGGAGTACAGTCTTGTGAAAATGATAGACTATCAGTCTCGTAAATGGATGGTCTCTTGGAAGTAGGACTGGATATCGTGATTCTGTAGGTAAAGGTGCATTGGCGAATCTTCCTTTACATCTAAGTTGATTTTCTTCGTCTTCGTACAATCCAAGTTGTAGTTGTATGTCTTTGTAGTTTGGAAGGCACTTGATGTCTTTTTGTGTTTCGAGTATCCAAAGTCGTCTTGCTTCCTGCATTTCGTCTTGGCTCAGTAAACCTGTCACAATAGGCTTGTTTTCTGTCTTCAACTTGAGGTTGTGTACGTACCTTCTTACTAGTGCGGTAACTTTGATCAGTTTGGAGTAGGTCGAGTACTTGTTGCAGTCGACGATTTCTACGAGTCTTGCTTTAGTTTGCGTAGTAGTTACGTACACCGCTGTGCTTGTTTTCTCTTGTTTCGTCAGTCGAATTTCTGACGTCAGGTAGCTATCTTGAGAGTCGTCTTCAATTTGAGGCCCAACATCTAGTTTAGGGAAGTTCTCCGTCTGTAGTTTTAGCCATGGTGGCCCCTCCCACCACGAAGGAGTATTGATCAGTATTGATGGGAGGCATCCTCTGGATCCAATATCTGCAGGGTTCTCCACTCCTGGGCAGTGACTCCACATGTCTTTGTCAGTCAGCTCCAAGATGTTGTTTACTCGATTCTGTACAATTTGCTTGTACTCGTTGTATGAGATTATCCAGAAGAGTACGGCTTTGCTGTCTGTCCAACAATAGGTGGCATCAATCGTCATAACAGGTGACAGAGTTTCCTTAACTGTCGCAGCAAGACGGGCTGTGATGACTGCTGCAAGTAGTTCGAGTCTTAGTATCGTGAGCTTAGATAATGGACTTAATCTTGTCTTGGATGCTACAAGCGTAGTGTATATTCCTTGTGTCGTTTCCACTCGCAAGTAGACTGTAGCGCAGTACGCCTTCTTTGAAGCGTCGCCAAACCCGTATAGGCTGATGGACTTGACTTCTCCGTTCAGCTCTGGAAAATAATATCTATTAGTAGTTATCTGCTTTACTTTAGATATGTCTGCCAACCACTTGTGGATCGTCTTTCTTTTCTCGTCTGGTAGGGGCGTGTCCCAGTCGTACTTATCCGCACAGAGTTCTTGAAATAGGACTTTGATGGGCACTAAGATGGGTGCGACGATTCCAAGTGGATCGAAGAGCTTGGCTTAATCTTGTCTTGGATGCTACAAGCGTAGTGTATATTCCTTGTGTCGTTTCCACTCGCAAGTAGACTGTAGCGCAGTACGCCTTCTTTGAAGCGTCGCCAAACCCGTGTAGGCTGATGGACTTGACTTCTCCGTTCAGCTCTGGAAAATAATATCTATTAGTAGTTATCTGCTTTACTTTAGATATGTCTGCCAACCACTTGTGGATCGTCTTTCTTTTCTCGTCTGGTAGGGGCGTGTCCCAGTCGTACTTATCCGCACAGAGTTCTTGAAATAGGACTTTGATGGGCACTAAGATGGGTGCGACGATTTCAAGTGGATCGAAGAGCTTGGCTGACATTCGTAGAATGTTTCTTTTCGTCAATTCTAGAGTTTGCGCGAATTCGACGATCTTGTCGATTTTTAAAACTATGACATCAGAATCTAGATTCCAGTTCATTCCTAATACCTTGTGCTCAGTTCTAGTTGTAATTTCGTCTAAACCACCGACTGAAATCTTTGCGTAAGATTCATCTTCTTGCTTGACTGTAGAAGGTGCCGACTCGTTGACTTTCTCATCTTGTATGATTTGTTGCATGAGCTCTTTACTGTTTGAGGCCCATTTTCTAAGGTTGAATCCTCCTGCTGCGAAACAGGCTCTAGTTGCTTGGTAGAGTTTAAAGGTTTCATCTTCGTTTTCTCCTCCGCAAGACCAGTCGTCGACATACAATGATGATTGTACCTTCTGTGCTGTTTCTGGATCTTGAGAGTAATACTTTGAAATATGGTGTTTCAACGTGGCGTTTAGAAGAAATGGCGAACAGTTCATGCCGAAAATTACGCGGCAAAAACGATACACTTCGACAGTCGGGTCAGGTTTCGTGACATCATCTATCCACAAGAATCTCATCAAGTCTCGCTGCTCTTTGGTGACGGCGATGTTCAGAAATGCCTTCTCTATGTCTGACACCAGACCAATTTTATGGCTTCTGAATCTGGTTAAATTCTCGAATATCTGTGAGATGAGAGATGGGCCAGTGTAAGTGCATTCATTTAGGGATGGTGAACTTGGCTTGACTTTAGCACTGGCGTCGAAAACAACTCTCAATTTCGTTGTCACAGCATCCTCTCTTATCACTGCTTGGTGAGGAAGGTAATGTACTTGCCCTGGGAATGGCTCTTGCTCTCTGTCGACCTTCTCGATGATTCCGTTTTGTAGTTGTTCCGTGAAGATTTTTTTGTATTCTTTAAGTACATCCGGTGTTTTGTAGAGGCGTTTGGTAAGGTTTCTAAGGCGTGCGAGACTCAGTTCGTAATAATCCGGAAGTGTTTGGTGTTTGTCTTTAAGTGGCAATGTCACGCAATATCTGTTGTCATCATAGGTTACGTTCTTTTCAAATGTGTCGAGCACAGTTTCTTTCTCTTTAATTCCAATGGACTCTAAATCCCATAGGCGGTCTACATCTGGTTCGGGACTTTTCAAGACTTCTTGATCTTCGGTTTTTGCCGCGACCTTTAGGACGTGAGTCGAGACGAAGTTAACACTTGATAAAGTTGTTGGGCGAGATTCGAGTACGGGTCCGCTAAGAACCCATCCAAGGATGGTTTCACTTGCAACGAGGCTTGAATTATCTTTTCCTCGTTTAACAGCTCCGGTAAAGAATTTCCACAGGTTGTCTGCTCCGATCAGTAGGTCGATTTGAACGTCGCTGTCTCTTGTCTGTTCGTCTGCCATCATGATTCCATCAAATTGTTGAGCGGCCTTTTCAGTGCATTGGCTTTCCAATGGTGGGCATATGGTTGGTACAACAAACGCTTGTAAATTCGTTGATGTTCTTAAGCCTTTCACGTCACGCAACTGGACTTGGACGACGTCACAAGTTTCTGGCTTTTGTCCGGTCTTGTCACTTCCAAAGGAGTTTATAAGCAACGTCTCTTGACCAACCGTGGTTAAATTCACTTTACTTCGAAGGCGTTCCGTTACGTAGCTTCTTTGACTACCTGAATCAAAGATTAATCTGACCTTCTCTGTTGAAACAAAAACTGTGGCTGTCTGTAATAAGACACCCGACGTAGTCAATCGATAAAAATCGATATCGATTTGCCAATCGATAAATCGGTAAAAATCGATAACACTCGCTTGATTGATATCGATTTGTATCGATCAATCGGTAGAAATCGATATCACACTTTTTTTCTTTAATATCGATTTTTATCGATTGACGTCATTTATCGATTTTGCCGTATTCATTTCAAAATTATATTATATAATGACAAGACAAGGATACTTTTACTGGTTATGAAGGTTTTTTATTCTCAGTTAGTTCTAGTACGGATGTTGAATAATAACGATTATAAGAATAACAGCAACCCATACTTGCCTTTCATTTCGTGTGAATCGAGGAGTTTTATCTTTGTTGATTTAGAATTTGTAAAAAAGAGGAAATTGTTAATGTTACTAATATTATATCTAATCATTATGTCTTCATTGCCGTTTGAAATGTTTGATCTTATTGCTTTATTTGTTTTCTGCTGCGGTCTTCTGGAGTTATGTATGGCAGAACTTTTACTTGTTTTTCTTCTGTGGATCTATAAAGCACTGCTTGTATGTTTTTCGTCTTTCTTTTTCCAGCTTGCCTGTATTCAGTTGGAAGATATGTTGCCATTGTATTTTTTTTGCATGTCCCATTACTTAGTTGAATCTTTTTTTTTGATTTTTAAGGTGTTTGTCGATCTGCCACATGTAAATGTACTTTAATTTGAATACGGAGATTGCCGGATTGGCTAATCTAAGGCCGGAATACAAATTGTATTTTAACGCATTCAAACAATAAATGCACTTGTGTGGAGATGCAGATCGAAACACACCAAATTCGTTTTGTTTATTAGTGAAGACTCGATCTGAGCTGACTTGCTACATTGAACACCCATATCTACATCTACATCTTGTTATGTCGGTAGTATCGTTAATAAATAAAAAGATAATAACAATAAAAATATATATATTGATTTTAGAATCAGTTGTCAATAGTTGCAGTTGTCAATAGTAGTTTGGTTTACTCTAGGGTCAATCAGATGATATTCAACACATTATTACGCGAAAACAGCAAACCGTTAAAAATCGATAAAAATCGATAAAAATCGATATCACACTTTTTTTCTCTATCGATTTCTACCGATTTCCGTTAAAAATCGATAACACTTGCTTGATTTTTATCGATTTGTATCGATATCGATTTTTATCGATTGACTACGTCGGGTAAGACAGAGTCTTTACTATTTAAGTACGTAATATGTACCAGTTTTGTTTACTCTAGCGCTCATATCCGGTTGAAAGTTGAGGTTTGCTGGGCTTGCATTGCCGGCTTGGCAAATTGGGGGCGTTGGCTTCCGGTTTAGACATTCCTGCGTTGCTTGTTTGCGCGAATTGGCGTGGCTCACAAATTGAGACGTGATGTCTCCCCGAGCACTTGAAACAGGTAAATTTAGAGGTGCAATTTCTGCTAAGATGGCCACGTTTCAGACAAATAAAACACCGTCCCTGTTTCCTTATGATTTCTTTTCGCGTTTGAACGTTAGTGACGACGTGACACTTTGAGGACGAATGCTGTTCTTTGCAATAGGTACAAGTTGTTGTTGTATTTTCGTATTTTTCTTGACGCGTGAATAGCGCAGCTGCAGTTGGCAAATTGTTTCCAGCGCTTGAAACGTGTTGACCTTTCCTACCGGGCGATATTGCGATAACCCCCCCCCCCCCCCCCCCCCCCCCTCTTCGCGAAACAAAGTCATGATTTTCGTAAGGGACCATTCTTCGTCTTTTATCTCGCGTCCAAGGATTAAGCGTAAATCGGCTGGTAATTTGCTCAATAGGACTGGTACTAACAGGCTTCCATATGCTTCAGTCGAAACATCTAATGCTTGCAATCCTCTAACGTGCGATTCGATAGTGTCATAAATCTGCCTGAGGTTTTTTATGTCACCCGAACCCGCTGCGGTTAAATTCAGTAAACTTTCCATGTGGCTATTTATTATGACTTGATTATTGCCATATCTCCGCTCTAGAAGCTTGATGGCAGACTGATAGTTGGTGGATGTTAGTGGCAGGGAATCTACCGTTGTTAACGCGCTTCCTTCTAGCAGGCCTTTAAGATAATTGAACTTATCAACATCCGATATAGTTGGATTGTCATGGACGGCGCTGCTAAAACGCTCCCAGAAGGTTATCCACTCTTTGGGATCTCCTTTGAACTTCCTGAGCTCTAATTTTGGTAGTTTTGTACTTACGACCTTTTCTACGTTTGTGTCGCTCCTTTGAGGCCTTTGACTTCTCGATATTAGAAGGTCATCGATCTTCACTACCACCTCGTGCATTCCTGCTCTGAACGATCCAGCCGTTTCGATCTCTTCTGCTATTTCTTCTTCTGAGTCAACTTGATCGAGGATCTCTTCATCAAGGTCTGCGATCTTTTGTAAGATTTCATTCAGGCTAAT